>CM040403.1:19955803-20325803 GCA_022702515.1 Ilyophis sp. 1 JC-2022
TGACCGATAGTGTTAGTCTACTTTACTTTTCTACTATAGTATTTCTCACAATAAATCTGTGATTTCTCACAGATGAGCAATCAGTGATACCTGTAGTGTGGCTCAGCAATGATACCTGTAGTGTGGCTCAGCAATGATACCTGTAGTGTGGCTCAGCAATGATAACTGTAGTGTGGATAAGCTATTATACATTTAGTGTGGATAAGCAATTATAATTAGTGTGGCTCAGCAATGATACCTGTAGTGTGAATAAGCAATGATAACTAGTGTGGCTTAGCAGTTTAGTTTAGTTTATTAGGATCCCCATTAGCTGCAGCATAGTTACAGTGATAACTGTAGTGTGGATAAGCAGTGATAACTGTCGTGTGGATAAGCAGTGATAACTGTAGTGTGGATAAGCAATGATAACTGTAGTGTGGATAAGCAGTGATAACTGTAGTGTGGATAAGCAGTGATAACTGTCGTGTGGATAAGCAATGATAACTGTAGTGTGGATAAGCAATGATACCTGTAGTGTGGATAAGCAATGATAACTGTAGTGTGGATAAGCAGTGATAACTGTCGTGTGGATAAGCAGTGATAACTGTCGTGTGGATAAGCAGTGATAACTGTAGTGTGGATAAGCAGTGATAACTGCCGTGTGGATAAGCAGTGATAACTGTAGTGTGGATAAGCAGTGATAACTGTAGTGTGGATAAGCAGTGATAACTGTCGTGTAGATAAGCAGTGATACCTGTAGTGTGGATAAGCAATGATAACTGTCGTGTGGATAAGCAATGATAACTGTAGTGTGGATAAGCAGTGATACCTGTAGTGTGGATAAGCAGTGATACCTGTAGTGTGGATAAGCAGTGATACCTGTAGTGTGGATAAGCAGTGATACCTGTAGTGTGGATAAGCAATGATAACTGTAGTGTGGATAAGCAGTGATAACTGTCGTGTGGATAAGCAATGATAACTGTAGTGTGGATAAGCAGTGATACCTGTAGTGTGGATAAGCAGTGATACCTGTAGTGTGGATAAGCAGTGATACCTGTAGTGTGGATAAGCAGTGATACCTGTAGTGTGGATAAGCAATGATAACTGTAGTGTGGATAAGCAATGATAACTGTAGTGTGGATAAGCAGTGATACCTGTAGTGTGGATAAGCAATGATAACTGTAGTGTGGATAAGCAGTGATACCTGTAGTGTGGATAAGCAATGATAACTGTAGTGTGGATAAGCAATGATAACTGTAGTGTGGATAAGCAATGATAACTGTAGTGTGGATAAGCAGTGATACCTGTAGTGTGGATAAGCAATGATAACTGTAGTGTGGATAAGCAATGATAACTGTAGTGTGGATAAGCAATGATAACTGTAGTGTGGATAAGCAATGATAACTGTAGTGTGGATAAGCAATGATAACTGTAGTGTGGATAAGCAATGATAACTGTAGTGTGGATAAGCAGTGATACCTGTAGTGTGGATAAGCAATGATAACTGTAGTGTGGATAAGCAATGATAACTGTAGTGTGGATAAGCAATGATAACTGTAGTGTGGATAAGCAGTGATACCTGTAGTGTGGATAAGCAATGATAACTGTAGTGTGGATAAGCAATGATAACTGTAGTGTGGATAAGCAATGATAACTGTAGTGTATACGCAATGATAAAAAATAAACTGTGTGCAGTGTTCATAGACTCATAGTTCATGTTCATGTTGATAGTTCAGCACACTGATAGCAGAGCCCTTCAGTTAGCTGCCGCTGAAGCCTTTGTTGCCAAAAGCAAAAAATCCCCACATGAATTATTCAATTTATTCATACATACGCTTTCAGATATTTGAATATATGAATAATTTATATATAGCATACAGGCCTATTTGCCTGAAGAATATTCTGCATTATAGTTCTTTATCGAACTGTCCATATTTTCTTTCAGGAGAGGACAAACACATTACTGACAGACATTTTACCACACATGACTACCTGGGAAACGATTAGGTCTGAAAACTGATGCCATAAGACATCAGAGGCCATACATATGGAAGCAAACTGGAACACAACCAACCTGACTGGCTGTCCATCACTAGACAGTTGTGTTCTAAAGCAGGCTACTGTACAGTTAATTTATCTGCAGTAATAATCATAAAATTACTTAAAATTGTACATTTGTTGTGTTATTGCAAGAGTGAAAGTAAATTTCTCCATGTTAATAAATTGCTCCATGAGTTCAAGAGGGATCAAACGGTCTCTAAATAAAAAATCTATCACGGTTGATTTAACACTAAATATTTTATTGAGCATATATAAACAGAGTCAATTATGTTCTCAAACAAACAAAAAAAGCGAATTACGGATTGATTGAATTCAGGCTCAAATGAAAATGCACTTCTCTGCCATTTCCTGGCTGGGTTTCGTGGGGTTAATGTGCGAATTCCAGTCTGCTTCAGATGCCTGAGCAGAGCCAGGCAGGGCCTCCCTGCTCTTCAAAGAGTGTTGGGATGAAAGCGAGCGGGGTCCGCACTGTTATCGCAGGATGCCAGTCCTCGCGTGCGTCCTGCAGACGTCAAAGCGGCCGGGAAAACCAATACCTCACATAACAATAATCAGCCGGCGCGGGAGACGGCGTTTCGATCCCGGTTGCCTCGGCAACGGCGGACGTCGTAAATTCGATGAACGTCCTGGAGAATTGGGCCGATAAGAGCAGGGACCACCTGGCCGAGGCAGGAGAGAGAAAACTCCTTCTCTTTTGGTTCCCGCGTTCGATCGACCGAGCTGTCAATACGTTCCACACTCTTCCCCTTAATAATTACGACCGCTGCAACTATCACGGCCATAATGGAAAAATACAGATTACGAGGAGAAAACAAATCAATATTTATCACTTTCACGGCAACACACATTTGGGTAAGAAATCAATCTACATTTTAATGCAGATGGTACCTTTGACAATATTTGTAAAAAGTCAACCCATCATTTTTTTTTCTTCTTGCTGCAACATTAAGATGCTGTACAGATGGCAATTCTGTGATATTTTCGAATACTGTAACATTGTGAGACAAAACATCAATTATAAAACTTCAAGAAAATTTGTTGAATAAATGACACAGGTTCTAAAACACTGAAATAAAACTAAAAGTGTGACTGCGTTGCAGGTAGGTCGTGCACAGAACATGTGGTTCGCCTAAATGTGCACAGAACATGTGGTTCGTCTAAATGTGCACAGAACATGTGGTTTGTCTAAATGTGCACATAACATGTGGTTTGTCTAAATGTGCACAGAACATGTGCTTCGTCTAAATGTGCACAGAACATGTGGTTCGCCTAAATGTGCACAGAACATGTGGTTCGCCTAAATGTGCACAGAACATGTGGTTCGCCTAAATGTGCACAGAACATGTGGTTCGCCTAAATGTGCACAGAACATGTGGTTCGCCTAAATGTGCACAGAACATGTGGTTCGCCTAAATGTGCACAGAACATGTGGTTCGCCTAAATGTGCACAGAACATGTGGTTCGCCTAAATGTGCACAGAACATGTGGTTTGTCTAAATGTGCACAGAACATGTGGTTCGCCTAAATGTGCACAGAACATGTGGTTTGTCTAAATGTGCACAGAACATGTGGTTCGTCTAAATGTGCACAGAACATGTGGTTCGTCTAAATGTGCACGTGTGTCGGGTTCTATCCCTCCATGAGCAGCCGGTTGCCATGGAGTGAGTGGAGCGGAGAAACAGGGGCCATGATAAGAACCTGAAGGCCCATTTTCTACAGGAAAGCACAGGAGGGCCAGGTACCTACAAGTCTACAGGAAAGCACTGGAGGAAGGGCAGGACCGGTGTGGTCACTAACTCGCCAACAGGAAAATTTTGTATAGGTAATTTGTATACTATGTTTCGTACTTAAAATTGCCTTGATATTTTAACCAATCAGAAGCGAACATGAAGTGACCGTCCATTCAGAACAGACACTCTGTCGCAGACCTCCTGCGCTCATGTTTATAAATAACAATTTACGTCATGAAGAAATACATTTTTTCCCCCTTTATGGAAAAAATAAATATAGATAAGTATCGTGTGGCTTAATGAACACACTACATGCAAAAAAAATAATAATAATAAAAATTTAAAAAAAGTGATTACATGGTGTCTCTCAGCAAATGCAACTTTGTTTTGTTGTTTATTTGAGCAAAGGTTGACCTGTGCTCTTGGTGTGAGAGAAACACTTTAAATCTATGAGGGAAATGTTAAAAAATAAATAAAAAATTTTTAAACTGAATATACACATTCTACATTATGAAATAATAATTTTACACTGATAATTTGTACAAGCCCTACTGGGTTTCTTTGGACATCCCCACACATTGATTATGATTATGACAGAGTTATGAATGTCTTCATTTTAATCTTCTTTGTGTGTAAATGAAATACTAAGTAAAAAGGAGAGGGAGACCGTGGCCACACAGGCGGTGCGTTTTAATTTACCATGGGAACGGGAACTGAACACCTCCACTGTGACCTGACCCACGCCGGCACGGTGGCCAGAAATGCTGCCGATACAGAAAAATAACTCACAACGGAACACCAATGCAGGGAGCGCTGGGGATTGTGGGTAACGTCTTCTTAAGATGGAAGAGATGCCGTCGCGTGGAGCGCATGTGGAGGGGAGCGAGAGAGAGGGGCGGAGATGATGGATCGCTTGCGATCATTCCATTCTGGTGATGCGGAGGCCGACGCGGGAAGTCGGTTCGCCGGAGGGCATCTTGGCAGAACAACGGATTTCCCTGTCCCATTCGCAGGCATCTGGTGGTGATAGCAGGCAGATAGTAGCATACACTGGAGCAGTGCCTTAACAGATACCAGCTTGTGGGGCTCATCCACACACTGGAGCAGTGCCTTAACAGATACCAGACTGTGGGGCTCATCCACACACAGGAACAGTGCCTTAACAGATACCAGACTGTGGGGCTCATCCACACACAGGAACAGTGCCTTAACAGATACCAGACTGTGGGGCTCATCCACACACTGGAACAGTGCCTTAACAGATACCAGCTTGTGGGGCCCATCCACACACTGGAACAGTGCCTTAACAGGATGAGCCATGCAGAAGCCCCTGAATCATACGACCCACACATTTAGGGTTATATTCAAACCTCCCATGTCATGTGGAATCAATGGGTGGGTGGGGTTGGCTTTGTTTACCCACAAAGCATGACGCTGACAGCCTTGGCTACCCTACCGCACTGTCGCTGACAGTCTAAGGTGGTAGCACCCTTCGGCTAAACCGGTACAGTTTTATGAGCACTGCCCCTATTGCAATAGCGCATTAAGCTTTTATAATTACAGTCATTTATACACACACCTGCCTCGCCATATTATCCTTCTAAATGAGGCCATAGGGACACTGAGACAGCTTTATTCCTCCACATAAGCGTTGCCACCCCTGCTGAATGCAACTCAGGGCTATCCCATGAGGAAACTCGGATTAATGAATCTAAACAAGAGGAAAACTCGGAACGTTTCCTCTGAGCGCTGAACATTTCCGCGAAACCCACACTCCCATTAGAACAAAAACGAAGCCGAGGTTGGAAGTCTTTTTGGAAGCGATCATTTTGCGGGATATTGAGCAGGTGCAAAGCCGGCTACGCTGGGAAATTAAAGGCATCTGGCAGGAGATTCTGTGACTTATTTGTTCCACAATTCTCACCAGATTATAACATGTTTGCATTCCGAATAATGCGCCTTACTGCCGTCGTGTGAAGTATCGATTACGGTCAATAACCCTTAGTTCAGAACAGAAAAGACAGTTCTATGGCACAGAAAAGGAAAATTCAGCCGCTCTGAGATCACCCCAAAATGTCACACTGCGTTATCCTCAATTCTCTGATTACAAACACATTTCCCACGGCGTAAAGCCATTAACGAAATGCTTAATGAGATTCCCTGGTTTAAGGTCATAAATTTCCCCTCGATGAGACATTAACGTAGCCCCAAATGAGACCCAAATATCGATGTTTGTACAAAGCCACCCTCGTCCCAGAAAAGAGAGATTTCTGGCAGAGATGATGCGCATTAGACGCACAGCAGGGGGCGCCATTACCCGAGTTATCTAAGGGAAAATAAACGCGATCTACGATTAACTCTCTTTATGGTCGCTCACGGGTGCCCCGCTCTCCAAACAGTCACGATCGTCCTCATTACAGAGAGAGCGCTTTTCTTTTCTTTTTTCGTGTGAATGCCTCCACATATTGTCGGCCCTATTCTAATCTTCTGGTCTCGATGTACACGGCGCCCCCCAAGGGAGCCATTGGAGAGGCCGTTTTTGACACATCGCAGCGACTGTTTTAAAGGCCAGCACCTACGGAAGGCCTTAGTTCAGCCGAACCACCCTGCGCTTCGTCCTTCACTTAAGTGAAGTGTTGCAGGGTTTTTTTATTATTATTCTTTTCTTTTTTATTATTTTTTTGTTGTGCTCAATGAAACGGTTAACACTTGCTTAGTCAGAGATATCTGATTCTCTCTAATCTATTAAAAAAGTAAGTTGTGTTATTTCAAACAGCAGGTTTAGCTGCTGCCAAGAGTTGTCACCAGAAAAAATAACTATTTTTCCATTGACAATACTTTTATAGGAGTGTCACTCCAAATACACACTTCATATTCAGCTATGTTACAAGATAAGGAGTGCGTAATATCATGTTCATAAGAGAAAGAGCATTTTTTTACTTTAGTATTGATAACCCCTTATATAAAAATAAAAATATATAAACAATTATGAAACAAGTGCACAGCAGCTACCCCCGAAGGAGAAATCTGTAATTGCAGACTAGGGCCACAGGGGGAGCCAGAGGCCTAAAAACCTGCTGGAGGGTGTTCTGGAACACACAGTGCACTGGGACGCTGAAGCCACCAGCACCAACTTGGTTTATTCATAAAATGTATTGATCTTCAAACCGCACGTGCCCCATCACGTTCATATTCATCGAGCCTACAGGATTGGACGGCATCCAATCCTCACACAATAAAGATCGGATCTGCACAGTGCTGATAAAATAAAACGGTTCAATCCAGGGTCACTCAAGCAGCCACTCGCAAAGTAAACAGTCTGCTATCTGATCGTTATCTGATATCCATATAAAGATATGGCACTTTAACAGCAATAAACCACATCCAGGTCATGTTTTGTTTTGCCTCTCTCAATTACTGTCTCTCGGGTATGCGCAATGCAGGGTATTTAAGACCTTCAACATGAAAGCGGACAGCCCATATTTACACAAATCGATTGCAAACATTCGTTTTAACGTATGAGCGAAGGACAACATGAAGGCGTTATTATTGGGATAGTTCTTTGAAAATAAAATGTGAAGACTTGCCAAGGTGGCTCGTCTGGTATGCGGGTGACCCCAACAACCTGGTTTTTAATCTAGGCCGTGCCTACAAAGGCAGGCAACATATTGTGGGCCACTGGGCCCAATGCGACTTCAAACCTTAGGTACAGCAATTATCCTCAATACATTTGACTGAACAAAGGCAGGCAGTACAGCACTGCGGATTTCAAGCAAACTCATTGAATAGCAAAAAGGCTTTTCACAAAGGAGGAAAAAAAGACCCATTACGATCAGTCAGTAATACGGTGTAGTTAGCGCTGGGTATAGTATACTGTGTGTCAGATACTTCTCTCTCTTTGCCATTTCTACGGACTGCTGATCAATAGTCAGTGGTGAAAAGTGACATCATATAGGGACCCTAAAGAGTTTAGGCGCAGGTGAAAAATAATGTCATAGAAACTAAAGCCAGAGTGGCGGCCGTTGCACATGTATACGCTTTGTTCCAGAAAAATCTCTTTGGTTGCAAACCAGTGCCGCTGAGAACAGCTCTCACTTGTAATGCTCCAATTGTGGGATTTTGTTTAAAGACCATCTTCTGCATGCCTAAATTGTAATTACTGGAATACAGTAGTTTCACCTTTAAATGACAGTGCAGGATTTCTACCACTGAACTCTGTCGGTGTTCAGCATTTCTGAAATTGTTCTTTTTATACCTGAAGCATACACAATTTCACCAAAAGGGATCATAAAGGCATAGCTACACAGACAGACAATTGGTCGTCAGACAAAGGCATAAATAGAAAGATAGACATACAGACAAACAGACCTGAGCCACTTGTATAAATTGGTGATCCTCCTGGACAGAGGCCCAGGTTAGTGCGTATGTACAGACACGTACGCAGGCTGAGGAGTTAAATGTACACTCTCAGCAAAGAGGACTCCCACATAGCAGCTTCATATGGGACTTAACCATCTGCTGCAAAGCGCCTCCCCTTCAGCCTCCTGCATCTCCTCCTTCACAGTGGAGAACACACACAGACACCTGGCCCATCTGCAGTGGTTCAGAGTGGAAACTCTCCAAGCACAGTCCACAAATTAACCGTACGTACGTACGTACCCGCTTATGAATATCCCCTGTGGACTGAACCTTGCTTGTCCTTTTTTTCTGAGCCTTGGGTAATGGGTCCTGAATTCTGTGAGTAGCTACCTATGCGATTTGTGGACGGGCGCCACGCTGATCCATCGCATTAAAAGAATCATAAACCTTTGCCGTAAAAGAGTGTATGAAACAGTGTTGGCAGTAACAGGGGAAGAAACCTTAGACCAAACAGTCATAGCAGAAGAAACTGTAGACAGGGGGGAAATAATCTAACAACACTGCTTTTAAACTTGAAACCATTTGGCCCCCAAAGGCTCAAGCTGTGTATTGATTTAACAATATGCCCAACAGAAGCGTAGCAAATTTTACTACGTAACTTTGACTGCCAACATTTATTTCCGAGTAACTGATTTAATTAAGTACACGTCTCTGGCTGGCAAGCATTTTTCCTTTTTCATGTGAAATAATGTTTCTTTTCACCATGATAAAGCGGACGCTGGTAAAAACCGGCGATTGACCTCCATACCCCAGAATCGATGCCCTACAAGAAGCATCCTGCGTGTTTCTATAGCCTGGGGAAGATAATTGCCGGCGTACACCCTAATTGTTTGTCCAAGACCCTTGAAGAAGGCCGAACTTGTTACACCACCGTCTAATTCTTCGAATCCCACCGTTCACAAAGGAACTAATCGTAATCCTTCGCAAGCAATTAAGGTGATCCGAGTGCTTCGTACACAACCTACAGCTCGACTGCTGTGGCACTTTCACTTAGCCTAACCAAAGGCACTCCCGTGTCTCGCCAAGAAGTCAGAGGTGTCAATCCGGAGTCTGAAGACTAATCTCACCCGGCATAAAATTTGAGGAACCAGACTCGGTGTAGCCGCAATGCAGCTCGTCCATAATATTCAATAATGTAATGTTTCGGTCTTTACACTCTTCCTGTTAATTGGACAGCGGGTTCTGTAATTTATCAAAGAATGGGTTTGTGAAGAAAAACACTCGATTCATGTTGTTATTTGGTGATCCTCCAAGAAAATCCATCAAAGCCTGAAAAATTGGATTAGGAGAACAAACTTGCTTCAACGCTTCTGGTGCAAAACGACAGAGCTCCAAGGCAGAGGGGAGGAACTATTCCCCAAACTAATTATACTACGATATGACACAGGACTCTACAGAGGTAATGCTTATGTATAAAATTACAATACGAACATTTGTCCAAAACACCACGGAAAACAGAACATTCATTGAATGTGCTTACAGCGCCCTCTAGTGACAATGCTTATAAATACATAACGAAAACGTTTTGTTCATTTTAGTGTTAAGTACCATTTAGCGCAGGCTGTGTGCCCACGCTCATCCTTTGAATGAACACTCATACTTTCTGAGTGACCGTTTTATCCGATGCATCCCCGACCATTTGTTATGGTATGTAATGGTAATATAATATTGCCTTCACATTGTGTCACATTATGTCCCCATAATTTCTGAATCACTCATCTACAGTCACCTACAAAGGGATTCTAAAGGCAAACTAATAACACAGACATATTGATAGCCAGACAGACAAATACAGAGACATAGAGAGATAGAACGATTGATAGATAAATTCCTTGTATAAATTACTGATAATCCAGGACAGAGGCCCAGGTGAGTGTGTACAGTCAAGCCGAAAGTCCGAATACCCCTTTCACCTTCTCCACGTTTTATTACATTACAGACATATTCTACAATAAATTGAGTTAATTTTTTGTCTCAAAATTCTACACAAAATAGCCCATAATGACAAAGTGAAAACATGTTTTTAGAAATTTTTGCAAATGTATTAAAAATCGAAAACTGAAATCTTTAATTTACATAAGTATTCATACCCTTTGCTTTAACATATTTTTAAAGTATTATATTTAATATTTGGTCGCATATCCTTTGCATGCTGTTACTTCCTGAAGTCTGTGACCCATCAACATCAAAAGACTCTCGATATCTTATTTCCATACTGTTACAAGCGATACTATAAGCTCTCTGCATTTGAATGGATCTCTATGGGAATTGGGGGGTGAGACTAGATTCAGCTGTAAATTACACTGGTACAATATGGAACACATGGCTGGCTAAATGGCTGTAAGTCATCAAGGGTCTGAGCTATCGAACGAGCCCCAAACCATCACTCTGTTGCCAGATATGGAGTAGATGTGGAGTAATTAGCAGAGAGGAAAATTTGCTTTTAAACAGTGAAGAAAATGTAGAAGTGAGACTCCGTCCTAGCCATAAAATGCACAAATCTTTTGATTTTGAAACTGTCCGCCTGTTTCGTCTTTTTTTGTTTGTTTTTGTTTCTCTCAACGGAGATAAATACCATACTTCAGCAACACTGACACCTTCAAGAAGCCAACACCTTCTATCATCTACTTGAAGACAGCTTGTTCACAATGCTTTTTTTAATTTTTATAAACTAATATAATAAAGTAACATTGAACAGTCCTGGAAAGACCACTGCTTTTCACATCTCATATTAAAACAAAGTGACTGAATTCTAATTTGTTTTTAATCATAAAAACTAACCAATTAAAATAATGTGTAATAATTGCATCTAGTCATCATGTTGCGTAGTCGTCTTTGGGTTGCTCATCTTTATCTTTGACTATCTTTAACAAATACTGCATCTAATTAGAATCACCCACTGCATCATATAAACAAAACCAAACATTTGTATTGAATACGAGTCATTTTCGATTCAAACCTCAGTTTTGAATAGGAGTCATTTTCGATTCAAACCTCAGTTTTGAATAGGAGTCATTTTCGATTCAAACCTCAGTTTTGAATAGGAGTCATTTTCGATTCAAACCTCAATAAGCACACAAATAAGCTTGTCCATGCGCTGCCATGTCGTGGTGTTTTTGTTGTATTTGAAAGAAAACGTCAGCGAAGCTGCACTTCATTTTTTTTAAACGAAGCCTCATGTCATATTTATGTGACCAAAATGTTTGTGTACTTCTTGAAAAGTGTGCTCCCGAATGTACTCAGCGAAACCCCGGAAGTAAGTGTGTCATCCGGGTGTTTCAAGTATACTGCAATTTGAAAAAACTTTGCCTACTCAACGACTTTCTCATCCCATCTACCCAAGGCTACTCAATAGTGTGGAAGAGTGCTGATTCGGACACGGCCCAGGTCTTAAAACTAATTTTTATGGTGTTGCTTTCATGAATGCCAAACTATTTTATATATATATGTATTTTCGTGTTCTTATTTTTCTGAAAAAGTTCTCCCTAACAGCTCTTTTTATATCATGTTTTTTATCTGTGTAAAGCACTTTGTGCTGTATCTGCTTGAAAGGTGCTATACAAATAGGGAGGAAGACTTAAATCTTAAGGCACTTTACTGCCTTAAGATTAGTGGTGAGATATAGTGTACATGTAGACCAACGTATAGTGACTGGTATATTTCAGACCTGCAATCTATGCATCTTTTGCTCAAAGGCGTATGAAAATATTATAGAAGAAAATAGATCACAATTAGGAAATTGGTTCTCGGGACCTGACTTGAAACTGTCAACTGATTGGTTCATTTTGCTAAATCCTTCCACAAGTGTAATCAACTGAGGTGCTACCAAATGCAGAGTTTTGAGGACATAAAAACCGGATCCCAAAGAGAATCCCAGGAAAGTACGGTTACAGTTTTCCCAACCAGGATGAGAAGTGATTTTAATAACAAACTCATTACTACATGCAGTGGCAATACAGACGCAAAGGAACATCCATTTCCTGTGTCCATTTTATTTTCTCCAGCCCTAGACAGTCTTACCATTTCACAAGATAATTACACAATCCATACAGAAAGCTGATCTCACTGTAACTCGGCACGTCACACATCAAGCTTATCATCGCTCTGGGAACTGATATGAGGGATGGGGGAAATCGTGAAAGGCGTCAGGTCTGGATTTATGGGCAAAACAAAGCACAGCTCGCCAGGGTGTGTAAATCAGCCAGTTACAAGGCTTTTCCATTGGGAATCCTGTTTAATGAGGAGTGTGCTGATGGACTGCCCTCGTGTCAGCCACTAATTAAAAGTTCTGTTTGGAGTTTTAAGGCACAAAGCTGAATCGTGGTCACCCTTTCGGAAAGTGAACACATTGCAATGCATTGTAAATATGTGTATTTTTGAAATAATGATAGATATATCGCACATTGCTTTACCTTATTTGTTTGACTGGTCCACGCCTCCATCCAGGCTGACTAAAGTGGCTTCCCTTATGAATGATGCAATCATACACTCACGCAAGTAGTGACCTGCCTGGGATTCAACCCTACGTCCAGCTGGTTATTTTGAAGTCCAGCACTTCAAACTGCAAGCAAACATTATACATATCCTACCAATTTACATTCATTGATGTTTGAATCTCACATCATACAAGTTCAGCAGCACGGATTGTAGCATTGCCAACAGTACACAGAAACTGTGAACCCACACACTGATAAATTGGAACTACATAAGACATATTGTGATGGTAGGTAATTACATAATGAGAAAAGCGGTGACGGTGGATGGCACACACTTTAGTTTTACCGTTCTGCGAGCTAATGGTCTTCTCGCTACACGTAGTAGAAACAACACGTTTCTAATAAGCAATTTCTCATCCAGTCATGTTTTGTTTTTGTTTTTTTGTTTTTTTTTAAACCCTGCATCATAGGCCTAATGTCATATTATAATCTACACAAACACACTTCGGTTCAGCAGTAGGCTAGGAATTTAGTCCAAAATAGAACACTTAAAAAGTGGACCACCCAAACACAGGAATGCTTTAACACACAATCAGTAACAAAAGTACACAAGCAACTTGGGTTTGTTGAGTTTTACTGCTGTGAACACACTTTACCTTACGGACATGTAGCGGCTCAGGTGTGCAGAAGCTGAAAAGCTGCTACTGCCATGGCATTGCATTTGTTTTGTTCCATTACGCTAGTTATTTTTAGTTTTTAAGATATCCCCCAAAAGTAAAATGTCAGACAACGACTGTAACAGGACATGAGTCTGTACTCACCATATCATCGATTTTAGAGGCGCAGGTCGACGAGGCAGGCGGACGAGCCGGTGGGAAGTGCGGCGTTCACACGCCGCTGACAATTAAAATGATTCTGACGAGAAACCCAATAAATTCCCGGAGCCTTGGGTCGTTAATACGTTGGATAACTAGTTTATAGTAACCTACTATAAACTTTTAAAATTAAGTAACTCCCATAACCAAATTCTAAGGTTTATGTGGCTGTCCGCCTGACTATCACTATGGACACACTTGGGAGGAACGGAAACCCAAACATTTGCCTGTAGTCTTGGGCCTGGTAATCTGGTTTCCTCACACATTACATCGGCAATAAACATACCTTAAATGTCAGTACGGTAGGCTACTATAATATTGTATAGACTCATGTTTTAGCGTATGGCAGTTTGTCGTGAGTTGGTTCTGTTTTTCTTTCGCCTAATGTTAGTTCTCTGACTTAAATCTTTCCCTTCTCTCTTAACCGCACGTGACACGCTTAGCAGCGCAGGTTCTGTTTTCTGCTTCGTTTGTGATACAGTTGAAAGTCGATTTTGTTTCAGAGTAGGCTATTGACTGAAACATAATATACTGTATATAGACTACATTGGCTGCAATTTTGTAATTGATATTGTTTATTATATCTATTTTCCCCACAGAATCAGACTTCAGGATGCCCTGTCGACATAGTCGCCTATTAGAAATCAGCTAATTTCCCACCATTGTTCTAAAAGTTTACAAAATGGTTCTGTGGATGGTCCAACTCCTTGTATTTCTTTGCCCATTCCACAATGCACAATAAACTTTGTGTGGCTATTTGTTGTATCTGAATTCTTTGTTCTTACATGAGGTCAGAGGGGACTTGAGGAGACTGGGGTTGAAATTCTCCTTGAAGATCGCAAACTCCAGTGGTCACCGGAGTTATTGCAGCTTCTGGTACCAAAAGCAAATTTCCCCATGGAAGTTCATGAACAACTACGAAATTACCCAGGCCAAATTACACTATTTTGGACAGTTCTTTTAAATTCTAAAATTTCTTCTCACCAAACTAATTACTCTCCAGGGATGGATACTCTCCAGAGCCCCACAGAAAAAGTTATAAGATTTTTTTAAATTCCAATTGGGTCAATTGGCATGTTCATACCCAGTGCGCATGTTCCTCTGGTTCCAAACGCCACGTTAAGTACCCAGTGGCATGCTCTGGTTCCTAAAAGCCCCACAGTCTAACATAACGTCTCCATTAATTGGCTTCATGCGCCAATGAGCAGCTCTCATAGAAATCTATGGAGCCGGTAATCAGAAGCTCTCTCCAGTTCTTATATCTCAATAGTCTATTCATTAGTTATTTCTGTGGGAATCCCTGAAAAGTTCATTCCTTGGTTGTGTGGGTATGGGGTAGACCTATGTCCCGCCAACTTTAGCCTACAGATATGTTTTTTTTATATACAGGTGCAGCTCAAAAAATTAGAATATCGTGAAAAAGTTCAATATTTTTTGTCACTCATTTCAGAAAGTGAAACTCATATATTATATAGATTCATTACACATAGAGTGAAATATTTCAAGCCTTTATTTCTTGTAATTTTGATGATTATGGCTTACAGCTAATGAAACCCAAAATTCAGTATCTCAGAAAATTAGAATATTTTGCTTTAACATATTTTTAAAGTATCATATTTAATATTTGGTCGCATATCCTTTGCATGCTGTTACTTCCTGATGTCTGTGACCAATCAACATCAAAAGACTCTCGATATCTTATTTTCAGGTACTGTTACAAGCGATACAATAACCTCTCTGCATTTGAACGGATCTCTATGGGAATTTGGGGGTGAGACTAGATTCAGCTGTAAATTACACTGGTACAGTATGGAACACATGGCTGGCTAAATGGCTGTAAGTCATCAAGGGTCTGAGCTATCGAACGAGCCCCAAACCATCACTCTGTTGCCAGATGTGGAGTAGATGTGGATGGATCACTGCAGGGGTTATTTCTCCTGACTCATTTTCCTATAGAACTCTATGGGGAAAAAAGTCAGGAGAAACAACCCTTAAAGGGATCCATCCACATCTACTCCATATCTGGCCGCATAGTGATGGTTTGGGGCTCGTTTGATACCTTAGACCCTTGATGACGTACAGCCATTTCGCCAGTCATGTGTTCCATACTGTACCAGCGTAATTTACAGCTGAATCTAGTCTCACCCCTCAATTCTCATAGAGATCAGTTCAAATGCAGAGAGGTTATAGTATCGCTTGTAACAGTACCTGAAAATAAGATATCGAGAGTCTTTTGATGTTGATTGGTCACAGACTTCAGGAAGTAACAGCATGCAAAGGATATGCGACCAAATATTAAATATGATACTTTAAAAATATGTTAAAGCAAAATATTCTAATTTTCTGAGACACTGAATTTGGGTTTTCATTAGCTGTAATCCATAATCATCAAAATTACAAGAAATAAAGGCTTGAAATATTTCACTCTATGTGTAATGAATCTACAATCTACTCCCTGGCTCACAAAGGGAGTATTAAATGCCTGTAAGAAAAATAACACATTGTATAGAGAATTTTTAAAACATAGATCTAAAGATAAGGAAATTAAATATAAAAAATATAAGAATAAACTAACAGATGTCATTAGGATATGTAAGAAGAATTATTATGATAACATATTTGAAAAAAACAAAAGTAATATTAAGGGAACATGGGAAATACTAAATAAGATTATTAGAAATAAATCGAATAGCATAAGCTATACAGACCAATTTATTGACAATGATAAGGTGATTAGGGATATGAATGAGGTGGTTGAGGGATTTAATAATTTCTTTGTGACAGTGGGCCCCAGACTAGCAGAGGAAATAGTCCTCCCTAAAGAGGGACATTTTTATGAAAACAGAAATCCAGCCACGATTTTCTTGAGAGACGTTGAAAAGAAAGAAATTATTGATGTTGTACATAATTTCAAAAGCAAGAAATCGACGGATTGGAATGGCATTGATATGTATATAATAAAGGAAGTAATTAATGTTATCATTGACCCATTAACACACATTTGTAATTTGTCATTTAAATTGGGCTTATTCCCAAACAGAATGAAAACGGCTAAGGTAATTCCATTGCATAAAGTAGGTGACAAACAGCTCTTCACCAACTACAGGCCAGTCTCGTTGTTATCGCAGTTCTCTAAAATTCTTGAGAAGCTTTTTGTTGCCAGACTGGACAGCTTTGTTGAAAAGCATAAGTTGTTATCTGACAGCCAATATGGTTTTAGAAGTGGCAGATCAACATCGATGGCCTTGATGGAGCTTATAGAGGAATTAACTTGTTCAATTGAAAAGAAGAAGTTTGCAGTAGGAGTGTTCATAGATTTGAAGAAAGCATTTGACACAATAGATCATAATATCATGTTGGAAAAAATGGAAAGGTATGGGGTTAGGGGAGTAGGGCTTAATTGGTTAAAGAGCTATATTGAAAATAGGAAACAGTTTGTACAAATGGGTGACGTCAAATCAAGTCTTGCGGACATCAAATGCGGTGTTCCGCAAGGTTCGATTTTGGGGCCAAAATTGTTTATTATGTATATTAATGATTTATGTAAAGTTTCTAATATATTGAGATATGTGGTTTTTGCTGATGATACTAACATTTTCTGTTCAGATGAGAACTTACAAAGGTTAATGGAGAAGGTCTCAAATGAATTGGGGAAGCTGAAGCTGTGGTTTGACGCTAACAAACTTTCACTTAATCTGAAAAAAACGAAGTTTATGGTGTTTGGAAATCGAAAAACACATTTAAATACACAGGTTGAGTTAATGATTGATAATATTGTTTTGGAAAGAGTGTTTGAGAACACGTTTTTGGGTGTCAAAATGGACCACAAATTCAGTTGGAAGCCCCATGTGAGTTATGTCAGGTCTAAAGTGTCAAGAAGCATTGGTGTCTTGTGCAAAGTAAAGCACTTTCTAAATCATAAGTCTATGAACACACTATATTGCACCTTGATCCTGCCGCATTTAACATATTGTGTTGAGGTATGGGGAAATACTTACAAGACCACACTGCAGACAATATGCATAATGCAGAAAAGAGCAATAAGGATAGTCAACAATGTAAGTTACTACGATCACACTAATCCGCTGTTCTTAAAATCTAATGCATTGAAGTTTATGGATTTGGTAAAGTTGAAAACAGCCCAAATTTTATTTAAAGCAAGAAACAACCTTTTGCCTGAGAATTTACAGAGGCTATTTAAGAATAGAGATGGGGGATACGCCTTGAGGGGTGATCTGAATTTAAAGCAACCCAGTGTTTACACTACAATGAAGAGCATGTGCATCTCTGTCTGCGGGGTGAAATTGTGGAATGGACTTCCTGAAGAGCTAAAACATAGTAGAAATGTGTTACAATTCAAAAAAAAGTTTAAAAAGATGATTTTGGACAAATATAGAATTGAGGGCTCATTTTGATTTGGAAACTAAGAAGATAGAAAGGGCTTAAAGGTCAAATTGACCATGGATTTTTGGTTACTACTGTTTTTGCAACTGTTCTTGTGCTTATTGTTTATTTTGAAATTTATTTAAAATTTCTAATTTTGTTATTTGATGTATGATACTGTTTATACCTGACTATATGAAATTGTTAAAGTGAAACAGGGTAGGCAATTTTATAAGCGAGAGCTTCAGCCTATCCTTTTGGTCATATCGAAACAGATGTATTGATTATATTATGAACAATGTACTAACGTGGAATGACCAAATAAATAAATTTCATTCATTCATTCATTCATATAATATATGAGTTTCACTTTCTGAAATGAGTGACAAAAAATATTGAACTTTTTCACGATATTCTAATTTTTTGAGCTGCACCTGTGTATATATATATATATATTATTTTTTTACAGAGCCAGCACAAGTGCTAACATTCACTGTGTTTACAGACGGCAGAACGTTTTACACGTTTTACAGAGCTAGCACAAACGCTAACATTCACTGTGTTTACAAGGCCTCCCCCAGGAGCCGTTTCGGACCGGGATCAGTCCGTTCCACCTCGCTTCAGTAGATATGGTCTCCTCGCTGTGTTGGCGTGAAATTGCCTTTGCAGTAAGTGTGGTGATTTCCGTTTATGATTGCTCTTCTTTTCTACGTGATTTGGACCTGCGTGATCCAAAGCCTTCTGTGCAGTCTGAGGAAATCACATCACAACAACAACAGCAACAATGATAATAATAATACACTTTTTAAAGCACTTGCATAATGTTCAAAGCACTTTCCAAATTCAAAAACCCTAAGTAAACAGGTAAGCATTGGTAAGCATAAGCAGTCTCCATGGATATGTTCTGGAATGACCTGCTCTTCAACATGACAAGAAGGTTGCGTGTACAGTGTGCACTACAGGCAGTGTTAAGCAGCTGCCAGATCCCAGTACAAACACGTATGATCCAAATCAATGTGGAATTGCAACTTTCAGGTGCTGCTTTGTCTAATAATGAAACTAAGCAGGAACTAAACATGAAAGTGAAATTTGTTTTAATATTTCAAACTAACGATAAGATATGATGATTAGTGGAGGAGTTTCTATACACTATTGTTACAGGATATATAATTTATCTGATCTGTATATATGTGTGTGTGTGTGTGTGTGTGTGTGTGTGTTTGTGTGTGTGTGTGTGTGCATGTGTGTGTGTGTGTGTGTATGTGTGTATGTGTGAGTGTTCATTTGTATATATCTAAGAGAGCATTTGTGTGTGGCTGCATGTGCGCATGGGTGAGGATCTATGAATGTGAAAGGGAGAGGGAATGTATGTATTTCTGTGTGTGTGTGTGTGTGTGTGTGTGTGTGTGTATGTGTGTTTGTGTGTGTGTGTGTGTGTGTGTGTGTATGTGTGTGTGTGTGTAGGTGTGTGTGTGTGTGTGTGTGTGTGTATGTGTGTATGTGTGTTTGTGTGTGTATGTGTGTGTGTGTGTATGTGCGTGTGTTTGTGTTTGCATGTGCATGCGTGCGCGTGTGCGCTAGCATGTGTGCGTGCTCTGTCACCTCTCCCAGGAACAGTAGTCTGCAGGGTTCTTGCAGGTGGTAAAGCTCCTCTATCACCTGGAGCCGGGTGGTGGGGTGCCTTGCCCTGTACCGAGGCCACGCCTTCTGGGCCTGCTGATCCAGCCAGGAGATCCGCCCACACATGGTTCGCAGCGCAGCCATCCAGAGGTTCACGCCCACCTGCGGACCGCGTCTCCCATGAGCACTTTATTCTACGCCTAATGCACCTCACTCAGTCAACGACTGATGCGCCGTTCCCGATAAGTCTGCGAGGGCTCAGGGCTGTCCCACTGTAAAATCAGCAAGTGCACAAGGGCTCTGTCGCAGAATTTTCTAGCTCTTTATGTGGACTTTATGCGGACTATGCGGTCTCAAAACTTGTACACAAACGACACACATGGCAGGCAGAGTTTTTTCAACGGGTACAAACCTAAAATTAAAAGTCCTAAAGCGGTGATTGTCATAAACATCTTGCATGTGAGACAGGTGTCATCAAGGCAACATATAACATCACAAAGTGTTGTCCCGTTCTTCGTATTTCTACCATTTCGAGCCCTTGCACTCTCACGCACTCACACATTTATGTACTGTAGAGCCTGTAGCAGTTCTTAAGCTGGAAGCAGTGTGGTATAATGGGTAAGAAACCGGGCTTGTAACCGAAAGGTTGCTGGTTTAATTTCCCAGGTTTGATTCCCAGGTGGGACACTGCTGTTGTACCCTTGAGCAAGGTACTAACCTGCATTGCTTCAGTGTGTATCAATGTAAGATGTAAAAATGTTAAAAGTTGTGCAAGTCGCTCTGGATAAGAGTATCTGCTAAATGGCTGTAATGTAATGTAATGTAATTTAATGTGATGTAAAGTAATGTAACATAAGCAATGCACTGCCTTTGTAACCTCTCTTTCACCAGTAGGTATCCAGCTGTATGAATGGATAATTAATTAAATAAATGTAATATTAAGCATATTATTTAGTAAATAGTCTGTAATGGAGTAAACTGTCACATTGAGAGGCAAGAGAAGCTGTCAGAATGACTAAAGAACCATTGTAAGTGGGTGTGGATAAGGGCGTCTTCTAAATGCAGGTAATTTGATGTAATGTGATATCCACTCTATCATTATTTCAGAGGGAAACCTCTCTTGTACACAGTTTAGAGGCTCATAAGAACAAAGAGAGGAGACTGACACATAAAGAAAGATCTGAAAAAAGACACAGCTTTAAGTAAATTAGCAGACGATCTCGAGTTTAGTGGAAAAGAGCGACACAGACAATCGTTTGCCTTTCCAATTATACTTCTGCATCAGTCAGTTACACAGACTGCCATAGCGCTGCTGTGGTTTACTGCAAACAGAGGGGGACGTGACATTGGTGGCGGTGATATCACATGATCAGTGAGTGGGCAGACGTACAGAGGTGGCAGTGATCATGTGACCGGTGGGTGGGCAGACCTGCTCTGGCATCTGCTGGAATCTGAACTGACCTCTGACCTCTGAGATGCCACAATAATGCCACTCGAAGGGCAGTCGCTACGATCACCGTTTGAAGCCGCAATGTTAATAACAGTTAGAAAATTCTAAATAAAAGCGTAGCAAGTAGAATATAATGCTTCCTTAGTCATGCTAAAATAAGCCAGGACAGTACATAGAAGGACATTTCCCTTTCTTAAGAAAATGTTGAAAAATCACATAGGTAGAGGACACTACAAGCAGAGCAGAAACTCCACTGTTGAACAGAAAGAAAATAGCCAGACTCTACCACTAGGTGGCAGCATATCAACCCTACTTGGTTGACTAAAATCTGAAGTTCCAGTGTTAAATCTGTCCCTGAGAGTTAAAAATCTAAGTAATGTAAGAACATAACTAATAATAAGCAATAGGTGGCACAGATTCTCCCATGAAGGAAGAGCTGACAGCCATTGGGAGGTTTTATCTAAGCAGTGTCTATTCTCAGACACACACACACACACACACACACACACATACGTGACAAACAGAATGGTACCTCTGAGCTAAAGAGACCACTCAGTGAATCTTCCTCGCTTGCCTTCTGCTCCTGGTTAGCATCTAATAAAGAAACAAGACAAACACGCCAGTTATGCTTCGTGTCCTGCAAATGTGCAACACTGAAGAAACTGCTCATTTTCAGTCAAACTATAAACCGTCAGTTTAGGCTTGTAGTGTAGAGAAGTGGTTGTGGAACTAAGTGTCTCCTTACTAGATGCCTGCGGCTCTGAATCCAGACCGGCACACTGCTTTTGTGTCCCTGAGCGAGGTAGCAGGGCATACATCTTTCTCGCTCTCTCTCTCTCTCTTTCTCTCTGCCTCTCTCCCTCCCTCCCTCTACAATTAACATGTTAATTATTTTGGGTCCTCCAGAGACCTGTGTACCCATTAATCTATCTAAATAATCATTCAAGGTGTACTTATTGCACCCTTAATGCAGAAATTGCCACACAGTGCAATGCAGAAAACCAAATACGGAACTATAGACTATTAAACAGATAAAACTGAAAAACAGAGAACCGATAATGCAGAAAAACAGCATTAAATATGACACCATCTATATTTCAGCAACATAAAGAAAGATACCCAAATCAGTACCTGTTTTGATACCAAAATAGTCTATTCTAAAATTTACAGAAAGATTATACCAACAACTAACTTCCAGTCGGTGTAATGGTCTTTATATTTGCTTTTCGAGCACAATTTACAAATAGAGATTGTGACACCATTCAAGCTTGTTGGTATATCCCATGCAATGAACATGTCCTGCCCTACAATTCAAGTCTTCAGGACCAAGAAAATGCTTAACCTTGGCATTGTAAAAAAATTCAAATAAAAAATGTATCCAACTGCTCGCAATCGCACTGGTACAATCAATATTATAGTCCCAATACTATCCTGGCCAAGTTAAAATCAATATGATGAGATACACATGCTTTCTTCTCTAATGGATGCAGGTGTAGAAGAGATAGAACTCCAATGTATATCATGTGGCTCTGTGTACATAAAGGCTTAATCCCTCCTGTGTCACTTAAGCATGAGACTCACACAGGAACAGTGGAATCACAACATCCGAATGCAAGAGTCGAATCCGAGGTCCGAATGCAAGAGTCGAATCCGAGGTCCGAATGCAATAGTCGAATCTGAGGTCCGAATGCAAGAGTCGAATCTGAGGTCCGAATGCAAGAGTCGAATCTGAGGTCCGAATGCAAGAGTCGAATCTGAGGTCCGAATGCAAGAGTCGAATCTGAGGTCCGAATGCAAGAGTCGAATCTGAGGTCCGAATGCAAGAGTCGAATCCGAGGTCCGAATGCAAGAGTCGAATCTGAGGTTCGAATGCAAGAGTCGAATCTGAGGTCCGAATGCAAGAGTCAAAGGTGAGGTCTGAATGCAAAAGCTGAATCTTGGGGTCTGAACCGTAGTAGAACTATAGCATTTGAATGTCAGAATAGAATCTTTGGTCTGATTATGAAAATAGTGCCAGGTGTGAAATTTAATATTTTCATCTTCTGTGTTCATTGTGTATGTCTCAAATACACAGAGCTCCTTTATCTCTGTGTTCATTGCGTATGTCTCAAATACACAGAGCTCCTTTATCTCTGTGTTCATTGCGTATGTCTCAAATACACAGAGCTCCTTTATCTCTGTGTTCATTGCGTATGTCTCAAATACACAGAGCTCCTTTATCTCTGTGTTCATTGCGTATGTCTCAAATACACAGAGCTCCTTTATCTCTGTGTTTATTGCGTATGTCTCAAATACACTGAGCTTCTTTATCTCTGTGTTCATTGCGTATGTCTCAAATACACTGAGCTTCTTTATCTCTGTGTTAATTGCATAAGTCTCAAATACACTGAGCTTCTTTATCTCTGTGTTAATTGCGTAAGTCTCAAATACACTGAGCTTCTTTATCTCTGTGTTCATTGCGTAAGTCTCAAATATACTGAGCTTCTTTATCTCTGTGTTAATTGCGTAAGTCTCAAATACACTGAGCTTCTTTATCTCTGTGTTTATTGCGTAAGTCTCAAATACACTGAGCTCCTTTATCTCTGTGTTTATTGCGTATGTCTCAAATACACTGAGCTTCTTTATCTCTGTGTTAATTGCGTAAGTCTCAAATGCACTGAGCTTCTTTATCTCTGTGTTCATTGCGTATGTCTCAAATACACAGAGCTCCTTTATCTCTGTGTTCATTGTGTATGTCTCAAATACACTGAGCTTCTTTATCTCTGTGTTAATTGCGTAAGTCTCAAATACACTGAGCTTCTTTATCTCTGTGTTAATTGCGTAAGTCTCAAATACACTGAGCTTCTTTATCTCTGTGTTCATTGCGTAAGTCTCAAATATACTGAGCTTCTTTATCTCTGTGTTAATTGCGTAAGTCTCAAATACACTGAGCTTCTTTATCTCTGTGTTTATTGCGTAAGTCTCAAATACACTGAGCTCCTTTATCTCTGTGTTTATTGCGTAAGTCTCAAATACACAGAGCATGTCTCATTTGTTGATTACTGATGCATCATTCTTTTTTTAAATGAAAGATTAAGAAATTGTCCAAAGACCCATTTCATTTTTAGTTAAAAAAAGTGTTAATCTAACTTTGATGTTTTTCATTTCTAACCAAATTCATCTTCTTGGATATATAAGTTGCTATTTGCAGCAAATTATATAAAGATAAAAATGTATTTCTTCAGCATCTTCCATACCAGTGTAAATCCTGTCATAAAAATGCGAACTAAAACCTTCAGCTTATATCACACTCTGAATCAAAGCATGCACGGCTCTCTACATATTAAAAGCAGCATTCCGAGCGGTAAATCTCTGCGAGACTCACCTGAACACATCCCAGTGAAAGACAAGCAGATGAACAGCAGACAAGCCAGTGGGACCTTCATCATCAGGATACCTGCAGTGTGAGTGTGTGTGTGTGTGTGTGTGTGTGTGTCTAGGTGGCGACCAGGTCCATAAAGAGAGGATGAGGACCGGAATGTTCTCCCGTTGGGCTCGAGTCAGAGGCTGTAAACTCCAATCACTCCGTATATAAGCGGCAGTCTGATGTCAAGAGCACTCCCTCTACCCTCCACCCCCCCTCCCCAAAAAAAGTACCCACCTTCCATCCGTGACACGGTGCCACTGTGACACCACATATCACTGCTGTTAGATCTCTATGGTGTATTAGGACGAGCAAGCAAGCACCCAGATATCATCAAATGCATGCGTGCAATCATTTTGTTTTTGTTGTTCAGTAGTATGTGGAATTGTTCATAATTCTCACTACTTCATACACAGAGGGATCTGAGACAAAAAAGAGTTCAGTCGAATGTGGAATTGATCATACAAATTCATGAACACTAAACTGTATGGAGTGTTAGAGATCTTTTTCATTCTTTTTTTATTATGAACTCACTGGTAGCATATAATTACAAGTTTTATATACATACAATAGCATATTGTGATGCTTTAATTAATTACATTAATTACAATTAATTAACTATCAGATTAAATTAAACCAATTTAGACTGAGTCTGACCATCAAGTGATTTCAACCCGCATACATTGTTTTGTGTGTTTATAAAGTAGGCGTAGGCCTATTACAATAGTACAAGCTACAATCGTATCCATCTGCGTTCATATCATGTTAAAAATAGTACTTTTGCACATACAACAGAAAGGCCATAATATTTTATTGCTGGCACAGATAATCAAAAGAACTTGGAAAGATAAGAGCTCAGTCCTGTCTCTTTCCCATATCACCCCTCAGTCTCGGAGCGTCTCTGCAGTCCGCCTGCGAGCGTTTGCATTGTTGCTTGGCAGCGACGCATACTTCGCACTGGGTGTAATTGATCTGAAAACAATCGTCTCATAGAGCACTTATTTACGTAAACAGTCGGAAATAATGGATAATGTTTTTGTGTAAAGTGCGACCTTGACCTTTTTTCATGTTTTTCAGATTTTTAGGTTTCTACAAAAAAAAAGACTTTTTTTATAATTATGCTACCTACGCACATAAAATACGATTTTAAAAGTCCGTCCTATACGCCATATAATCGTTTTCTGCAAAGTAGTCTACATATGTGATATCTTTGCCTACATGTTGCCGGGGAAAGGGTTTAGGCTAAAGCTGGCAACCGTAAACATATCCCCTGCTTTTGTTTACGTGGTGTCTGATGGTCCTCTTGTGCTCGCAGTAAAAAATAATACTGTATAATCATTTTGATATATGATATCACAGAACTGGTTTAACGAGGACATTGAGGTGTTGTATAGTACAATAAGATTTTACGAGCGCAGTCATTTTGTAACGCCACCTCCTGAATAGGGATGGGCTTCGAAGGGGTGCGCAAGAATCCCACGAGAGCTCATAGCCTACTATTAAGAATTGCTCAACTTTTTTTCTCTCTTCACAGTTGTTCGGGCAATGCAGACTGTAGGCTACGATCGCCATGCTGCGAACTTAATTTAAAGCACAAAGTTTTAATCTGAGTGAGTTGCAAATGCGTGAGTTGCTATGGCTCCGTTCGGAAGGAAGTTTCTGAGAGCGCGCTTGAAAAGCAGGTACAATGAACATTCTAAAACGACGTGTTTATGATGTGAATATATTTATACCCTTAATTTGCGAAGGCAGTGGAATAATGGGGAGTTTGCCTAATTGAACACTATTGTTGCATTGGCAATAGGCTACTCAACCCGTGGGAATGGTTATTTGACAACGGAGCCTGCTTATTTTTATTTCACCAGAAGTAGAAAGCTTCCTTTTATGCATTGTGTCGCATAATTTACTGAATGTAATTTCTAAGCAATGATTGACTTGTGATTTGTAAATCAGTGTCTTTAAGTACCTCTTAATTTTTTTTACGTCGGATTTCAGCCAGTATAGTTACAGATAATAAACTGGGAAATAGCCAAGAGGCTACTCCTGATTTTCTACTGAAATTCTATTCTACTTTAGTTCCTCTCAAAATAATTAGTTTGAGCTTAAACTGTGCATGAGGGTCCACTATTTGTGTTTTTTTGTACTTAAAGTAATGTTGCTGGTAACTTGTCAAATTGTAGTTATTATCATGTGAGAGACAGGACGAAAAATCGCATGCTTCTGCTCAAGACTAAACTGCTCAAGTTTAAACAATAGTAATTTGACCAAGCAGGGTTTCAAAGTTCAAGTGTGTGCATTGTGAGTAGCTGTTGGTTTGTAATTGCGGTCGTCAAATAATCGCTACGGTATAGTTAAGTCTACATTTCCCATGACAAGTTTAAGATTTGTTGTCATGCAGTTGTATTTAATGTGATTAGATGGCTGGAATCGCGGGAATTCCCAAACCGTTTCAAACTGGCACCTTGTTGGTAGCAGATCAGACTCTGCCAGTGACCAGAGGTGTAAAATACAGGTTCAGAAAGTAAAAGTCCTCCCCGGTATTTTGTTCCAATCACCTGGATTTGCTCATTAACACACTTCTTCAGTGAATTCAGCTGACTGAGTCAATGGGTTGAAGAAAAACATGGCAAGACTTCTACTTTCTAACCCCTGGATTTTACACCTCTGCCAGTGACCATTCGACACACCATGGTGTGCAGAATCAATGAATGAAGTCTAAATGCTTAAAGTTTTATTTCAATTCTACTTGTGAGTGCAGGATCAAAGATTTAACTTGACAATAATCGTTTGCAAACATGTATTGAAAAATTTAAGAGGATGTTTCAGTATGTGTCAAGGGGAATTTTAAACGAACTGGCCACTGTGGAAGTTTAGCAAGGTCTTTCGCTCTGTTCTCTCTTAATGGCCTTTACTATTTTGTCAGTGTATCGCCCAATCACTGGAAAGGAATTCTACAGAACTGATTAACTGCTTCCTTGTAAAAAGTGGCCCATGGCCAAGGAGCATGATGGCAATGGCGTTTTCCATAGGTCATGGCCTTCACTGTCACCACAACTGAAACCAGTTAAGCATATCCGTAATGTTCTGAAACAGTACTCATGACTAAATTTAACACTAAGCGTGTGTCTATTGTCTTTCTCGTGCAAGAGTGGTGTAGTTTTCCTTCTGCAGGATTTGAGGCGCAAGTAAAAATGTCCAGTGTTAAATAAACTCTTACAGAGTACATATGATCCCTATTTGACTTATATGTACTGTGTTAGAGTTTAATTAACACTGGACATT
The DNA here is from genome assembly GCA_022702515.1 of Ilyophis sp. 1 JC-2022. Lineage (NCBI taxonomy): Eukaryota > Metazoa > Chordata > Actinopteri > Anguilliformes > Synaphobranchidae > Ilyophis > Ilyophis sp. 1 JC-2022. Next base: position 19,983,442 of record CM040403.1, read on the forward strand.
TTACTGTGTAGACTTACATCACGGCACTTACAGTCTGTACTGCCCACACGTGGCGGTTACACACCCATTAAGTGACTGTACATAGTATTTCTGTTTTTTGTTCATACCGGTTCATACCTGTTACTGTGATTTTGGCATCTAATGAAATTGATTAGGTTCACCTTCAAAAAAAAAGGCCACGGCCTACTTGCCAAGATCTAGCAAATCTGTTTGGCATCGGAAACATTCCAGTGATGAATGTGTTTTGTGTTACTTACTAATTCACTCAACAGCATCTTTATTTGTACAGATATCAAAAGTAACTAGATTGTACAATGGAAAGTCCCAAATTCCTCCATGAATCATACATGCAGGACGATATTATATTTCGCATTATGAGTGAAACTCTGTTTTCACTGCAGGTGTGATTTACTTGCTTATGCATTGTGGTTAAATAATGACAAAGATAAGTAGATTCTTTTACAGTTTCTCAGGCAATGGAGACCATTCAAAATGTGTTACAGGGTGACTGTAAAATACTCCAAAATACCAAAAATATGAGATTTATAAACAAAACACTTTCCCATGTACAGCATACTGTATGTACTATGAATTAATTTGTGGCTCTGTGTGGTGTTTGTGTTGAGAATTTGACGTTGTTTCCAGAAAAGGGACTGAGGCATTTCAATGCACTGCACTGCACGGGCTGAAGGCAGGAGTTGTTTATTCTCTCCGTGTCTACACAATACACTGTGTCACAGCTTCTGGGACACCAGGGCTTGTTTTTGATTTTGCTCGCTTTTTCGGGCAATCGCAGGAAATTGATTTTTAGAACTTGGGATCTATTGTTTCTGGAAAGATGACTGTATAACAATGGCCTGGGGGCGTGTTCAGTCGAGCCTCTTTTATCCTAAAATCTCCGATGGGAAAAAGCCAAGGTTTTTATACTCACAAACATCACAATGGCTTTTCTTTTTTTTTTAATTGCAAAAGAATCAATAGTACAGGTGACTGAGTACAGTTGTAACAGGAGGTTGTTAAATCTTACATCTCTTTTCTGATAACTTTAGTATGATGCCAGTCTGATGCAATTAAATAAAGTGTTAAAACCAAAATCCACTTTAAACTCCCGCCCAATCACCCCTACTATCAAACTGCTGTGCAAACTCACAGAAAGCACCATCACAGCTTGCCTGAGTGCTCCCTTTCAGAATCTCACTTTTCCTTTATTATTGACACCTTGAAAAGCCACAACTAGCTGGGTGGTCAATGGATGTACCTGCCCGTCGAGCACGTCAAAAAGTTATTTCCCAGCAACGACGGGATACGTCAATATCTCTCCTTCCGTCTTCTTTCATGCATCCCAAAGTGACAGCGGGAACCACGATTATTTTACATGTAAATGCAGTTGTCACTCAAATGTTTTTTTCTGCAGGTGGGTGCCATGCATATATCACTAATGCCCTTGTCGGAATGTGACCAGCAAACAGCGAAGTTCATGCTGCAGAGCTGTAATTATGAGCTTTGTGTTCCTAAACGTTTGGGTGGCCCCTGTGGGCTCGTGAAGAGGGAGCTAAACTGGCAGGCTCAGATTCCCAGCCGGGCCCCTATTGTTGTCCCCTTGAGCAAAAGAAGTAACCTGATTGGCTGAATTTAGTAGATTTCTAGCCGATTGAAAAGATCGTTTGCGCACATTCGACTGTAACGGGGAAAATTGGTAGGGCATTTTGTGGCTAGGACTCCAGTTGTATGCACTCCTGTGTTATTCAATGTTTAGTCTTTATTTTGTTTTATGTCTTTTTTATCAATTATTATTATTATTATTATTATAATTAGTCAGTGCATCAATAATCATAAATCTGGATGTGGTAAAAAAAAAAAAATTATCCCCCAGTCATGCCCTCCATGTCGGCAAACGCACGATCTCATCTATTTGTATTTGGGTTTCATTAACAGAAGTCATGGGAATAGGTTTGTGGCATGTTTTCCTGCTGGTAGTATTCACACACCGGTGGAACGCCGCTTCCTTTTCTATCATTGCCTTGCGCGGTGCTACTATTTGCTGTGCCGAATTTGGCTCGGCGAACACGTAAACATTAACCAGCCTCCGTACACTGTTCCGCGCACATTCCATTCTTAAGAGGTCATTCGCCGCTTTGCAAAGACGCGCTTTCACAATACACGTCTTGTGTTTTTATCCTCTGCGGTATCGGACGATAAAAATGACAGAAAGAAACAACAGCGCCAAACATTTATTTATTAAACGTTTAAGGTGAGGTTTTTTCCCGTTGAATTTGAATACCGAGATATAACAGGTTAGGGGTTATCTGATTCTGCGGGCATTAATTGGCTGGACTCACACATTCCAACTGATCTGAACAACCCAGAGGTGGCATACAGAGGGATGTAGCCAACTTTAATGTTCTTTGAAGAAGAATCTTTGACTTTGCCTTAAAAGCAATGAGTAACACAACACGAGAACAAAGTTCAAGTTCAAAGCTGTACTTAAATGTTACAATAAAAAAGGGGCATTTGTAATCGTTACAATAACAATTTTGTTTATGTAGCACCTTGCATACATGGGCGTGCAACAGCACGTTTTACAGAAGAAATACATTCAACACAGATTGTTAATTTGCAAATAAATTATTCATAAAAACATAGATTGTGTTATATCTTCACAGATTAAATTAATTGCACTGACAAGAAACGCATCGTGTTTACTGTAATCGGATACTGCATCAACATGGCCTACAGTAGAACACTGCATACTCACCTAGATTAAAAAAACATAAAAGGCCTACTTGTAGAGTGTCCTCGGATAATAGAAAATGTGATGAATGAACTTTAAAACCTATTTGGAACAGATTTAATTTCAATATTTATAACCGAGGGAGACGGAAATGACTCCCTAACAGTAAGTCAAATCATAATAAGCTCTGTTAGATGAGTAATTCTCGTATGAAGCCAGACAAAAAAGTAGCGTGCGCGTTAAGTGGGAATGGATAATTATCTGACGATTAACGTGTGGAAGTTTCAGTTCCTCCAGATGCGCTTTTGTTCATCTGAGAAAGGAGTGGTTTTGCACAGCGTGCAGCGCAGCGGTTAGGTGACTGAACCCTGCGAGTCTGCGCCTGGTGCATTTGCGTTCCAGACTGCTGGAGTTATTTTCTGGCGAAAAGCTTGTGGAAATGTACAGATAATATAACTTGCAGGCGTTGAAAGCGGTTTGGGTAAAGATGTGTGTGTGTGTGTCCATGTGTGAGCTTTTCAGGGATGGGCGCAGCGTCCTGTCTCTTCTTTCTTCGGCTTCTCCGCATTACGAAGACACGCGGCGATCTCGCGGTGATGCCGATCGACAGTTTGCAGCGGTTTTTTCTCCTTTCCTTCAGGACTGCTGTGGCGCCATTTGATCATACCCATTTGTGCAGCTCACACGCGGAGCCTCTCTGAGTGTGCTGTGGCTAAGCACGGAGAGACGCCCAGTCACTCGTTTGCTCACGCTCTGATGAAACAGGCCAGAGATTGAGGCCCATATGTAATTTTTTTTTTAATTAATTTTGTTCATTTAATCATTGCTAATGAATATTAAGAATTTCCCACATGCATTTTACTTCAAGCTGAACGGCCTCCTGATAACGATCACTGTATAACTGTATGCTGATTTGAAATGAGAAGATATGCCTAACGTTTGCATTTTATTACAATTTGTCATTCCCATGTTTTCTAATATACAATTAATTAAGATAATAAGAATACACAATGAGGAGAACAGGCCATTCAGCCCATCTGGAACATAAACCCAATAATCTCTGCCTCTACTATATGACCTGGCAAGCACTTAAAAGAAATACCTAGTGAAAATAAATACTTCCTGTTATTCATGCAGTTTTGAGCAATTTACCTTTGACTAACTTCCACCTATGCGCCATTGTCCTCCTCATAGAACTCAACCTGAATGGTCTTTTTAGTTAATCTGTCAGGAATTTAAAAATCTCAGTCAAATCTCCCTTAGTCTTCTCTTGCGAAGCAGAATAGGTGAAGTCTCTTAAATCTTTCCTGATGACTTTAATATTTCATTCCAGGAAGTAACTGAGTTGCCTGTGTTTGTACTTTTGATACTTGAATGGTAATTCATATTGAAAGGGTATCATGTTCCTGTGCTTTTTGTGCCAGGTCTGAAGATAAAGATGCAGATTCAGGGAAGGAGATACAGGTGTGGGTGCGGCAGGAGGAGAAGACAGTCTGTGGGCTCACTAGGCACACCACGTGTGCGGACGTGGTGCAGGCCCTGCTGGAAGAAGGTGGGACGTCCCCGGAGCCCGAGTGGATCCCGCCGACGGAGTACTGCCTCATGGAGAGGTGGAAGGGTTTCGAGAGGGCCCTCCCTCCCCTCACCCGAATCCTGCGGCTCTGGAGCGCCTGGGGAGACGAGCAGCCCTTCGTTCAGTTCATCCTGGTGAGGGCCGGCGACTGCGTGCCTCTATGCGAATCGAGCCCGGGGTCGAAGGTCGGGGACCAGGGCCCGGCGCAGTACGTCAGGTCCCTTCCAGTAGACAGGCAGAAGAGGATGGTGAAGAAGGCCTTCAGGAAGCTGGAAAAGATCCGGGAGCAGGAGAGGGCGCCCTCCGGGGATGACGGGCGGATCTGCGGCCTGGTCCAGCTGATCATCTCTCAGGACCACGCCATCAGGGAGCAGGCCCACAGGATGCGGGAGCTCGACCTGGAGATCGAGCGCGTCGAGCGGGGTCTGGGGCCGGCACCCGAGTCCCCTCAACCCAGCGACGACCCGCTCACCACCGACGGATTCGGCTGCCTGGAGATGCAGCTGGAGAGGCACGCAGACCTCATCGAGCGGCTATCCCGCGACATCGACACGGAAATGCGAAGTGCGTGCTCGGCGGGTGGGGGGGAGCCGGGGAGCGAGGGGCTTGGCCCCGGGGCCTCTAAGGATGGGGCGGAGGTGGAGAGGGTCAGGAGGGACCTGGAGCACAGCATGTACCGCGGGCTCACCCTGCACACGCAGCTCGCCGACCTGGAGAGAGAGCTGGAGCTAAACCAGGCGGTCTTCAGCTCAAAGGGTCAGGAGTGCGAGCGACTGACCGCGCAGCTGAGCGGCCTGCGGGTGGCCGACTGTGCAGGCTCCGCAGAGAAGGGTGGCTCTGCCAGCTGGACAGAACAGGCGAGGAGCGCCGGCATCCACACCGAGGTCCAGAAGGTTCTCTCTCACGGCGACGGCACGGACACCGACTCGGACACGGGAATAAGCTCCACCCACAGCCAGGACTCTCTGTCTCCCTGCGGGGACATACGCCCTCCGTTGGAGACTCAGGTGTAATCACGCTCATGGACGTGGAATATACTGCACCGTATTATGAATACACTGACCTTTCGGAACGTGTAAATGATAAATACATTTCACCGCAATGTACTTTAAAAAATATGTACATTGCAATATCTGAAAGCGGCAATAATTTGGATATTTGCCCATATGTTGTGAAGTGCTGCAGTATGTTGATTATTAGAATATATTTTCAGTATATTCCATTTCCACAAGGCAATTGTGTCAATTAAAGCAAGCTATTGTCATTTTTTATTATTTGCATCATTTTAAAATGAACCCAAAAGCTAAACTAATTGCTCAGTATTTCAATGTCTGCGTTTGTCCAGGTTTTGGCTGTGACTAAGACCCAAAGGGTCAGTCAGTAAAGGGGTGCAGTAACAATGTTTCACCACAAGGGGCCACAAAGGCCAGGGGGGGGGGTATTTCACAAAGAGGGAGTTAGCTGGCTAATATAAATATTTTGAAGTGATCCAATCAGACCATCCAGTCATCAATTTCAAAATATTTACAAAAGTTAGCCGGCTATCTCCTTAATCCCGTTTCATGACATACCCTGCAGGATTTGCAATCTGTGATTGCACTTGTTGTTGTTTCTGAAGGCATGTAGTTCTATGTACAAGTGTTGATAAAAAATTTTTATAATCTTTTTATTCATTTCTTTTAGAATTTCTTACTTGAATACTTTTTGGAATTTTAATTTTGATTCTTAATGCCACTGTTCATATTTGTTTCCACTCTTCCATATAACTTAAATATAAATTTTATTTGAATGTATTATAAAACAATTAGCACTTAAAATTGTTTATTTTTTCATAAAATGTGCGATTGTTTAAGTTTGAAATGTAAGTTGTTTTATATTAAAACATGGTAAATACCCAGAAGTTTATTTCACAAGTGCCTTCAGTAATTATTTTATATTCTGCATTGAAGTATCCAAGAATGACAAAGATACGACTTAATTTGTTCAAATCCTGCATGTCCGCCATGATTTCATGAAAATGACATCAATTCAACATGAATATTAAATCTGGAACAAATGCCAAAGAGTTTGCAATGTCAGCATAATTTTTGAGTTAATATAGAAATGATCAAATTTCTTCCATAAATATCACAAATAAATAAAATCTTTCATATAAATAAGCCCTCTTTGTCATATTACAAACATTATTTCAATACACAGGATAACGTATGACTGCACTTTCCTTCTGATAATTCAGTAAATGTACTTGAAGCTACAATGGTACAGATTGATAGTCAGTCCATACGTTGGAGCTATATGAAACAGGAAGCAGCTCACACACTTTCAAAGTTATGAACATTTCAGACTTATTAACAAGTGATATATAAGATGTCTTTGTAAATTACGATGGTTGCTTATCTTAAAACTGGTATGCTGTTTCATTGGAATATTGATACCTATCTATACCTATATGATATCAATATCAAAACTGAAACAGGAGTTAACTAGTAATGTCATATGAAAGCAGAATCCATCTTTTTAAGCAGAACAAAAAGGAATATTTTTGCTATTTAAGATACATTGTGTAATGCCAATAAACCGGGCTCTCAAGTCCGAAGAAAAGACTGATATTATGCCGTCCAATGTGAAGTTTGTTTTTATATGGAAATACGGGAGTGTGTTTGAAAATGAATTATCATAGTTCTCACTTAAAGAGGAAGAAATGTGAAGAAACTACGGCATTGCAGTGAAATACAGATCTTTGGCTTTATTTCATTTGATAAAACTGAACTCACAGATGTAATAAATGATCTTTGTTTACACTTACAATGTATTTCATTATCATGAAATTATTTCAATGAAAGGAACTTTCAGTGTAACTGAATTCCAAATGCACAGCGTTGGCACGGAAACAGTTTTGTTTAGTTTCTTCCTCAACGCTTCCAAATGTGTTTATGGGCTCGGGATCAGAATAACCAGTTCTGTAATCAGCTCAGTACTCCAAATTTCATTAATTAACTTGGGTTCTACCCAATGCCCAAGTTTCAACAGGTAAAGCCACTGAAAGAGTACTCAAAAGAGTAAAGCAGGACATCCCATCGTGGATTTAGCTGGACAATAGAGACCCAGAAATGACTGAACTTGCACAAGACTGGACACGCCCCAATCTGGTTATGTAAGGACAATTGCATTCAGTGACAGCTTTTTTATTCTTATGGTGTCGTGATTGGAGGTGGTAATTGCTGTGGTTATGTTGGTGCAGTCTGGGTGTAATGTTCACCCCCGGGTCTCTCTTGTCGTCGCTCTGGATGAGTGATACCTGGATTAGGAGCTCAGCGTGTGCTGCTCAGAGTGGCACGCCGCTCTATCTGTCCTGCTGACCCGTCTCTCCAGATTAATCACAACACGTATATTCAAACTGTACGCCAGCTACTGTCAGTTACAGGTATAGGTAGCGGCTGTGATACAGACACACAGTAAAATGTAACTCAACTCTTACAGAGTACGTATGGGCCCTATTTGACTCATATGTACATTGCTAGAGTTTAATTAACACTGGACATTGTTCTGGGTAGTGGTGATGGTACAGTTACAGGTATAGGTAGTGCTAATGGGTCTGATAGTAGCTTTGTGTTATTTTTCAGGGAGAATGTAATTAAGCCTACCAGGCTCAACCATCTAAAACAGAGCCTCATCCAGGATTCAAACCAGCAACCACCACTTTATAAACTTAGCTCTCCAAACACATCACCTTGGAAAAAGTACCTTCCCACTTGTATATCCCCCAAGTCCACTGCCCCCAACACCTTATTGAACCTGTTATCTTCAAGCTTTCCTTTCACGCCCTGAGGCTCTGACCTCTCATCCATAACACTTCTTGTTCTGTGGAAAACCGCCCCTGTGGCCACATGTATAAACAGTGCTGAGCAGAAAAATGCCCTTAGAAAGACGCGTAAGTGAGTTTCCACGCAGAAAATCAGATGTATAATATAACACGTGCTGTGAGAATCTGCGTACCTCTACACACGATGGACACCCTACGTACAAAATGTTTAGAGTCCATGTGATATTGCGGCAGAGGTAAAAAATGCGAAACTTTTTAAAAGCAGATTTCCGACTTTCACCTCGAGCGTTCTTTTACGCATTTCTTTACTCAGAGTTTTATACACGTGGCCCCTGGTGTTCCTCCCAGCGCTGTGCAAGCAAGAGGCAGAGGCTTCTCCTCTGACGAAGCAACTCCGAGGAGCGCTTGCGTGCAATTACACAGACACACGTTCCGACAGCACAAGTGGTGAAACAGAGCCGCCTATTATCAGGCGTGATCTCATCCGTGAGATGGCTCCTGTTCCCACAGCTGTCTCGTAAAGCGCTCATGGCTCCTACTTTCTCGCTAGACGAGCCACAAAATTAGCAGGATTAAAGCAGTAGTGTAACAGTTGTAGCGTAACGATTTTGCGCTGGATCGATGCCGGATGGCCATCTTTAATGAGCTCTGATTGCTGGCTGTCAATCGGCAGATTGTTAGCAGTTTATTATAGCTTATGACAGAACTATCAAAAAGGATAATTATGTTGTGAAAGCACATGAAACTAAATATCGTGTCTCACCCTAAATGTTTACAGGTAGATAAAAAGCAGGTAATAATGCACTTGAGGCTTGAAGGCAATTCTTCTCTGGTACGCAATGTTTCATATATTCATGGGAGATGAATGGGGGGAAAAAAACTAAATTCAGATGTTTTGAAAACCGTAAAACTAAGTGATTCATTATGCAGCTCTTCTGCGGTTTTTCTGTTTGAACTCTGTAATGACTTGTATGGCTGTCACACTGATTCCAGACTGCAGGGCATGCAACTGGATTTATTTTCTTCATCTGAACGTGAGGGGAGCATCTGAAATGTCTCTAGGAAAGGGAGTGCTCGACGAGGAGTTTTCCTTTGGCCTGAAAACAGAATCAACATCTCCTTCCACATCTTATTGATCTAGGATCAGTGCTTCAGATATATCAGTTATGATCTCGGTTCAGCGCTTCAGATATACAGTATCATAACTGATCTTGGTTCAGTGCTTAAGGTAAATCAGGAGTGCATTCCGAGTTCAGAAAGAGGAACACAAGGTGAAATCATTGCACAACTCAGAAATATATGAGAAAGGAAATACAATGTGCGCTCGCCTTAATGCAAACACACTTGGATCCTGGGTGGGGCTCATAATGTCAAACATGCAGTGTGTGTATGTGTGTGTTTGTGTGGGTGTGTGGGTGTGTGGGTGTGTGTGTGTGTGTCTGTTCTGATGGAATATGAATGCCACAGTAGGGTGCCAAATTATTTCAAAGTTTCCATCAAAAAAGAAGCAACAATGAGCATGCTCACAGCCAATCCCCCCTCCCCTCAGGAAATAGGCCATTTCGACGAATCACATGCAGCCTCGCTCAAGGCATGACTGAACACGTTTATTATGACTCTCATTGACTCAGTCAAAACAGTATGTGGATGCTTCCATAACAGTTCCAAATCCAATAAAATTTTATGATGTCAAATCAAAGATAAAATTAACTTCAAGCATCAAGAGAAGGCAGGAGTGTGCAAGAGGAAAGGAGCGACACACTGAGGCTGGAGCAGGGCTAGTTCTAGAATATCATTTCAGAATGTCCCAGAATTCCATGCAAGACGGATATTTTTCTCTCTTTAATTCATGGATTTGACATCATTTTGATATATACTGTATGTGCGTATATAGCAGATGAGTTCACACAATGCACAATGCAGGGGGAAAAATCTATTTTCTATTGCCCACACACACCTCTCTCTCTCATTCTTCTTCGCTTCCACACACACACACACACACACACACACACTTCACCAGCGTTCACTTCACACAGCCGTTTCCATCCGGCCACCTGCCTTTCACTCTGACCCAACATTAAAGATGGCTGCTCATCAGAAGCTCTGTGCTTTGGTGCTACAGTGGTGTTCAGCCAATCAGAAACCAGAAGAGAATGCGGAGCCATAGCATCTCCTCACGCCATTGGATAAAAAAGAATCCTCTTTTGGAGCACCCCGCCACAACATACGGTGTGGACCAAGCAATGAGTCTTGTTTGAATACTTTGGATGTGTTGCTGATCTCGAAAACCATATTCTCAACTCTGTCTTTGAAGACCTGGGTTAACTTACTTCATACCTCTTGAGAACACCCACCAACTTGTTGACTCTATGTTGCCATGGTAACATGGTGCATTCGTCTTGGGCAAAAAACTTGATAAAGCAGAAAGAGAATTCTGAAGATGACGTACTTGGGGCAAAATTCTATCTTTTGAATCTGTGATTGGTGTCATTTTTTTATATAGTTTTTTTAAATCTATTGATTCTGTCATTTCATAACTCACAACAGACTGTATAGATTTACATTACATTCATTTCCCAATCCAGTTGGGATTCTAAGATGGTTTAAGCTGTTTTCGTCACTTCTAGCTGGTTGTACTTGTCTGTACCTTGTCAAAGCTGGTTAAAACTGGTAAAGGTGGTAGAGTAAGCTTGTGGCCAAACTGGATGACTAGCTGACTATAGGCTGGTCAGCTGGTACATATTTTGTCCACCACCAAAACCAGCTAGAAGTGTCGAAAACATATCTTAAACCAGCCTGACCAGCTTAGGCTGGTTTAAGCTGGATATTTCAGCGGGGTTGGCAGACGCTTTTATCCAAAGCGACGTACAATAAGTGCATACCGAAGGTCATTGAAACAACTTTTTATAAAAATGTATCAGCTATCCACAGACATAAAAATTGAATCTAGTTCACATTGCAAGCTCTGGCTAAGTCAGTAAGACATGATAAACTACATCACAATCAAGACTTGAGTGTTACATGAGCGTTAAAGAATCAAGACTCTAGTGTTACATGAGTGTTAAAGAATCAAGGTACAGGATACAAGAAACAGGAAACAAGTGCTATATGAAAGTGGTAATAGATAGGTGGGTCAGTCAAGGTGGAGTCTGAAGAGGTCTGTCTTCAAACCAGGACGGAAACAGGCAGTGATTGAGCGGTTCGGAGAGGAAGGGGGAGTTCGTTCCACCACTGGGGAGCTAGGGTGGAGAAGCTCCGCAGTCGCATAAATGTCAGATTTGAATTTCAAACAAAATAAAACCTCACTTTGAACGTATTATTTAAATTTGTTCTTTTCTCCCCTCATAATAGGAACACAAGAAACACAAGATTTTTTTCCCCCTTTATAGGCTTTCTCTGCTTTTATTTTCTCTTAAAATGGCCCCGGGGTGCCTTGTGAGAAACAAGAAATACAAGAAGCGATGTTGCTTGTGCCTGGAACGAGGTCACAGCCTGAGCCCAGTCCTGTAGGTGTGATCGCTCCTCAATCAAAGCCTGACATGTGAGGGACTCTGGCACCGGCGTGCACGTTTTAGCCCGTCTCACCGCATTCAAAGCCACTCACGCTTGTGCCAAGCATAACACAATGGGCGGCACAGATTACGTATGGTTAATTAGTGGTTAATTTGTGGCATAGAAGTGCCTAAATGTGTCTCGGAGACGCCGGATTTGTTCTTGAAGCAAGGGGTCATCTGTATTGTGGGATGGGCGTTGAAAAATCTTTAAAATATGATACCGTCGTCATGAACGTTATGCAAATATTACATTGACATGCGCCTTTTTTTTTGGAGGAGAATATCAGGTCATGTGACTTTGTTTCCGCCCTTCCACGTTGCATTCAGAAGTTTAAAGTGAATGCACAGAACAACTTACCAAAGGAACTCTGAGCTGTTCTGTTAAAAAACATCCAATAGGAGAGCGAAGTCCGTTTGAACCCTTCGTTAAAAAAACAAAACAGGTATTCAGCCAAACCCAAGAAAGGTGTTTATTTGAACCCGCAGAACCTACTCCTACAAATATTGCATTTCATTTGAGTTTCTATGAGGAAGTCATTTAGACAAAAATGAAAGGGACAAGTAGCAGTCTATCTGCATCACTGCGTATGGGTGATTCCAGCCTTTACTTGTGTACCTAGTGATTAAACGCATGATTTTCCTAAGAAGCTAAAGTACAGCAAAGCTTTTTTGTGAATGTAGAACATGCAGATTGTAAGCTACGAGGATTAATCCTGCTGCATGGCTCACAGATTGACAGCTAATTAGTGGGGTTTTCTTTGCCAGCTACAGAATACATAATATATGGCGTAGGCTCCTCTTCCAAGCGTGTTTTGCTGGAATATTTTATCGGCGCATGTCGAAACAGCGAGGGAGCCAGCGTCCCTGCGTCTGCGACAAGGATGAGAATGTTCCAGAAAAAAATGTGAAATTGTGCCCATGCGTGAGTGCATACATACATATCCATGAACAGGCGTGTGATATGGGTCCAGACTGGGAGTGTGGCTTGACCAAACTACTCACCCATTCCTTTTATACTGCTCACTCACAGGATAAAAGAAGACAATTTAATTTACAACTTTAACGCGTCTCTAATGGAGAGCTGCCATGGAGGAGAGGGGTGGAGGAAGGAGAGGAACGTTTATAGCAGAGAGGCCCAAACCGTGGCCCGGGGCTCAAGGTCTTTGGCTTGGCCTACAAAAGGAGTGGCAATTTAAAATAATCATTTGAAAAGTGAACATAAGAAGTAAGTGTGATCCAAGCCGTTTGATATATACTATGCTGTAATACTGCACATAGTGTAATATAATAAACTATTCTCCTTTAAAAGTTCACATAATACTTAAGTGCAATGCTTCGCTCACACATAGTGCTGCTAAATGATGTACCTACGCTACTTTGCACCTGGGAATCTGAATATTTTGGTCCATGGATGGTTGCTGAGGTTATGATTTTGGCCCAGGTCAGGGCATGCCTGGGTTCAGAACACTTCCTGATCTTTACCAGTGAGTACCTCACTCCTAGTCTCTCTTCCAAGCACTGCAGGTGCATACAATTTTCACAAATCTCTCATAAAAAGCAACATGTGACCAGGGGCGGCGTATGGGGGGAATTTAGGATGATTTTAAGGGCCCTAGCTGACAGGAGATCTCAAAGAAATTGTGCCGTAATTGCGCAGGGATGGGGTGGCCTGGAGTTGTAGGTCCCCAAGGTGTGTGTCTTTGTGTGTGTGGATGTGTGTGTGGATGTGTGTGTCTTTGTGTGTGTGGATGTGTGTGTGTCTTTGTGTGTGTGGATGTGTGTGTGTGGATGTGTGTGTGTGTCTTTGTGTGTGGATGTGTGTGTGTGTGTGGAGGTGTGTGTGTGTGTGTGTGTGTGTGTGTGGATGAGTGTGTGTCTTTGTGTGTGTGGATGTGTGTGTGTGTGTGTGTGTGTGTGTGTCTGTGTGTGTGGCAGAAAGAAAGAGGTGTGTGTCTTTGTGTGTGTGGATGTGTGTGTGCGTGTGTGTGTGGATGTGTGTGTGGCAGAAAGAAAAAGGTGTGTCTTTGTGTGTGTGGATGTGTGTGTGTGGCAGAGAAGACATTTCCCCTTTTTTATTTCTTTGACAAAAATGGAACTTTACTGAAATCATTTATGTAAAATTTCTCCTCACAAGTCAAATCAGGAGAACCTGTGAGTCTGTGCAGAAATAACACACAGCTGTACGTGCTCTCACACACACACACACACACACACACACACACACACACACACCCAAATGGTTCCCACCAATTCAACCCCCTCTTGGGAAGGAACAGAAGACACCACCGCAGAAACCGAGAAACCATTAACGTCTTAACGGCGTCTATGCCGCCACTCGCCTCCCGGTTTTCGACTTAGCGCTAACCTCCGCTATAATCGCGCTAACCTCCGCTGTAATTGAGGCACTATTCTTCTTAATCCCTTCTTCCTTTCACACGTGAGGGCCCTGCAGGCAGTAAACATGCGTGTGTACACACCTCCGTCCCTGACATACTTTCTCTTTCCCGTGCGTGACGGACAGGCCTACCACCCACAGAGGGGTGGGGAACGGGGGGACGGGGATGGGGGGAGGCATTACCACAAATCCCCAGAAAACTAAAGGAATACACTTTGGGAATAACAGCTAAATCTACCCTCGCTCCCAAAAAGCAACTCTGTTACATTACACAACGGAGGACTTACCAGGGTTAGCCTGCAAAAGCAGTCCTAAACCTCATTACCCTTATCCTCGTTACAAAGAAAGATATTAGAAACCCAGTTTAGTCTGTAAAACAACATTTTACCAGTCCTAGCATATAAATGATGCCTCTAATGGGCATTGCTGTGCCCAGATGTGGTTGTTTTTCTCCGGTGTTTTAACAAAAGAGGTTTGAGAAAGGTGAGGAAACTGTGGCTGGAAATGCAGAAAGGTATTAAAGCGAAATAAGACCGGGATATTCCGGCTTTCATTGGAACAGGATCCTTTGACTATATTTCAGGACCATGTATATTGATATTTAGAAACTTAAAAAAAAAACGATGTGTCACAAAGAAGGGATTTAAATAGCTGGGTTTCTCCCATCCTGTTAGACCTGTTATCTACACCCTTCCATTCGTATATGAACCAAATTCTCCCCAGTGAAGCGCTTTAGGGAGGACTGTGATGGCAGCGTTCTGCGCAGATGAGCAGTCCACCAGCACGTCTGCACAGTCTGCACAGGGTACACTTCCTGCTCCCGTGCAGTTGGGATGAGCAGATCGCAGTCGCCTCATTGAACAGAGGGGGGGCGCTGTCGTGCGACGAGGCACGGACAAACCCCATTGGCCGAATCTCTTCCCTCCCTGGGCTCTGCTACAGCCAATCAAATGCCGTCATGCAGGGAAGCCGGCCGCAGTCAGGATTCCACGCAGACTGTCGGACTTGTTTTACATTACAGTGCAGTTACTTCGCAGAGCAGCTTACAAAATGGAGTTTCACTTTGATGGGAGGCGTTAAATCCAGTAAAAAGCATGGCCTTCAAAAAAAAAAAATGTAAAAACTGCATCACTGGCTGCGGCACTCTTTGTACTGGGTGCACAAAATTGTGCCCTTTGCGATCGCCCCCGCCCCCTGGTCCACAATTCTGATGTCCATAAAAGTAAAGACATTCACTGAGTTGGAGGTCTGTCGTAGTCTGTCCCACTTGGGAGGGTTTCAAAAAATCTCATAATCTCATCACATCATGTCATTCCAGTTCCACCACCACAATTCCCACCGACATGCACAGGATATTTTGTATAATACACACTGCTCATTGTACACTAGCATACAGTAATTAAGCATCATTAGTTTTGTTGCTCCTTATACGTTAGTTTCAGCTTGGCCAATTCCTGGCAGTGACTAAAACAGGCTGAGTTCCGGCCCCTTCCGCAGGCCCCAGCTACCGTTTCTCTGATGTGTTTTGTTCGGCTGCGGCCGAGCGCAGTTTGTCTCTTTGAACCAGGAGGTGCGTCACAGAGTGAGGGTAACACCTGCAGACAGACGCATGGGGTCGGGGTCGGGGGGCGGGGGAAGCGCTGGGAGTCAGGACCTCTCTGCAGGGCGTGGGGAAGGGTCTGTGCGTCTGTATGATGTCCCTGTGGGTAACAGTGTGTAAAGGCTGGCCCTTATGCAAGTGCACACACATATACACACACAAAATCTCCATATTACATCTCCACACAATCTCTGCACACGCATGCACACACATACACACACTCAGTCATTCACTCGTACACACACACACACACACACACACACACACACACATACACAAACACAAATTCCTGCCTCGTTAAATAAGTTGGGGAGGCTGGTAGATTTGACTTCCTGAGGAAACTCCCTCTATTGTTCCTGCGCAGTAACTCCGCCCCCTGCGAGGTTTGCACAGCGAATAGCAGCGCAGCTTTGATTACGCTTTGAGCTCACCACTTCCCTTCCTGCAGGAAGTCTGCTCCTTTTGGTAACACTGATGTGCCCTTTCCCTGGGCACTACTCCACCCTGCATTCATTCCAAACCACAAAACAAATTATTATTATATTTCATACAACATTCTCAAACCTGAAAGGTCCAGTATAATTCCTGTGTTTATATATAGACACACACACACACAACACACACACATATGTGCATGTCCACATAAACAGGAATATACTGTAAGTCTAATTCCAGCAGTCTAACTCTCATTCACAAGATTAAGAAATGTAGCTAAAATGCCAATGCATAAACGCCTACCATAATTAAATATTTAAGAACAAGAGTCCGCAAAATCCTGAAATGGATACAGCCCCCTGCTTTATAATTCCACAGGAAAATTGCTGTGGAAAACCGTCATCACTCTTAGTGGTATAGAAACAAAATATTGACATCATTCTTTTCCTTTTCATCCCTATAAAAAGCATATAGGGTCATTTCAGAAATCCCAAGAGACATTCCACACACTGAAGTGAAGGCTTTGTTTGTGTGTGACCTCTGGCCAAATAAAGGTGTCAAGTGTTCATAGCGTGTAGATCATACACTCTCAGAAGAGAGGGTTTCAAAAAGCTTATCTGTGTCTACACAGAAGAACCTTCTCTAGTACAAAGGTTCAGTCTAGGAGCTTTCACACCTTTCACTCCAACCATAGACGATTCCATAAAGAACTAAAAAGGGTTCCCCGATGAAGACGTGGAACCCATTTTTCTGAGAGTGTAGTGTCTTCATAGTGTAGATTATAGTTTTTCCATCTCAAAGTAGATTCTTTTGATATATATTTTTTGCAACAAATTAACTGGTTTGCTACCAATGCAAAACATAATGAGATAAAAGTGGGAAATAGTATAGTGGCCGGCCAAGATTCCCAGAACGTGTGTGTGAGAGTGAGATACTGTGTATGCCTGAAATTACAAGTATGAGACTGTATGCGTTTGTGGGTGTGTCTGTGTGGGTCTTTGTAACAATGCCATTTCTCCCCCAAATTGGAATCACCATGCACCTACGTTTCCACACCACAAGTTAAAGAGTCCCAGTATCTTCTAAAATTTTATGCTGCAGGTATTTTTCATTGTTATGTCTGCGGTGGATACCGCTGGCCCCTTTAAATCTACAGAAGCGTCTCCAGTAGAGGGGTATGTTTTGACAGCGTGCAAAGCTCAACCCTCCTCTTCGTTAGTCTCTCCGTTTTTCCGCCGTATTTTCGCCGGAAGCTTCACCGGAGCCCTTTCATGTGTCCTCGCTACTCCTGCAATCGCTGTCTGCTTCCTTAAAAGAACGCTTCGTATCATGCGCCTCAGGGCTAATCTCGCGCGCATCCCATTACGCGCAGTGCAGAGCGATAGCGGGTTTACAGTTGCTGCAATTATTCTACTCCAAATCCCAAATTTTCATGAAGCAATGAAAGCGTATACTTCCAAAGCTGTTATTTCAGACAGTCACACAGCATCAGTCGTTACCATGGCTAATTACTATGTAGCCTATTAACAGTGTCTTCCTATTTACATGCGACTCGTTTTAGTGTGCAGCTGTAGCCGATGTGGCCATCAAAGTTTTTGTGCGTACCTAATAGCAAAAATTACCTGCACACAGTAAACCTTTGTCTTTCAACTGACTTTCTGAACCATCCCCACAAGGCAATTATTTCATTATTGCAGACAATTTTTCATAACTTTAGGTGACGATAGTGACCAACACACTGAATTGTTTATTTTTAAAGTTACGCATACAGTAGGTTCAAGTGTTCATCAAATTTGTGGGGTGGAGATTACTGCATGTCTGCGTGAGTGTGCAGTGCTTGGAGGATTGATTTGTTCTGAATTGTTTTCATACACCTTATTAAGAGGAAGGAAACCACAACAGTCGGTAGTCGGTAAGCTAGGAGCTGTGTTTCAGCATTGGCTGTGCTTGCATGGTGCGCTTCCTTCTCGTTTCATTAAGCCGCACCATCTCTTACCAGTCATGGTGATTTTAAAATGAATTAATTCCCAGTTCCTTAATACCAAAGTCACCTGCGTAAGCATGTTAATTCTGAATCCTACATAATATTGGATTGACAGTTAACGGATAGTTTTATTTCTTTTTAGTTTTAGATATAATCCTTTTGGCACTTACCGTTCTTTGCAAAGGCGTTTTTAATTAAGGGTTGAGTGCTACAATAGAATAAATCCCAGACGAAACTGACAATCCTTTAAGTCTAATTTAAACATTAAGTAGGCTTAGTGTGTGTTTCCGTGGGTATTTCTCTAAGCTATTCATTTTATGGCACCTGTCTAAAATATCTCTCTCTGCATGCGTGCTTGTGTGTGCGAACATATACATTTGGGTGTGCGCGTTAGAGGCTGTATTATATGTGTGTCACGGTGTGTTGCACGGTGTGCACACATGTGCTTGGAGTTGGACAGCTGATAAGTTTTGCTTTAATTTACAGAAGAATATGGCATGGCCATATTATATATATTAAAAATAAGGGTAAGTCCGTTTCTTGGTGTTTTACAGTGCATTGGAAGCAGGGTAAAAACAAGCTCTTTGTGTGATAATCCTCACTAAAAGACAAGCTTACTATCATTGTGTATAATGCAATGTTCTAGCACACTGCATTCTAAGCAGATGCACCCAATGTTTTCCTCACCCAGTAATGTATTCCTCTGCTTGCATTCACCCTTCAGAGACTTATTGTTCCCGCTTATGGGCAATGAAAAAAACCTTGAAGTTGAAGCAAGTAAAGACAAGACTGAATTTTCCTTGCTTTTACTGAAGAGAATATGTATGCTGGCTGAGTGAGTGATATTAACGTCACTGCTGAGGTTCAATCTGTATAACCACAGGTCCGATTTTCAGGCAAGTTCGGCCTTGACTAAATACCCTTATTCCTCTGGAAGAATTAACATCATCATGTCCATTTCAAGTGCTGTCTGTCCTAAGATATGTTTTGAACCATTTTGAATGTTAAGTGGTATTGGCTTGTGGTATAAGACATGAATAGTGGAGCTGTGAACTGTAGGGCTTTGTGCGGATAAGAACTGTAAATGACAGGAAGTGAACTGAAAAAGACAGGAAGTGAGAAAGCATGCAGCACCTTATATCACTGCGAAGCGATATCTGACATGGAGGCTGTTCATTGGTATGCTTCACCTTACAGACATAACCATGCACAAATAAACAAGGCTACATTAAATCATGATGGGGCCCAGTAAACATCAAGTGACAATCAGCTTGTTATTACATAGTAATGACTGGGGTAGATACAGTATAATAACTACTGTATAAATACATATTTATTACATAGTAACACATGTTTGAATCTGTATTTCAAGGTTTGATTGCAGTCACATCATTAAAACTCCAGAGCCACACCATTAATGTTGTTAAAAAGTGTAGTTAATGTGTAAATGTTTGTACATGGTTACACTTATTGGTGTGTATTACAAGCGAATCATTTCCGTAGCTCCTAAATATAGCCCTAATCTCGCATCAACCCTTACATTTTCTGTTTTCCTAACCCTACATATGTTAAAGTAATTTTTTATTTTTAAAAAAACATACGGCTCTACTGATAGGCCCATATGGGTCCCGTGGGAAATTGAATCATCAGTGAATTGGTCAGGATGCAAACGCCGATTGGTTCAACGTGTGTAATTAAGGAAATACAATAAGCCATCTGCTGATGTGGAGTTTGAATGATAAAACGCATCCGTCTCGATTTCCCACAGCAGAGGCAGAGCCGAAACAGAGAAGGTCCACTCCAGAGCCATGCTGGTGGTAAGTGCGGGATGCAGGATCATAAGTTGCCTACTTGACTCACCGAACCATCGGGTGTTATTCAACAATAGCGCAGAGGGGGGAAAAGTCTAATCGGAGGCGAACACCGTACCTTTCTGTTCATAATCTCCAATACTGCATGCCTCTACATATATTTATGTTCTAACCGGATCAGATCCCTTGCCAGCTTGTTCAGATGAAGTCAGTCGTTACTATGGGGGAGGTCTTCTTTTCTCACATTAGGCCCTTTTCTACTGGGTTGTAGGAACAAAAAAAAGGCAGGAACTAGCCACAATGGGGACTAAAACGGCCCTGGAGCGTGTTCGTGTTTGCTTTCCCACCGCACCTCGAGAGACCCGTGAAGATTAGGCAAAGTAGGAGCCTAAGGAAGTGACGGGGGAAAAGCCACGGTTATGTTGAAGAAGTATTGTGGTCTTTATTTCTTTTTTTTTTTGCAATCCTGTTCCAGTTTTTACATTTTTCCTGCCACTGAGTGATCTAGGCCCAGTTCAGCTAAACACAAATCTTTTGGTAGACCCTTTCATTTAGGGGTGTCACTAGTTCTAAAGGCTAATACGGAATCGTCCCTTATGAAGAATCAAATGTTGCGTTCCTCATTGAATCAATACATGTCTTTCGCAATGAGGATAACATAATCATGAATAAAATCAAACTAGGTTAACATGAAAAAGGCTAGTTGAGATCGGTGGGAGCAGGCAATCGCAAAGCGTGTCAGATTCATGAATGTTGTCAACCGTTTAAAACTTTCACATCGTCGTTGGACTTGTTTTGTCTGGTTTTGTTTTCCATTTTTCCTTTGTTTGAAGACTACTTGCTGCCTAGCCGCTGCTAAATATTTTTCTGTTGCCGGTATTTAAAAACGGCATTTGTGGTCTGCTGGAGATTCTCACAAATATTGTTTGACCAATCAGCAATGTTCAGTACTGCAAGCTATAGTTTTGAACCATTGAAAAAATACTAAAAAGAGGAGATAGGAACAATGCCCCAGGAACCAAAATTGGCCCTGATTCCTTCGGTGGAAAAGGGGCTTTAGTTTCTGAGTTCTGCAAAAAGCTCCTGAGTACCAGAAAAGATTCCTGTGGTGGAAAGGGGGCTAAACGTTCCCCGTGCTGGCAGAGCTCTTCGAGAAACGCTGTTAATTTGACCGTCCCATTAATAGTTAATTTTGAGGTCAGATGATGGATGTGAGCAACCTGCCGAAGGCGGTATCTTTGTAATTCATCTTCGGCTGGCGGTCTAAGCGCAGATTTGGTTTAGCCCGAGGCGCTGAACAGAGGCTCGTAAATACCCCCAGTACGGCTCAATAGGTGTTTCGTGCTGTATGTGAGAAAAACCTTCTCAAACCAGTATAGACAGAACCTTCCTAAAGCCCTTTGAGTTACAATTCGGCCATGTGCAATTAAGGGTTAATTGAACGTCCCAGCTGTGAGTTATAAAAAATGAAGTATAAGCCTATGCAGCGAATGCATTAAGAATAGAGCAACAATTTATGCTTTTGTGTAAAATACATAAAAATAGGCCCAATAGTTTTCTGTACTAGATCTTTATCAAAAAGGTTGAACAGCTTTTGACAACAGGTAAAAGCGATTCAGGTTAAATAATATTTCTGTTATATTGAATCATTTGGCAATCTTGCTCCCTCTTTCAAACATAATATGTAATTCGGTCACATACAGTCCTAATGTCTTGCTGGGCACAATCCTCTCTGTACAAGTTCTTTTCCATTTCAAAGCAATCCATCAACACCAGACTACACTAGGGTGACTAAACCATCTGCTCTTGCTGAGTTTTTAATAATCACAGGATTGTAGCCAAATGCATAGCCTACTGGTCTCGCAAAACACTTTTATGAAACCAGGGAAACAAAGTGTATAGTGTTTATGCATCAGCTTTTTACTTGGTGATATAATGTGAAATGTAATGTTAATCAAGTCACATAAAGTTTTCAATTTGTACATAAAAGAGTTTGAATATTTTTATTTCCTATGCAACTGTCTGCTGTCACCTCCCTTATTTCTTGAAGTTATGCTGTTTTCATACTTGTGTAACAGCCGAGGTAAAAAAATCTCGCTTATTTCACATACTCTCGACTCTTTCGCTCACACAATGGCTGCTTTCCGGCTGGGTTTCCTGTGCCCGGGTGATCGCGCCGCGAGGTCAGCGCATCCCGCCCCGTGTGTGACGTGGGTCCCGGACCCGGGAGAGTGCAGTGGTGACCCTCGCGTTTTAGGGGACACTTCCTGCCTCTCTTTGTGGTACATTTCCTCCTAAAGACCTGCTCTTTCCTTCCTCTGCTTTCAGAAACAGCCGCACTGCGTGAAAACACTGGTGCGACGCGCAGCCTGGGAACGGCCGGGGCCGGTCATCAGGGCTGGTCATCAGGTCCTCAGAAACAGCTGCGTGAAAACACTGGTGCGACGCGCAGCCTGGGAACTGAGCAGGGCCGTTCATCAGGTCCTGTGTTTGAAATGTTGAACCAGAATTTTGACCTTGGGATCAGACAAAATAGTTGACATTGGGAGAGGGGAGATTGAGTACTTTTTAAATTCTCCTGTAACAATCTTACGTGTTCTTACATGTTTATTTGGCTTTGAGGGGGGTGTTGTGTTGTTTCCAATCAACTTCTGTAGTTTTACCCTTTTCTGACATTTGAGAAAAAGGTTCAAACACAAACCCCCCCCCTTGGCTACATTTATGATCTCTGGAGCTGGGCTTGTAACTCAAAGGCTGCAGGTTTGATTCCCTGCTGGGGCACTGCCGTTGAACCCTTGAGGAAGGTACTTAAGCTGAATTGAAATGTAGTCCCTCCAGATATCAGAGCTTCTGATAAGTATCAATTATAAGTGAAACATCATGACCACAATGCATTCACAGCCATATAAGATTTGCACACATTACATTTTCTTCTAAACATTATATTTTCCTTCTCCAAAGCTGTCTGCTTGTATAAACACGCTCATGAATGGACTGATAAAACTGTGTTTTCCTCCAACAAACCGCGATGGTTATTAGCTGCGCAGTTCATTCCGGGTCAGATGTTTGTTGTCTATCTCCTGATGACAGATGTCTGAAGAGTTATTTGTTTTTTCCTTGTGGCCGTTGTGAAGGGAAAGGCTGTAGGGAAACATAGACCTGCGTTTCATTTTTCACCGCAAGATTCAGAAACGCACGCAACCATTTCAAGTCTATAAATCTATGAGCAGGAAAGTGTCAGTGAATGTATAAATAAGGCCAGCAAAAATAAATAAATAATGTCAAGAAGCTAAAAAATAAAGGACCTTCCTGCTCCTTTCACACAGGTTAGAAAAACTAAATATTCTGTAGAAACCACCAAAAAAAAACTTCTTTGCATCTTACCGATGATCACAATCACTAATGTCAAATCGTGTCTCATACCATGAAAGTATAGTTCTTACTGTAGGCCTATTGCACTTACAGTGAGGTTTGGCTTGGCTGAAAGACTGACAGGAGTGGTCTTTACAGTGACACAGTTTCACTGCACAATGAGGGGACAAATTATATTAGCCCCCCCCCTTAGGAGCACTTATTTGTAAACTCAGTGTGCGTAATTTGTTCTCCAATTCGTCAACCCCCACTCGATCCTTTCAATAGAGTTCAAATTAAGGGGTCAGTCAAAAAACTCACCGCCTATTCACAAGTTAACCTGTTTTTTTTTTCGTTTGATAACGTGGTTACTTATCAATTCTTCCTCTTAAAGAGCTGACAACACAGAGAACACAAAGCAGGGAGTTTGACAACAGTAATAACAAAGTTGGGTGCAAGAGTTGGGGGGAATAAACTTTCGTGGTTAGAAGAACACAGGTCACCAACGTGCAGTTCATAGTATTAAGGTCAGTCTCTGGAACGGGTCTTAAGCCCATAATGTCCTGGGCAGATTTAGCTTCGCTCTCTGTCGGAGGTGCAGCAGGTCTGTGCTGTGAATCGCATTTCCCCAGTTAAATCAAACACAGTCAGCAGTGGCTCTAATGTGGGAAGCAAACAAACACATCCGGCCGACCGCTGGGAACGCTGGTGTTTGGGTCCGTTTTAACAGCGTCAACACAGCGTACCAACCCCACCATTATGTCCAAACTCCTTTAAGAGTCTTTATGATTCATATGATTTTTGAGTATTGCGTCTTTTGCATTTCTATTGTTGCAATAATTGCGATATCATATATTGATAATCGTAGTGTAAGGTCATTTAAAGCTATTTCATGGCATGGCGCTTTTTTTGCTAAATCTGAGCCCCTGGATCTTTATCTGCCCATTTAGAAAGCAAATGTACAGAGTCCTGCGATCGTTAACTGGGGAGGCGTTATCAGCGAAAGTCGTAGGTAAACACGACAAGCATGAGTCACTCCTAGAATGCCAGGAATGCGAGAGTCAGCTGAAATGAACAACACGACCCCAACGAATCACAATCCTCCAAACAGCTATGACCCTTCGACATTACTCTCGACGCTGAAATTCACTGATGATTGGAAACCACTTGAGATAAAATGAGAAAAATACTTCAAGGCGTACCTCCGAAGGTCAAGGCGCACTGGAGACGGAGTTGGTCGTCGTCGTCGTCTTTGTTGTCTTCGCCCGCATAGTCTTTTGGGCTTTGGGAAATGCTCCAGCCTCTTCTTGATTCACAGTGATTAGTCAAACGCCCTCCAGCCTTGTGATAATCAACATGTCCAATGGTGACAATGCTGGTGAGTTAGCGCAGGATCTGGCAAGACAATACGTTGTATAATAAGGGTCTCCGTTGCCTCAGGCCTGTGCGTCAGATGAAAGATTTAAGTCGACTGATTGCGAAAATAGAACCTATTTGAAATATGAGACCACATTATAAAATAAAGGTAAACAAACTGTTGCTTTTCCATCATATTCCCTGAAAAGAATTATACTTTACATATTATTTTTGTGGTTTTCATTTCTGACTCAAATGTAGTAGGCTCAGCGCCAACCCTAGCTTTTAAGGGGCCCTAAGCAGAATTTGATTCCATTATAACTAATATACTGTATATCCTATTTTGGAATAATTAGGTGGGCCGCTGATGGTCACGGGGCCATAAGCAGCCACTTATGTGGCTTATTGAGTCGGGCCAGCTCTGAGTAGGCCGACAATGTTTGCGGGAGATTTTTTGCAGAGACGCATGCTGGTGGCACAGATGTTTTCCACAATCTCACATAGCAATCAGTAGATGATCCAAAATAAATCAGAAAAGGTGGATGAAACTGGCATGAATCCTGAAAAAGGTGAGGTCACGTGAATGAAACTTGGGACAGACACAATCATTTTCACAACTCAAATTCTATTTTTAACAGACAAGTGCAAAAAAACTGGATGTGTATCTGTAAACAACCCACACAGGGTCATAGAAGTTCCATAAATATTACTATAATTTTAAAATGAATACCTTGGAGTCAAATGTGATTTACATTGTCAGAAACATAATTTTATATAATTGATTCAGTTCTTCTCAATTGCCAAGTCTATATGAATGTAACTGTGCTACACGGGACCAGCAACAACTAAATGTACAAAACAGTATGTTACTAACAGCAGGTTAGTTATGCTTCCCCTCATGCAGAATGCAAACGTCAAGTATGTTTTCGCTGAACAGTAAACACAGATGTCTGCACTTGACCCAAACTTCAACTGGAAAAGTCTCACCAATCAGAATGTTCAAAGCAGACAGCAAGATAGCAGTTACTCCCACAAGTGTGAATCTCCATGGTACAAGATGCAGATTGGCTAACAATGATTCTTATTTTCTTTCTGAGAATAGTTGACCTTGAGGCAAAGTGCTCGCACATATTTTTATTAGTGGATTGCTATGTATGGGTTTCATACTCCCCCTTGTGGTGGCAGTATGTAATTGAGTCCCTTTTTCTCATGAATTAATGTTTCTCAGAATCAGAATCAGAATCAGAATCCCTTTATTCGCCAAGTATTTACATACGAGGAATTTACTGTGGTTGTTGGTGCGTACATAAACCAACATAAAATAAAATAATATAAAACATAACATAAAACATAAAACAAAAACAACAACAAAACACATAAAAACAAGTAGTGCAAGTTTCAAGATAATATAATATTATATAATATATGCAGATAAAAATAAAAATGAAAAATATAAGTAAAAATATAAATAAAACAAAAAGGATGGAGATATTTACAGTGAAATTTTTACAGTGGGAAGTAGGTAAAGTGTAAGTGTCTATGAGGCGGGATAGAGTCTGTGTCTGTGTCGGAGGGGGTCCCGGGCCTTGTTGATAAGGCTAACTGCAGAAGGAAAGAAACTGGGGGGGGATTTAGGATGATTTTAAGGGCCCTAGCTGACAGGAGATCTCAAAGAAATTGTGCCGTAATTGCGCAGGGATGGGGTGGCCTGGAGTTGTAGGTCCCCAAGGTGTGTGTCTTTGTGTGTGTGGATGTGTGTGTGGATGTGTGTGTCTTTGTGTGTGTGGATGTGTGTGTGTCTTTGTGTGTGTGGATGTGTGTGTGTGGATGTGTGTGTGTGTCTTTGTGTGTGGATGTGTGTGTGTGTGTGGAGGTGTGTGTGTGTGTGTGTGTGTGTGTGTGGATGAGTGTGTGTCTTTGTGTGTGTGGATGTGTGTGTGTGTGTGTGTGTCTGTGTGTGTGGCAGAAAGAAAGAGGTGTGTGTCTTTGTGTGTGTGGATGTGTGTGTGCGTGTGTGTGTGGATGTGTGTGTGGCAGAAAGAAAAAGGTGTGTCTTTGTGTGTGTGGATGTGTGTGTGTGGCAGAGAAGACATTTCCCCTTTTTTATTTCTTTGACAAAAATGGAACTTTACTGAAATCATTTATGTAAAATTTCTCCTCACAAGTCAAATCAGGAGAACCTGTGAGTCTGTGCAGAAATAACACACAGCTGTACGTGCTCTCACACACACACACACACACACCCAAATGGTTCCCACCAATTCAACCCCCTCTTGGGAAGGAACAGAAGACACCACCGCAGAAACCGAGAAACCATTAACGTCTTAACGGCGTCTATGCCGCCACTCGCCTCCCGGTTTTCGACTTAGCGCTAACCTCCGCTATAATCGCGCTAACCTCCGCTGTAATTGAGGCACTATTCTTCTTAATCCCTTCTTCCTTTCACACGTGAGGGCCCTGCAGGCAGTAAACATGCGTGTGTACACACCTCCGTCCCTGACATACTTTCTCTTTCCCGTGCGTGACGGACAGGCCTACCACCCACAGAGGGGTGGGGAACGGGGGGGACGGGGATGGGGGGAGGCATTACCACAAATCCCCAGAAAACTAAAGGAATACACTTTGGGAATAACAGCTAAATCTACCCTCGCTCCCAAAAAGCAACTCTGTTACATTACACAACGGAGGACTTACCAGGGTTAGCCTGCAAAAGCAGTCCTAAACCTCATTACCCTTATCCTCGTTACAAAGAAAGATATTAGAAACCCAGTTTAGTCTGTAAAACAACATTTTACCAGTCCTAGCATATAAATGATGCCTCTAATGGGCATTGCTGTGCCCAGATGTGGTTGTTTTTCTCCGGTGTTTTAACAAAAGAGGTTTGAGAAAGGTGAGGAAACTGTGGCTGGAAATGCAGAAAGGTATTAAAGCGAAATAAGACCGGGATATTCCGGCTTTCATTGGAACAGGATCCTTTGACTATATTTCAGGACCATGTATATTGATATTTAGAAACTTAAAAAAAAAACGATGTGTCACAAAGAAGGGATTTAAATAGCTGGGTTTCTCCCATCCTGTTAGACCTGTTATCTACACCCTTCCATTCGTATATGAACCAAATTCTCCCCAGTGAAGCGCTTTAGGGAGGACTGTGATGGCAGCGTTCTGCGCAGATGAGCAGTCCACCAGCACGTCTGCACAGTCTGCACAGGGTACACTTCCTGCTCCCGTGCAGTTGGGATGAGCAGATCGCAGTCGCCTCATTGAACAGAGGGGGGGCGCTGTCGTGCGACGAGGCACGGACAAACCCCATTGGCCGAATCTCTTCCCTCCCTGGGCTCTGCTACAGCCAATCAAATGCCGTCATGCAGGGAAGCCGGCCGCAGTCAGGATTCCACGCAGACTGTCGGACTTGTTTTACATTACAGTGCAGTTACTTCGCAGAGCAGCTTACAAAATGGAGTTTCACTTTGATGGGAGGCGTTAAATGCAGGAAAAAGCATGGCCTTCAAAAAAAACAAATGTAAAAACTGCATCACTGGCTGCGGCACTCTTTGTACTGGGTGCACAAAATTGTGCCCTTTGCGATTGCCCCCGCCCCCTGGTCCACAATTCTGATGTCCATAAAAGTAAAGACATTCACTGAGTTGGAGGTCTGTCGTAGTCTGTCCCACTTGGGAGGGTTTCAAAAAATCTCATAATCTCATCACATCATGTCATTCCAGTTCCACCACCACAATTCCCACCGACATGCACAGGATATTTTGTATAATACACACTGCTCATTGTACACTAGCATACAGTAATTAAGCATCATTAGTTTTGTTGCTCCTTATACGTTAGTTTCAGCTTGGCCAATTCCTGGCAGTGACTAAAACAGGCTGAGTTCCGGCCCCTTCCGCAGGCCCCAGCTACCGTTTCTCTGATGTGTTTTGTTCGGCTGCGGCCGAGCGCAGTTTGTCTCTTTGAACCAGGAGGTGCGTCACAGAGTGAGGGTAACACCTGCAGACAGACGCATGGGGTCGGGGTCGGGGGGCGGGGGAAGCGCTGGGAGTCAGGACCTCTCTGCAGGGCGTGGGGAAGGGTCTGTGCGTCTGTATGATGTCCCTGTGGGTAACAGTGTGTAAAGGCTGGCCCTTATGCAAGTGCACACACATATACACACACAAAATCTCCATATTACATCTCCACACAATCTCTGCACACGCATGCACACACATACACACACTCAGTCATTCACTCGTACACACACACACACACACACACACACACACACACATACACAAACACAAATTCCTGCCTCGTTAAATAAGTTGGGGAGGCTGGTAGATTTGACTTCCTGAGGAAACTCCCTCTATTGTTCCTGCGCAGTAACTCCGCCCCCTGCGAGGTTTGCACAGCGAATAGCAGCGCAGCTTTGATTACGCTTTGAGCTCACCACTTCCCTTCCTGCAGGAAGTCTGCTCCTTTTGCTAACACTGATGTGCCCTTTCCCTGGGCACTACTCCACCCTGCATTCATTCCAAACCACAAAACAAATTATTATTATATTTCATACAACATTCTCAAACCTGAAAGGTCCAGTATAATTCCTGTGTTTATATATAGACACACACACACACAACACACACACATATGTGCATGTCCACATAAACAGGAATATACTGTAAGTCTAATTCCAGCAGTCTAACTCTCATTCACAAGATTAAGAAATGTAACTAAAATGCCATTGCATAAACGCCTACCATAATTAAATATTTAAGAACAAGAGTCCGCAAAATCCTGAAATGGATACAGCCCCCTGCTTTATAATTCCACAGGGAAACTGCTGTGGAAAACCTTCCTCACTCTTAGTGGTATAGAAACAAAATATTGACATCATTCTTTTCCTTTTCATCCCTATAAAAAGCATATAGGGTCATTTCAGAAATCCCAAGAGACATTCCACACACTGAAGTGAAGGCTTTGTTTGTGTGTGACCTCTGGCCAAATAAAGGTGTCAAGTGTTCATAGCGTGTAGATCATACACTCTCAGAAGAGAGGGTTTCAAAAAGCTTATCTGTGTCTACACAGAAGAACCTTCTCTAGTACAAAGGTTCAGTCTAGGAGCTTTCACACCTTTCACTCCAACCATAGACGATTCCATAAAGAACTAAAAAGGGTTCCCCGATGAAGACGTGGAACCCATTTTTCTGAGAGTGTAGTGTCTTCATAGTGTAGATTATAGTTTTTCCATCTCAAAGTAGATTCTTTTGATATATATTTTTTGCAACAAATTAACTGGTTTGCTACCAATGCAAAACATAATGAGATAAAAGTGGGAAATAGTATAGTGGCCGGCCAAGATTCCCAGAACGTGTGTGTGAGAGTGAGATACTGTGTATGCCTGAAATTACAAGTATGAGACTGTATGCGTTTGTGGGTGTGTCTGTGTGGGTCTTTGTAACAATGCCATTTCTCCCCCAAATTGGAATCACCATGCACCTACGTTTCCACACCACAAGTTAAAGAGTCCCAGTATCTTCTAAAATTTTATGCTGCAGGTATTTTTCATTGTTATGTCTGCGGTGGATACCGCTGGCCCCTTTAAATCTACAGAAGCGTCTCCAGTAGAGGGGTATGTTTTGACAGCGTGCAAAGCTCAACCCTCCTCTTCGTTAGTCTCTCCGTTTTTCCGCCGTATTTTCGCCGGAAGCTTCACCGGAGCCCTTTCATGTGTCCTCGCTACTCCTGCAATCGCTGTCTGCTTCCTTAAAAGAACGCTTCGTATCATGCGCCTCAGGGCTAATCTCGCGCGCATCCCATTACGCGCAGTGCAGAGCGATAGCGGGTTTACAGTTGCTGCAATTATTCTACTCCAAATCCCAAATTTTCATGAAGCAATGAAAGCGTATACTTCCAAAGCTGTTATTTCAGACAGTCACACAGCATCAGTCGTTACCATGGCTAATTACTATGTAGCCTATTAACAGTGTCTTCCTATTTACATGCGACTCGTTTTAGTGTGCAGCTGTAGCCGATGTGGCCATCAAAGTTTTTGTGCGTACCTAATAGCAAAAATTACCTGCACACAGTAAACCTTTGTCTTTCAACTGACTTTCTGAACCATCCCCACAAGGCAATTATTTCATTATTGCAGACAATTTTTCATAACTTTAGGTGACGATAGTGACCAACACACTGAATTGTTTATTTTTAAAGTTACGCATACAGTAGGTTCAAGTGTTCATCAAATTTGTGGGGTGGAGATTACTGCATGTCTGCGTGAGTGTGCAGTGCTTGGAGGATTGATTTGTTCTGAATTGTTTTCATACACCTTATTAAGAGGAAGGAAACCACAACAGTCGGTAGTCGGTAAGCTAGGAGCTGTGTTTCAGCATTGGCTGTGCTTGCATGGTGCGCTTCCTTCTCGTTTCATTAAGCCGCACCATCTCTTACCAGTCATGGTGATTTTAAAATGAATTAATTCCCAGTTCCTTAATACCAAAGTCACCTGCGTAAGCATGTTAATTCTGAATCCTACATAATATTGGATTGACAGTTAACGGATAGTTTTATTTCTTTTTAGTTTTAGATATAATCCTTTTGGCACTTACCGTTCTTTGCAAAGGCGTTTTTAATTAAGGGTTGAGTGCTACAATAGAATAAATCCCAGACGAAACTGACAATCCTTTAAGTCTAATTTAAACATTAAGTAGGCTTAGTGTGTGTTTCCGTGGGTATTTCTCTAAGCTATTCATTTTATGGCACCTGTCTAAAATATCTCTCTCTGCATGCGTGCTTGTGTGTGCGAACATATACATTTGGGTGTGCGCGTTAGAGGCTGTATTATATGTGTGTCACGGTGTGTTGCACGGTGTGCACACATGTGCTTGGAGTTGGACAGCTGATAAGTTTTGCTTTAATTTACAGAAGAATATGGCATGGCCATATTATATATATTAAAAATAAGGGTAAGTCCGTTTCTTGGTGTTTTACAGTGCATTGGAAGCAGGGTAAAAACAAGCTCTTTGTGTGATAATCCTCACTAAAAGACAAGCTTACTATCATTGTGTATAATGCAATGTTCTAGCACACTGCATTCTAAGCAGATGCACCCAATGTTTTCCTCACCCAGTAATGTATTCCTCTGCTTGCATTCACCCTTCAGAGACTTATTGTTCCCGCTTATGGGCAATGAAAAAAACCTTGAAGTTGAAGCAAGTAAAGACAAGACTGAATTTTCCTTGCTTTTACTGAAGAGAATATGTATGCTGGCTGAGTGAGTGATATTAACGTCACTGCTGAGGTTCAATCTGTATAACCACAGGTCCGATTTTCAGGCAAGTTCGGCCTTGACTAAATACCCTTATTCCTCTGGAAGAATTAACATCATCATGTCCATTTCAAGTGCTGTCTGTCCTAAGATATGTTTTGAACCATTTTGAATGTTAAGTGGTATTGGCTTGTGGTATAAGACATGAATAGTGGAGCTGTGAACTGTAGGGCTTTGTGCGGATAAGAACTGTAAATGACAGGAAGTGAACTGAAAAAGACAGGAAGTGAGAAAGCATGCAGCACCTTATATCACTGCGAAGCGATATCTGACATGGAGGCTGTTCATTGGTATGCTTCACCTTACAGACATAACCATGCACAAATAAACAAGGCTACATTAAATCATGATGGGGCCCAGTAAACATCAAGTGACAATCAGCTTGTTATTACATAGTAATGACTGGGGTAGATACAGTATAATAACTACTGTATAAATACATATTTATTACATAGTAACACATGTTTGAATCTGTATTTCAAGGTTTGATTGCAGTCACATCATTAAAACTCCAGAGCCACACCATTAATGTTGTTAAAAAGTGTAGTTAATGTGTAAATGTTTGTACATGGTTACACTTATTGGTGTGTATTACAAGCGAATCATTTCCGTAGCTCCTAAATATAGCCCTAATCTCGCATCAACCCTTACATTTTCTGTTTTCCTAACCCTACATATGTTAAAGTAATTTTTTATTTTTAAAAAAACATACGGCTCTACTGATAGGCCCATATGGGTCCCGTGGGAAATTGAATCATCAGTGAATTGGTCAGGATGCAAACGCCGATTGGTTCAACGTGTGTAATTAAGGAAATACAATAAGCCATCTGCTGATGTGGAGTTTGAATGATAAAACGCATCCGTCTCGATTTCCCACAGCAGAGGCAGAGCCGAAACAGAGAAGGTCCACTCCAGAGCCATGCTGGTGGTAAGTGCGGGATGCAGGATCATAAGTTGCCTACTTGACTCACCGAACCATCGGGTGTTATTCAACAATAGCGCAGAGGGGGGAAAAGTCTAATCGGAGGCGAACACCGTACCTTTCTGTTCATAATCTCCAATACTGCATGCCTCTACATATATTTATGTTCTAACCGGATCAGATCCCTTGCCAGCTTGTTCAGATGAAGTCAGTCGTTACTATGGGGGAGGTCTTCTTTTCTCACATTAGGCCCTTTTCTACTGGGTTGTAGGAACAAAAAAAAGGCAGGAACTAGCCACAATGGGGACTAAAACGGCCCTGGAGCGTGTTCGTGTTTGCTTTCCCACCGCACCTCGAGAGACCCGTGAAGATTAGGCAAAGTAGGAGCCTAAGGAAGTGACGGGGGAAAAGCCACGGTTATGTTGAAGAAGTATTGTGGTCTTTATTTCTTTTTTTTTTTGCAATCCTGTTCCAGTTTTTACATTTTTCCTGCCACTGAGTGATCTAGGCCCAGTTCAGCTAAACACAAATCTTTTGGTAGACCCTTTCATTTAGGGGTGTCACTAGTTCTAAAGGCTAATACGGAATCGTCCCTTATGAAGAATCAAATGTTGCGTTCCTCATTGAATCAATACATGTCTTTCGCAATGAGGATAACATAATCATGAATAAAATCAAACTAGGTTAACATGAAAAAGGCTAGTTGAGATCGGTGGGAGCAGGCAATCGCAAAGCGTGTCAGATTCATGAATGTTGTCAACCGTTTAAAACTTTCACATCGTCGTTGGACTTGTTTTGTCTGGTTTTGTTTTCCATTTTTCCTTTGTTTGAAGACTACTTGCTGCCTAGCCGCTGCTAAATATTTTTCTGTTGCCGGTATTTAAAAACGGCATTTGTGGTCTGCTGGAGATTCTCACAAATATTGTTTGACCAATCAGCAATGTTCAGTACTGCAAGCTATAGTTTTGAACCATTGAAAAAATACTAAAAAGAGGAGATAGGAACAATGCCCCAGGAACCAAAATTGGCCCTGATTCCTTCGGTGGAAAAGGGGCTTTAGTTTCTGAGTTCTGCAAAA
The DNA here is from genome assembly GCA_022702515.1 of Ilyophis sp. 1 JC-2022. NCBI lineage: Eukaryota > Metazoa > Chordata > Actinopteri > Anguilliformes > Synaphobranchidae > Ilyophis > Ilyophis sp. 1 JC-2022. Next base: position 20,017,370 of record CM040403.1, read on the forward strand.
AGCTCCTGAGTACCAGAAAAGATTCCTGTGGTGGAAAGGGGGCTAAACGTTCCCCGTGCTGGCAGAGCTCTTCGAGAAACGCTGTTAATTTGACCGTCCCATTAATAGTTAATTTTGAGGTCAGATGATGGATGTGAGCAACCTGCCGAAGGCGGTATCTTTGTAATTCATCTTCGGCTGGCGGTCTAAGCGCAGATTTGGTTTAGCCCGAGGCGCTGAACAGAGGCTCGTAAATACCCCCAGTACGGCTCAATAGGTGTTTCGTGCTGTATGTGAGAAAAACCTTCTCAAACCAGTATAGACAGAACCTTCCTAAAGCCCTTTGAGTTACAATTCGGCCATGTGCAATTAAGGGTTAATTGAACGTCCCAGCTGTGAGTTATAAAAAATGAAGTATAAGCCTATGCAGCGAATGCATTAAGAATAGAGCAACAATTTATGCTTTTGTGTAAAATACATAAAAATAGGCCCAATAGTTTTCTGTACTAGATCTTTATCAAAAAGGTTGAACAGCTTTTGACAACAGGTAAAAGCGATTCAGGTTAAATAATATTTCTGTTATATTGAATCATTTGGCAATCTTGCTCCCTCTTTCAAACATAATATGTAATTCGGTCACATACAGTCCTAATGTCTTGCTGGGCACAATCCTCTCTGTACAAGTTCTTTTCCATTTCAAAGCAATCCATCAACACCAGACTACACTAGGGTGACTAAACCATCTGCTCTTGCTGAGTTTTTAATAATCACAGGATTGTAGCCAAATGCATAGCCTACTGGTCTCGCAAAACACTTTTATGAAACCAGGGAAACAAAGTGTATAGTGTTTATGCATCAGCTTTTTACTTGGTGATATAATGTGAAATGTAATGTTAATCAAGTCACATAAAGTTTTCAATTTGTACATAAAAGAGTTTGAATATTTTTATTTCCTATGCAACTGTCTGCTGTCACCTCCCTTATTTCTTGAAGTTATGCTGTTTTCATACTTGTGTAACAGCCGAGGTAAAAAAATCTCGCTTATTTCACATACTCTCGACTCTTTCGCTCACACAATGGCTGCTTTCCGGCTGGGTTTCCTGTGCCCGGGTGATCGCGCCGCGAGGTCAGCGCATCCCGCCCCGTGTGTGACGTGGGTCCCGGACCCGGGAGAGTGCAGTGGTGACCCTCGCGTTTTAGGGGACACTTCCTGCCTCTCTTTGTGGTACATTTCCTCCTAAAGACCTGCTCTTTCCTTCCTCTGCTTTCAGAAACAGCCGCACTGCGTGAAAACACTGGTGCGACGCGCAGCCTGGGAACGGCCGGGGCCGGTCATCAGGGCTGGTCATCAGGTCCTCAGAAACAGCTGCGTGAAAACACTGGTGCGACGCGCAGCCTGGGAACTGAGCAGGGCCGTTCATCAGGTCCTGTGTTTGAAATGTTGAACCAGAATTTTGACCTTGGGATCAGACAAAATAGTTGACATTGGGAGAGGGGAGATTGAGTACTTTTTAAATTCTCCTGTAACAATCTTACGTGTTCTTACATGTTTATTTGGCTTTGAGGGGGGTGTTGTGTTGTTTCCAATCAACTTCTGTAGTTTTACCCTTTTCTGACATTTGAGAAAAAGGTTCAAACACAAACCCCCCCCCTTGGCTACATTTATGATCTCTGGAGCTGGGCTTGTAACTCAAAGGCTGCAGGTTTGATTCCCTGCTGGGGCACTGCCGTTGAACCCTTGAGGAAGGTACTTAAGCTGAATTGAAATGTAGTCCCTCCAGATATCAGAGCTTCTGATAAGTATCAATTATAAGTGAAACATCATGACCACAATGCATTCACAGCCATATAAGATTTGCACACATTACATTTTCTTCTAAACATTATATTTTCCTTCTCCAAAGCTGTCTGCTTGTATAAACACGCTCATGAATGGACTGATAAAACTGTGTTTTCCTCCAACAAACCGCGATGGTTATTAGCTGCGCAGTTCATTCCGGGTCAGATGTTTGTTGTCTATCTCCTGATGACAGATGTCTGAAGAGTTATTTGTTTTTTCCTTGTGGCCGTTGTGAAGGGAAAGGCTGTAGGGAAACATAGACCTGCGTTTCATTTTTCACCGCAAGATTCAGAAACGCACGCAACCATTTCAAGTCTATAAATCTATGAGCAGGAAAGTGTCAGTGAATGTATAAATAAGGCCAGCAAAAATAAATAAATAATGTCAAGAAGCTAAAAAATAAAGGACCTTCCTGCTCCTTTCACACAGGTTAGAAAAACTAAATATTCTGTAGAAACCACCAAAAAAAAACTTCTTTGCATCTTACCGATGATCACAATCACTAATGTCAAATCGTGTCTCATACCATGAAAGTATAGTTCTTACTGTAGGCCTATTGCACTTACAGTGAGGTTTGGCTTGGCTGAAAGACTGACAGGAGTGGTCTTTACAGTGACACAGTTTCACTGCACAATGAGGGGACAAATTATATTAGCCCCCCCCCTTAGGAGCACTTATTTGTAAACTCAGTGTGCGTAATTTGTTCTCCAATTCGTCGATCCTTTCAATAGAGTTCAAATCAAGGGGTCAGTCAAAAAACTCACCACCTATTCACAAGTTAACCTGTTTTTTTTCGTTTGATAATGTGGTTACTTATCAATTCTTCCTCTTAAAGAGCTGACAACCCAGAGAACACAAAGCAGGGAGTTTGACAACAGTAATAACAAAGTTGGGTGCAAGAGTTGGGGGGAATAAACTTTCGTGGTTAGAAGAACACAGGTCACCAACGTGCAGTTCATAGTATTAAGGTCAGTCTCTGGAACGGGTCTTAAGCCCATAATGTCCTGGGCAGATTTAGCTTCGCTCTCTGTCGGAGGTGCAGCAGGTCTGTGCTGTGAATCGCATTTCCCCAGTTAAATCAAACACAGTCAGCAGTGGCTCTAATGTGGGAAGCAAACAAACACATCCGGCCGACCGCTGGGAACGCTGGTGTTTGGGTCCGTTTTAACAGCGTCAACACAGCGTACCAACCCCACCATTATGTCCAAACTCCTTTAAGAGTCTTTATGATTCATATGATTTTTGAGTATTGCGTCTTTTGCATTTCTATTGTTGCAATAATTGCGATATCATATATTGATAATCGTAGTGTAAGGTCATTTAAAGCTATTTCATGGCATGGCTCTTTTTTTGCTAAATCTGAGCCCCTGGATCTTTATCTGCCCATTTAGAAAGCAAATGTACAGAGTCCTGCGATCGTTAACTGGGGAGGCGTTATCAGCGAAAGTCGTAGGTAAACACGACAAGCATGAGTCACTCCTAGAATGCCAGGAATGCGAGAGTCAGCTGAAATGAACAACACGACCCCAACGAATCACAATCCTCCAAACAGCTATGACCCTTCGACATTACTCTCTACGCTGAAATTCACTGATGATTGGAAACCACTTGAGATAAAATGAGAAAAATACTTCAAGGCGTACCTCCGAAGGTCAAGGCGCACTGCAGACGGAGTTGGTCGTCGTCGTCTTTGTTGTCTTCGCCCGCATAGTCTTTTGGGCTTTGGGAAATGCTCCAGCCTCTTCTTGATTCACAGTGATTAGTCAAACGCCCTCCGGCCTTGTGATAATCAACATGTCCAATGGTGACAATGCTGGTGAGTTAGCGCAGGATCTGGCAAGACAATACGTTGTATAATAAGGGTCTCCGTTGCCTCAGGCCTGTGCGTCAGATGAAAGATTTAAGTCGACTGATTGCGAAAATAGAACCTATTTGAAATATGAGACCACATTATAAAATAAAGGTAAACAAACTGTTGCTTTTCCATCATATTCCCTGAAAAGAATTATACTTTACATATTATTTTTGTGGTTTTCATTTCTGACTCAAATGTAGTAGGCTCAGCGCCAACCCTAGCTTTTAAGGGGCCCTAAGCAGAATTTGATTCCATTATAACTAATATACTGTATATCCTATTTTGGAATAATTAGGTGGGCCGCTGATGGTCACGGGGCCATAAGCAGCCACTTATGTGGCTTATTGAGTCGGGCCAGCTCTGAGTAGGCCGACAATGTTTGCGGGAGATTTTTTGCAGAGACGCATGCTGGTGGCACAGATGTTTTCCACAATCTCACATAGCAATCAGTAGATGATCCAAAATAAATCAGAAAAGGTGGATGAAACTGGCATGAATCCTGAAAAAGGTGAGGTCACGTGAATGAAACTTGGGACAGACACAATCATTTTCACAACTCAAATTCTATTTTTAACAGACAAGTGCAAAAAAACTGGATGTGTATCTGTAAACAACCCACACAGGGTCATAGAAGTTCCATAAATATTACTATAATTTTAAAATGAATACCTTGGAGTCAAATGTGATTTACATTGTCAGAAACATAATTTTATATAATTGATTCAGTTCTTCTCAATTGCCAAGTCTATATGAATGTAACTGTGCTACACGGGACCAGCAACAACTAAATGTACAAAACAGTATGTTACTAACAGCAGGTTAGTTATGCTTCCCCTCATGCAGAATGCAAACGTCAAGTATGTTTTCGCTGAACAGTAAACACAGATGTCTGCACTTGACCCAAACTTCAACTGGAAAAGTCTCACCAATCAGAATGTTCAAAGCAGACAGCAAGGTAGCAGTTACTCCCACAAGTGTGAATCTCCATGGTACAAGATGCAGATTGGCTAACAATCATTCTTATTTTCTTTCTGAGAATAGTTGACCTTGAGGCAAAGTGCTCGCACATATTTTTATTAGTGGATTGCTATGTATGGGTTTCATACTCCCCCTTGTGGTGGCAGTATGTAATTGAGTCCCTTTTTCTCATGAATTAATGTTTCTCAGAATCAGAATCAGAATCAGAATCCCTTTATTCGCCAAGTATTTACATACGAGGAATTTACTGTGGTTGTTGGTGCGTACATAAACCAACATAAAATAAAATAATATAAAACATAACATAAAACATAAAACAAAAACAACAACAAAACACATAAAAACAAGTAGTGCAAGTTTCAAGATAATATAATATTATATAATATATGCAGATAAAAATAAAAATGAAAAATATAAGTAAAAATATAAATAAAACAAAAAGGATGGAGATATTTACAGTGAAATTTTTACAGTGGGAAGTAGGTAAAGTGTAAGTGTCTATGAGGCGGGATAGAGTCTGTGTCTGTGTCGGAGGGGGTCCCGGGCCTTGTTGATAAGGCTAACTGCAGAAGGAAAGAAACTGTTTTTATGGCGAGTGGTTTTGGTCCTGATGGACCGCAGCCTCCTGCCAGAGGGAAGTGTTACGAACAGACTGTGACCGGGGTGAGAGGGGTCGGCCACAATCTTGCCTGCACGCCTCCGGCTCCTGGAGGCATACAGGTCCTGGAGAGATGGCAGGTTGCAGCCAATCACCCTCTCCGCAGAGCGGATGATACGCTGCAGTCTGCCCTTGTCCTTGGCGGTGGCAGCAGCGTACCAGATGGTGATGGAGAAGGTGAGGATGGTCTCGATGATGGCAGAGTAGAAGTGGACCATCATCGTCTTTGGCAGGTTGAACTTAGAATAGAATTGTATTAGAGCTGATTTACCCAGTTCACTGTGAACTGCATTGTGTTCATTACTAGGGATAGCTGCTACTGTATGGGAAGAATGTGCTTTCTTATCTGTTCTGTAGTTACTTCGATGACCTTTCTGTATGCACTTACTGTACGTCGCTTTGGATAAAAGCGTCTGCTAAATGAATGTAATGTAATGTAAATGTAATGTAATGTAACTTCTTCAGCTGCCGCAGGAAGAACAACCTCTGCTGGGCTTTTCTAGTGATGGAGCTGATGTTCAGCTCCCACTTGAGGTCCTGGGAGATGAAGGTTCCCAGGAAGCAGCAGGCCTCCACAATGTCAACTGTGGAGTCTCTCAGGGAGATGGGGATGAGTGGGGCTGGGTTATTTCTGAAGTCCACCACTATCTCCACTGTCTTTGCCATACATGTATGGCCTTTCTTGGCCATACAGTAGATCATTGGGGAGAAATTAAGGCTTGGTTCTTTATATTTGTGACAGGTAGGACACTAGGACCCTGTAGCCTAGAACAGATCATGGCAGGAGGGTACAAGAGAGTAGAATTCCGCGAGATTTCAGAACTTCACGTTTGTTCACGTTTGTAAGGAAGTGATTGATGGACACACGTTGCTGACGGTGAACTTTGTTTGTGAAAGAACTGGAGACGCACCTGTTGATGCAGCAGACCCTAGTGAACCAAGCTTCATAGCAGAACCTAGGGAGTGACACTTGCCGTGTGTTTTGTTACCAAAAACATTTAAGGCATTAACACATGTCATCGGCAGTGAACTGTGTAGAAGAACGTGAGATGTACCTGTGATGCAGCAGACCTGAGTGAACCAAACTTCATACTTATTGGGTGATACAGCAGAATCTAGGAGACTCACCTGCTGATACACCGGAAACTTGATCAGCCACACAGCCACTGTTTTTCCTCTGATAGAAAATACTGAAAAAGCGTAGCGTTGGGCTGGTACTCTCTGTTGCCTAGATAAGGTTTAGTGCAGGCCACACAGTTGTTTTATTTATTGTTTTATAGGAACCCCGGTCCGTGTGCCCCCCCCCCCCCCCCCCCCACCTCCCCCACCTTCGTGTGCCTAACCCAGTGTGCAATAAGCGTGCAGTGTATAACCCAGTGTGCAATAAGCGTGCAGTGTATAACCCAGTGTGCAATCGTTCGGCGTGCAGTGTATAACCCAGTGTGCAATAAGCGTGCAGTGTATAACCCAGTGTGCAATCGTTCGGCGTGCAGTGTATAACCCAGTGTGCAGTGTATAGCCCCTGGTATAGCATGTGACTCAGGGTGTAGTGCCTAACCCCTACTTACCCGTATTGCCCCGTTGATGCCCTTTTGTTATTTTCTCTGCTTTCCACTGACCCGTTGGTAGGGTCTGGATGTTGTTTTATTGTTGTGTGTGTGCCTCAATAAATTGTTATCTTTTGTGATACAAAAGCCTCTGTTCCTTTCCCTCCTTTAGCGGAGGCCTTGTGTGGGGAATCTAACCTAGTACGGCTAAACTACAAGTAGCTCTGGGTCTCTCACCCTTAAAGAGAGTGGCGTAGTCATTTTGGTAATTGAGTAATCTAATCTATTGTTGCCAAGGGTAACATTTGGCGTAGTCGGCAGGATCTAGAGGCTTTTTGTATTTGTTTTGGAGGCACAGAGATAGCCAAGCAATAAGTTAGGGTTGGAGGAAAAACAGTGGTTGTCCAGGAGAAGGCCAAGAGGACATCCACCGCGCCGTGGCTTCGACACCACCAGTGTGCACCAAGTGTGGATTTCATTTTTTTTCCTTTTATTTTTTGTGGGGATCCGGCTTTCAATTAGGTTACTCTATTGATTGGTCTAGGAAAAATATCCTTAAAATGTCTACCGACACAGAAGAGCAAATCAGGTCCTTGACCGAACTTGTTAAACAACTACAGGCAGAGAACAACAGGCTCATAGACGGGGGGAATGAGACAGTACCTGTATCGGCCCCTGGGCCTTCTGGCCATGTAGTGAGTAACGGTGTCATGAGTAATTCAGTGTCGGAGCGGGTGTATGTTTACGCACCAAGGGAGAGGAAATGTCCACGGTTTTCAGGGGTCATGGCCCAGGATGCCATGACTGTTGAAGACTGGGTGGAGGAAGCGCGGAAGTCGTTGGCTGTGCGTCAGACTTCCCTGACTGAGCAGGCCGCCTTTCTCTGTGACCTTTTAGATGGGGAGGCTAAAAGGGAAGTTAAATTCAGCTCTCCGGAGGATAGAGCCAATCCCGAATCCATTTTTAAAATGCTGCTTGACAACTTTGGCTGTGATCAAACATATGTTACGTTACAAAGACAGTTCTTTCAACGCCGGCAACGTGAAAACGAGTCCATCCGTGAATTCTCCCATGCTTTGTTAGAATTAATGGAACTGTTTAAATGTAAAGACCCATGGGGTGTTGTAAACCCGGACTTAGTCACTCGCGATACGTTTATTGAAAATGTACGAGATGATAAATTACAACGGGAATTAGCTCACCTAGTTCGACAGCACCCAACCCACTCGTTTAAGGATGTCCGTAATGCAGCCATCAGATGGGCAAAGCGAGGGCCGCCCGTTAATATGCAAAGGGCGCGAGCGTTTTCGTGCGATTCCCACGCTTCAGCAGTCGGTTATAGTAATATCGACTCTAGCGCGATTACTGCTAGGCCCAGTGACGAGTTGAGGGAACTGAAAGAGTGTTTTCGTCAACAGCAAGCCCAACTTGACGCCATTCTTAAACACCTTAGTACACCTCCCACTGCCCAAAACCCCGCAGCTCCCCAGGATTTACCCAGTGGCAATAGGCCAAAGCCCTACCGTTTTCAACCAGATGGTAAACCAATATGCATGCGGTGCAACAGAGCAGGTCATATTGCCAGGTTTTGCCGGGTTGAGGTGAGTGGAGGGTCAAGGGAACAGGTCCACCAGAGGGGGGCAGGGGTGAACTCAGTAGAACAGCAGGGAAACTAGCGCCCTCTGGTGTTGGGAGCCAGGCACCAGGAGGGGGGTTCTCAGGTTCAAACAGAGCAAGTCTTCACTCGCGGCTAATCGGGAGGTGCTCAGTGGTCAGGGTTAGAATAGGTGGGGTCGTTGTGCCGTCCTTGCTTGACACCGGGTCGATGGTAACTACCGTAACACAGAGCTTCTTCGAACAATATCTCAAACCCCAAACTAGCGAACAGCTGAAAGCTTGTAATTGGTTGCACCTGACAGCGGCCAACGGGTTAGAGATCCCGTATTTGGGATATGTGGAGCTGGATGTTGAAGTCCTGGGTAAAATCCTCCCACAGATGGGCATCCTGGTGGTAAGAGACCCCCCCAACCCAGTTTCTAAGCGTCGAAAACATGCTGTGCCTGGTCTGCTTGGAATGAACATCATCGGTGGTTGCTATCATGAGCTATTCAGGCAGCATGGTGACAACCTCTTTGCTTCTCCCCTAGTCCAACAGGCCGGGAAGGAATGGAGGCGTATACTGTCCGAATGCCAACAACTGGAGTGCTTCCAGGAGACTGGCTGTGTGGGCGAGGCGGTGGCACCACCAGGTCCTGCAATCAGGATACCAGCGGGCTCTTTGCAGTTTGTCCGGGCTACGTGCAACCAAGGTCCAGGTCCAGCGCTTGATACTGTACTGCTGGAGCCCCTGCCCTATGGGGAAGGTCATCTACCGGTAAACCTGTTGATCTCCCGTGCCCTCCTCTCCGTCTCCGAGGGGACAGTCGATGTACCTGTGGTTAACGTGGGAGAAGAAGATCAGTGGCTGAAACCAAGAACGGTGTTGGGGAAACTACATCTGGCCGACGTGCATTCCTCCTCCCAGTCCATCCAAGTCGAGGAGCAGAATGAGGGCCAGGGCCAGGTGGTATTCATCCGCTCCATGGCAGCGGAGTCCCCTTCCCCCTCTACCTTCTCTGGGCTGGAGGAGCTGGAATGGCGTGATCTGCCCCCCCACAACGTGCAAGCCGCCAGGACCTTGCTGTCAAGGTATCGAGAGGCATTTAGCCTTGATGACGGGGACTTGGGCTGTACCAACTTGATCCACCATTACATTATAGACATTTTTTTTAGCAGACGCTCTTATCCAGAGCGACGTACATAGTGCATTTTCAAACTAGAAACAAGAACGTTTAAAAACAACCCTAAAAAGGCAAATATGAATCTAAGTACTAGGCGCAGTCAGTATGATTGGGGTTGTTTTTTTTTTTTTGAGATCCCATTGGTGGACGAGGCCTCCGTACGCCAGCGGTACCGCAGGCTCCCCCCATTTCAGTTCTCACTGGTAAAGGCCCACATACAAGAACTACTACAGCGAGGCATAGTGAGAGTGAGTTGCAGCCCATACTCCTCCCCCATCGTTGTCGTCCAGAAGAAGTGTGGAGACATACGTCTTTGTGTAGACTACCGACTACTCAACGCCAAGACAAGAAAAGATGCCTACCCGCTGCCGCGCATAGAAGAGTCCTTGGATGCTCTTACCGGCGCCAAATGGTTCTCGACTCTTGACCTGGCAAGTGGGTACAACCAGGTACCAATGGCGGAGAAAGACAAAGAGAAGACAGCTTTCTGCACCCCGTTTGGCCTCTTTGAGTTTAACAGAATACCCTTCGGACTTTGCAATGCACCAGGAACATTCCAACGCCTGATGGAACGTATCTTTGGGGACCAGAGTTTCCAGTCACTGTTGCTGTACCTGGATGATATCGTTATCTTCTCCACGTCCTTCAGTCAACATCTACAGCGCCTGGAGATGGTCTTGAATCGGCTCCAACAACACAATCTGAAACTGAAGAGGTCCAAATGCCACTTCTTTCAGCGGGAGGTGAAGTACTTGGGCCATGTCATTTCTGCTGATGGCGTGGCCACCGACCCAGAGAAGACCAGCGCAGTGGCAGAGTGGAAACGTCCATCAACAACCACAGAGCTTCGATCCTTCCTGGGCTTCGCCTCTTACTATCGGCGCTTCGTGGAAGGATTCGCCAAGCATGCTGCCCCACTCCACAGACTGGTGGGAGAGCTACAGGGGAGCAAGAAGAACACTGGGCCCAAGAGCAATATCAAGTTGGAAGGACAGTGGAGTGAACATTGTGAGCAGGCATTCCAAACATTGAAGGACAAGTTGGTTAGTGCCCCTGTCCTGGGTTACGCTGACTTTAAGCAGCCCTTTATCCTGGAGATCGACGCCAGCCACCAAGGCCTTGGTGCAGTCCTCTCTCAAGACCAGGAGGGAGTACGCAGGCCCATTGCATTTGCCAGCCGTGGACTTCGACCGACTGAGAGAAATATGTCCAACTACAGTTCCATGAAATTGGAATTTCTTGCCCTGAAGTGGGCTGTCACAGAGAAGTTCAGGGAATACCTCCTGGGGACCAAGTTCACTGTATACACAGACAACAACCCCCTGAGCTACCTTCAGACGGCCAAGCTGGCAGCGGTAGAGCAACGATGGGCCTCCCAGTTGGCCAGTTTCAACTTTGAGATCAAGTACCGCCCGGGCACAGCTAATCAAAATGCAGATGCTCTTTCTCGCCAGCTAAACACCCCAGCACTGCAGTCCATCTCTGCTGTTGTACCTGGCCTCTCTGTCCCACCACAGGTGGTCGGAAACTCACTAAAGTGCCCTGTAGTGAAACCACAGTGCACTGCCGTTACCATGGCAGTGGACGCAGCTCCAGTACGAGAGAAGGCTGACTTGCAGGCCCTTCAAGCCACAGACCCGGTGATTAAGGCTTTTCTGTACTACTGGAAGAGAGGGCGCCCCCCAAACAAAGCAGAACGGTCAAGAGAGCCTGGCCAGGTCGTGGAGCTCATTCGTCAGTGGGGGAAAATCAGGGAGAAGGAGAGTGTTCTTTACCGGGAAATCCAGATACCCCCAGGCCGAAAGATAGTCCACCAGCTGCTATTACCGGCAGCACTGCAGCCAGAGGTACTGACAAGTCTACATGACAATCATGGCCACCAGGGAGCAGAGAGAACAACGGCACTGATCCGAGAGAGATGCTACTGGCCCAACATGCACTCGGACATTGATCAGTGGTGCAAAGAGTGCGAACGTTGTGTCGTTGCCAAAGCAGTGCGGCCATCAGTCAGAACATTCATGGGACACCTGATGGCCTCCAAGCCCCTGGAAGTGGTGGCCATTGATTTTACCACCCTGGAGAGAGCCAGTGATGGCAGAGAAAACATCCTGGTCGTGACCGATGTTTTCTCCAAATTCACCCAAGCATACCCCACGTCAGATCAAAAGGCCCACACGGTGGTCAAGATTCTTACAGAGAAATGGTTCTACACGTACGGAGTGCCAAAACGGATCCATTCCGACCAAGGCCGCAACTTTGAAGGGGAACTACTGAAACGACTCTGTCAGCTGTATGGGGTAGCGAAAAGCAGGACAACCCCTTACCACCCCGAGGGAAACGGACAATGCGAGAGGTTTAATCGAACTCTTCATGACCTTTTGCGATCCCTCCCAGAGGAGAAGAAACAAAAGTGGCCCCAACTGCTCCCCCAGTTACTGTTTGCGTACAACACCACAGTCCACCAGTCAACTGGTCATTCACCCTACGAACTGATGTTTGGCCAGAAGCCCCAGCTGCCCGTGGACTTACTACTGGGGCAAGCCGATGAAGAGACCGCTCTTACCACACCAGACGACTGGGTGACAAAACACCAGGATCACCTGGCCTCCGTGTATGTAGCTGCCAGGAGGCAGTTGGAAGCAGCCGCTACGTCAAGAGAGCGGCGACAACCCCCAACCACTACATCCATCCTCCCAGTCGGCACCTTAGTCTATCGGAAGAACCATCTACCAGGACGACACAAAATCCAAGACGTGTGGGCATCAACAGTTTACCAAGTGGTGGAATGCCTTGATAACGTAGGCACAGTGTACAAGATTCAGCCCCGGAATAACCCAGGACAGCAGAAGAGCATCCATCGCTCAGAACTAAGGCCGATCACTGCCCAAGGAGCCCCGGTGTCCGAACCACTGACGGTGCCCCCTCCACTCAGTATAGTGGACGAAGCCCCTTCCATCGGGGATGAAACTAAGGATGACGACAGTGACGACAGCCTGTTGTCAGCTTTCGTGGCCCTACCAAGCCAACGAATGGCCCACCCCCAAAATCAGCGGAATCCAGGGCAAGTGGAAAATGACCCAACAGTGCTCACCCAAGACCACTCAGGACCTTCTGTCGAGGACCACCCTCAAACCCCTGAAAGGTCGGTGGCCACCCCGCAGTCCCTGGAGCCAGATGAGGTTGTTGTCAGGCGTTCAAACAGAACCACGGCAGGTCAACATTCGAACCCATTCCACTTACCCCAGCCCTTGGCCCAACCAACCCCACCCCCATCAGTACACTCCCAGCAAGTGACATTCAGGCCATGGAGCTAGTGCGACGACCCCATTTAGTCAGGTTAAGTCATGTCACCGGGACGGTGACCTTTCAATGTGGGGGCGTATGTGACAGGTAGGACACTAGGACCCTGTAGCCTAGAACAGATCATGGCAGGAGGGTACAAGAGAGTAGAATTCCGCGAGATTTCAGAACTTCACGTTTGTTCACGTTTGTAAGGAAGTGATTGATGGACACACGTTGCTGACGGTGAACTTTGTTTGTGAAAGAACTGGAGACGCACCTGTTGATGCAGCAGACCCTAGTGAACCAAGCTTCATAGCAGAACCTAGGGAGTGACACTTGCCGTGTGTTTTGTTACCAAAAACATTTAAGGCATTAACACATGTCATCGGCAGTGAACTGTGTAGAAGAACGTGAGATGTACCTGTGATGCAGCAGACCTGAGTGAACCAAACTTCATACTTACTGGGTGATACAGCAGAATCTAGGAGACTCACCTGCTGATACACCGGAAACCTGATCAGCCACACAGCCACTGTTTTTCCTCTGATAGAAAATACTGAAAAAGCATAGCGTTTGGCTGGTACTCTCTGTTGCCTAGATAAGGTTTAGTGCAGGCCACACAGTTGTTTTATTTATTGTTTTATAGGAACCCCTGTCCGTGTCCCCCCCCCCCCCCCCACCTCCCCCACCTCCGTGTGCCTAACCCAGTGTGCAATAAGCGTGCAGTGTATAACCCAGTGTGCAATAAGCGTGCAGTGTATAACCCAGTGTGCAATCGTTCGGCGTGCAGTGTATAACCCAGTGTGCAATAAGCGTGCAGTGTATAACCCAGTGTGCAATCGTTCGGCGTGCAGTGTATAACCCAGTGTGCAGTGTATAGCCCCTGGTATAGCATGTGACTCAGGGTGTAGTGCCTAACCCCTACTTACCCGTATTGCCCCGTTGATGCCCTTTTGTTATTTTCTCTGCTTTCCACTGACCCGTTGGTAGGGTCTGGATGTTGTTTTATTGTTGTGTGTGTGCCTCAATAAATTGTTATCTTTTGTGATACAAAAGCCTCTGTTCCTTTCCCTCCTTTAGTGGAGGCCTTGTGTGGGGAATCTAACCTAGTACGGCTAAACTACAAGTAGCTCTGGGTCTCTCACCCTTAAAGAGAGTGGCGTAGTCATTTTGGTAATTGAGTAATCTAATCTATTGTTGCCAAGGGTAACATATTCTAAGATACATTTTCCATTTCCATTCTTCATAATTAAGACCTATAATGAATGATGGGATAGTTAGTCACAGATGCTGTATCACGACTAGCCTAAAGACGTAGACCTGGGACTCGTTTCACGAAAATTGCGACGTGCATTGCGATCTGCGAGATTTCTTCTGCACTTTTTGGAGTGTTTCACATAGAAATCACAATTGCAAGCTACAAACGCATGTCGCAAAGCGCGTTCATGTAGGCAATCCGTAAATCTGCAATCGTTCTCATCCCCCTGCCTCGTTTTTTGTATCGAACTGTCAATTATCCCAAAACGCAAACTAAAGGTGGCGCTAAGGATTACAGGGTAGCTACTTTACTGTCTATAAAATATTCAAAATACTTTTAATAACCAAAATTATGTTACAATGTATCATGTCTGACCTTAAGCCAACGTTATAATATTTAAAAATATCCTATTAAAACTATGTTAATGGCCAAAGCTCAATTCACATTAAAGTGAGGTCAAAAAATCCGTAATATGCTTATAACCACGTTATTTATGGCTATTAAGGTATGAACTGAGCACCAATAATGTGCGAGGAATGAATTCCATTGCAATCTCGTTAAATTTCGGTCTATCTATATCTCTTTATTCCTGTAAACTGAAAAAAAGGTGGAGTCGAAATGGGTCCATGGTGACGTAGACGTGAAACCTCAACCAATACATACTTTGATCTCATTACATAGACCTAACTTCTCCCATAGTTTGAGGCGAATAAAACCATCCTGTTCCACTTATCCTGTCTGAAGTCTGAACCAAACGCTAGTTTTGTTTGCCCTTGAGAATAGTTGTCCACGTTATCAGCATTTGGATTTGGAATAGTTAGTCAGCTAAAGTGTTTATTTTTTCCTGCTCTCCTTATCCTTATACCAATGTTTTCCCTCTCCCAGTCTTTCACCTTTTTCCCCATCCCTCCCTGGTTTATTTAAATACATTTTTAAAACTCGATAAAACCTACCATTATGATTTAGACCACACCCCTACAATCCTGAGTTCTTTCAAGACTGAGTTTATTAGCTGACTTTGAGATGTATATTAATATACCTATTCATGTTTTTTTGAAAAAATATTTGGTGGGTGTGTAGTGGATACAACCCTCTGTGATATGTTGTGGTTATTTGAAGTTTTTAGAATCCCTTGACCATCACTTTAACATTCAGGAAATGAACACATCTAAAATAAATTTGTTTCCCTTCATAAAGATTTAAGAGAAACACATTTCAGATGGATAATGTGAGGCCCGAAAAAGGCTTTGATCTTCTGGGCGGCTTTCTGACCCCACACAGCTAAGCGCTATCAAAACAATCACCTCTTTTACACTCGACGGGCTCAACAGACTGCACTCTAAAGTATTGTTAAATTGTTAAAGTACATTGTTAAATGCCTGTATATGTTCATGGCATAGAGAGGCCAAGCAGCCATCCTAAAGTATAAGGTGGTCCTGGACCATGAACAAGAGCCATCGTTCGTCATGGCATGCATAGCTATTTCAGACATAATGTCACATAAGAGAGTAAATCTGTTATTAGACATTAAAATACGTTTAAAGTGTATTCTTAAGAACAATTAACACGTTTACAATTCAGGGGATGCATTTGTGGTTGTAAAGAGAAGCAGCACATACAGGACTCCCTTACAGGACTGAGCTTCAGAAACCCCGGGTTTAGAGCTTCTGGGTTTCAAGGCATCTTTTATTTTCTTGGAAAGAGACATTTCAGTAAAGATCGGACTGAAAGTGGCATATGTAAGCTTTGTTCACTGGCAATCCCTCTGTTAAATATGGAATCCCTTACTGAAATGGAATATATTGAAAATAAACAGAAATAAAGTATATTATTGAGATACTGCAACACATCACAATATATGGGAAAATATACAAATCATTGCCAAATTTATAAATATATTACACTTCTGTAAAATGTATGTATCATTATATATTTCTTTTAAATGCTTTTAATATGTAAAAAGGACATGTATTTCAAATATATTGCAGTATGTTGCAAAAGTGATGCCATGTAATATGCACCAGCCACACCAATTTGATGTGTACAGAAAAGGCACTTATCATTACCTACCTCAACTACAAATGCACACGATTAAAGTTCCCATTCAGAAAAGCCCCTATAATATCACTACTTAAGGGCCCAAGTCCAACACATAAAAACAGCCATTGGGTATAGATTAACCCGTTTCTTTTCTGTAACTCTATACGTAAAATTATTTCAGAGTTATGACATCATACGCGACATCTATGATATCAATGACATCATCCACCCCTGACAAACAGACAAAAGGGGAAGGAAGAGAGGAAGTAGTGTAGAATGGAAAAATAGTGGGAAAAAATCCTAACAATGCACGGAAATGATTGTGTTTGTCCTGTTGATATTATCACTAGGGAAGGCGCCATCTAGGGGTGGACAGACGACATAACCCTTTCCAAAGCAGCTTTTATGGCACAGTGTTAACTATTACACTACTATAAAAAAAAAATTTGTGGACTTTGGATTTGGATTTGCATTTCTTGTAGCCCACAGAATCCTCCCCATGCTTGCTGGCAGGAGAAGTCAGGGGAGGACTACTTCAACAGGGAACAAACCGGGTTATGCTACATCGTAGGTAGACTTCTGCTTTCACGACTGGCTGTTTCTTAAGTAAGTAATGGTGATTCTTTTTATTGTATATTTCACTGTACAGATATATTTATGTACATATTGTCTGTTTGCATTGCCTTTTGTCTTATTGTTACATGAACATACGTATAAAATATGCTCACTAAAATACATAAAAATATATACAGATGAGGTAAACCCATGAATATTTCATATATGAACAGTACAGATATGAATACAGATATTGTAGAGGCAATATGTCTTAAATTGTAAGAATTGTAATGTGCCATTTGTCATGTTTCGACATGTAACCAGGAAGTAAACCAAAGGTAGTCTACTGCAGTGTCCAACGCTGGCTGTTTGTTTGTAGGGGTGGAATCAACGTGAGCAGGAGAATGAAGGTAGAAGAAAGGATACAGCTTCTGAAATTCTTCTTAATGGTTTTCAATGGCGTCTTTGTGGTAAGGCTTCAAACATGACATCGGTGTTCATCGCCTCCAAAACTCTGAAGGTATAAATTCTGTTTCTGACGCTTCATCACAAAGCAGTCGGCATGCGTTTTCCTGCTCAAAAAACGCAGTGGCCTTCAAAAGAAATGAATAAGTTTCCAGATTTTTACCAATGTCATACAATTATGTTCTTGAGCAAGGAAACAACAAACCCACTTTTCCGGTGTTGGGTTTCCCTACTTGATGTAAAAATATTTATTTTCCCTCTCTAGATAATCGGACTAGCTGTGTTTGGGTGCGGAATATGGATTCTGTTTGACAAAAGCAGTTTTGTAGTGACCATTAGTGGCGGTGAGTAGGCTATCTCTGTGCCGTCTATGGTTTTTCTGTTTGTGTGGGGATTACAAACCAGATATCTAAGCCTGTACTGCTGTTCAGTCCGTCGGAATGCAAGTCTCGCGGTGAATAATGGGAGCTTAGCAACAGGGCAACCAGGAAGTAAAGACTTCTGCCACTTTTATTCAGGTAAGACTGATAGCATTACTATCTGGCATAGTGCTCAGAGACTGTATGCTTTACCTTGTAGCTAAAGCATTGTTGAATGTAAAATGTCTATCTATCACAGTGATTCCCCACAAACCTCCAGGACTCGAAATGTAGAAACTTGTATTGTCACAATGCCCTCTTCACTTCCAAACCCATTGAACATCGGGTTGAACATTGGACTGACTAAAACGAGATGGCCAAATCACCAGTCGTCTTCCTTCTGGTGCGATTTGGCCCCAGCACCAAATCTCAAAGACGTCAGAAAACAAATATAATCAAAGTGACTCTCTATACTGGTTTCATTCATATTTACTGTCTCCACAGATGTTCTTAACAAGAGCAATGTTATTGTTGTGACTGGACACATAAAGCGCACAACATACAAACAAACGGCAAACTACTGTACAACAGAACAGAATATAAATAGTTTATCGTCCTCCAGGGAGTTTTTATGGCCTTGTACATTTTTAACAGAAACAACAAACTGTGTTCCAGACGTCCGCAGTTTCCAATAAGATACAGCACCCGGTCACAGATAAACGTATCGGGGGACAAACACAGAAAATAGAGGCGGATGGTGGCAGAAGTGCTTCTAAAAATTTGGGGTGACTATGGGGACGAGCCTTGTGATTACACTGTTTTTGAGCCCTGAGAGTCGAGCAAATGCCTTTTGACTGATGTCGGCCCTATGACTGATGTTGGCCCTATGACTGATGTCGGCCCTATGACTGATGTTGGCAACTCTAGCCTGGAAGGCTAAAGTGTCTCTTGGTTTTTGCTTTCACCTTAAAATCAGCAACCAAATCAGGCCCAAGAAATGAGGTGATGGAAGTTAAATGTGCTTTAATTTATCAAGTAAGTGCTGAGTAACAGCGTAAATGAGCAGACCTTGGGCCCTCCAGGAAAAAAAGGTTGAAAAGTCCTGCTCTATGATTGTACAGCAGGAAGGCAATGTTGGCATATCCAGGCTCATTTCACTATACATGTATTTATGTTGAAACCTTAGAGTTATTTGAGGACGATGCCACTGCATGGCCTTCTTTAACCCTTTAACTGCCTGCCCACCTGACCAGCAGACTCCATTTTGACTTTCGATTAAGCTTGTTGGAAGTGTTGTGGGACATTTTATAGGTTAAAGATATTAACAGCATGAATAAATTCTCTCTCTCTTCTGTGCATGGTGAGTTGTGACTGGTCCCATGCGAATGTGACTCTGTATGCAAATGTGACTTCCCCATTTTCACCTGCAATCTTTCGTCATGTTGGCCTTTTGCCAATTTCCCCGTAGGCCAAATGAGGCTTGTTGCCGGCGGGCTTTTCGTGATCGGTCTGATTGTGGTTGGCGTCAGCATCCTCGGATATATAGCCGCATCCAAAGAAATACGATTTCTCATCATTTTGGTCAGTATCTCTATCACTTTTGAACACATTTTAAGGCGCTTAATCCTGACACCTGCTTGCCTACACCTTTTCGGTCTGTTCAACCTTTCCATCCATCACACATGCAACAGTTAATGTTCACCACAATGTTCGGCCTAGTGGCTCCATACGCTTAGCTTTAGCTGCCGCAATCCCACACTCAAACCATTTGGAATATGCTTTCCTGTTTATCTCATATGTTTTTCTCCTTTTTGCAGTATATGAGCCTTTTAATAGTCATATTCATTTGCCAGCTGTTCGTCACATTCGTATTGCTCTTGGGACGAGGTGAGGTAAGAATATATTGAAGTTATTTCGCTTTTTACAAACTGACATTTTCCAGAACATTTGAATTAAATCTTATATAATACTGCTCTGATTAATTCATGAAGTATATATTTTTTATGAGCACATCCCTTGTGCTTCACTGTTATACAGGATACATGACCTAGAGGCCTATTACCATCAGCGAACATTTCAAACTGAAAAATCAATGTTCTATTACATTTCTATTTAATTTTTTCATCTTGTTTTTGTGA
The DNA here is from genome assembly GCA_022702515.1 of Ilyophis sp. 1 JC-2022. Taxonomy (NCBI): domain Eukaryota; kingdom Metazoa; phylum Chordata; class Actinopteri; order Anguilliformes; family Synaphobranchidae; genus Ilyophis; species Ilyophis sp. 1 JC-2022. The sequence goes on from CM040403.1 coordinate 20,037,104, forward strand.
ACAAGATAGACAATCTGTTTTAGGCACGGGTTAGATTTGCGAGATATGGTTGAAGTGTTTCCAAACAGCTTTTACAAATAGACATGTTCATCCATAGGTTTTAACGGCATTGGTGGAGGAGGTGGATGATATAATTGTGGCCTACGGGACAGAAGACCCAAACACCTCAGCCAGTCTCTGGGACGTCCTCGACTCTGTACAGCATTACGTGCGTAAAACACTTTTCAATTATCAAGAGGTGCTCAAAATTAAACCAAAACGCATAAATATGTCCGATTTGTCCCAAAACTAAATAAGACGACATTTGCTTTTTTTCTAGAGCGAGTGCTGTGGTCGAACCAACTACACTCAATGGGAGAACAACACATTTATTAAATTGCTTCCCGACAATGAAAACGTGTATCCATGCTCGTGTTTCAAATCCAGCTGCCCGCGCATCAATAATGACACTGCGCAAAGGTTCGGCATGGGGTCCGCTATCTACACAGAGGTAGGAGAGCACGGAATGTAACGCTGAAAGGCCATTGAAATAATGCGAAACGTGACGTGTTAAATTGAAATAATTGCTGAATTGCTTCCGTCCTTTGCATGCCGATTTTATAACCGACCGAGGTCTTAACGGTTTTGTGCGCAGGCCTGCGAGGAAAGCATAGAGGCCTGGCTTCGAGAAAACAGTTATGCAATACTGGGCATGGACGCTGGCCTGGTGATCATTCAGGTAACATAAAAACGCACACTGACTGACGTGCAGCACATAAGGTCGTACTGTTCATCAGTTAAATCTACGGTAATAACTGGTTCAATTCACATGACATAATGGTGCTCATGATCTCATTTTAGGATCTGATAGGGCTTAATGCTTAAAGGGGTGAAAGGGGAGAGGTGCAGAGATATAATTGGCCTGACTCAGAGAGCCGGGTGAGGTGATTGGCCGGCAGGGTTGGCAAAAATGGACAGAGATATGCGAGCGAAGACAGACCATTGCCAAAAAGTAGCAGTTGAAGGTGATGCATAGCTCAGCATCTTTCAAACCTGGGAGTTGTGGAAGCTGTGGGGAAATGGATGAATATTTCACTCGTGAGATCAGGAAAAGGATACTCTTGGTTACTCTTGATGTAACAACATCAATGTGTTATCCTTTTAAAGATGTGATAGTGTGGTTACTATTCTTGAAACTGTCACATTGGTGTATTTGCACTTAAAAATGTTACATAAGTGAGGTTACTATTTTGAAAATGTAACATTAGCATGGTTACTTTTGAAAATGTAACATTTGTGTGTTTGCTGTTTTGAAAATGTAACATTTCTGTGTTTGCTCTTTTGAAAATGTAACGTTGGAATGTTTACCGTTTTCTAGGTCCTCCAGTTTTTTCTCAGCTTGTATTTGTACAAGAGTATAAAAAGAAAAGTCAAACAAGGGGAACTGCTCAGTGAACCCGGAGACCTTTCAGCCAGCAACAGTGCCTATACACACCTGGACTGATGAAGGCTACAGCGTGATCATCCTGTACTATTATTATTATTATTATAGAATGACTTCGATTTTTTAAATGTGTAAAATATTGAAGTCGTTATGTAGAATACTACTACAAACACGTAGGACTGGAAAGAAGTTTACTTTAATTGTCTTGGACAGTAGTATGAATTAGGTTACCGGTGGGAAAGTTGACTTTAATATGTTGAATTATTTGAATTATTGAATTATTTCCAATGACACACATGGGAAATTACTTCTCCCATTAACTGGAAGAAAATAAACACAAAGTGTATCTCAGTGTTATCTACATGTATGTTTGTGGGGAAAATATTTTCCAGTCAGTTGCAGCTATGTACACAATCCAAAACAAGTCCAAGTCCGGCGTACCATTGCCCTCTTGTGGCTATTGGAGATAATGCTCAAAGTGTTGACGGTGAAAATGTTGACAAGCCATGAAATGGAAATAGTTTCGTTATCGCAGGAAGCAGCGGTATCCTGGTTGTCACTGTTTATTTTTTCACACTCGCGTTTTGGAACCCTATTGGCTGCAAGAACACACTCTAAAAAAAGTTGCGTTGTATCCAACACATTTTTGTGTTAATACTTTTGTGTTACGTTCAACACATTTTGTGTCAACGTTACTATGATATTTTCAACACATTTTGTGTCAAATTATACAATTTATGTGTTAAAAAGGAAAACTTTTTTTCCACACAGACTGTGTTGAAAAGTAACACAAAATTTGTTGTCTTTAAAATCTTAACGAGACACTGAGGTGTGATAAAAAAAATGACACGTTATGTGTTTCTGTTTTTGAGAGTGCATGAACTAGTAATACATGTAAAAATGCATACATCTTTAGACCACACATGTTAGTCATGCTGTGTCCACATTTGGACAATGTATTAGCAAGTTGAATGGCTCATATTAAGGCACCATAACAAGACCTTACGGTGTGATGCTTTGACAGTCAGCAAGGCATTGGGTTCCCTTGCTGCAGGCGAACTGAACTCAGGCTAGCACCAGACAAACTTTGATCGTAGCCTTGTACAGAGGATTACAGCATCAATACCACTCCTCATACAGTCAAGCCTTTCCCTGTAACCGTTCTGTTGCCAATATTCTACCCGATAGGCTTCAAGCATTTATTTTGCACTTTAGGCATTGACAAGAACTGTCATAATAGGAAAGTCTCCCGTGTGAATGAACACAGATACTGTACATGCTTAGGTGATATTGCAAGCCTTTATATCTATAGGTGCAGCTCAAAAAATAGAATAGAATATCGTGAAAAAGTTCTATATTTTTTGTCACTCATGTCAGAAAGTGAAACTCATATATTATATAGATTCATTACACATAGAGTGAAATATTTCAAGCCTTTATTTCATGTAATTTTGATGATTATGGCTTACAGCTAATGAAAACCCCAATTCAGTGTCTCAGAAAATGAGAATATTACATAAGATCAATAAAAAATGATATTTTAAACAGAAAAAAGTCAGCCTTCTGAAAAGTATGTTAATTTCTATGCACTCAATACTTAGTTGGGGCTCCTTTTGCATGGATTACTGCATCAATGCAGCGTGGCATGGAGGCGATCAGCCTGTGGCACTGCTGAGGTGTAATGGAAGCCCAGGTTGCTTTGATAGCGGCCTTCAGGTCGTCTGCATTGTTGGGTCTGGTGTCTCTCATCTTCCTCTTGACAATACCCCATAGATTCTCTATGGGGTTCAGGTCAGGCGAGTTTGCTGGCCAATTAAGCACAGTAATACCATGGTCATTGAACCAGCTTTTGGAACTTTTGGCAGTGTGGGCAGGTGCCAAGTCCTGCTGGCAAATGAAATCAGCATCTCCATAAAGCTTGTCAGCAGAAGGAAGCATGAAGTGCTCAAAAATTTCCTGGTAGATGGCAGCGTTGACTGTGGACTTCAGAAAATACAGTGGACCAACACCAGCAGATGACATGGCACCCCAAATCATCACTGACTGTGGAAACTTCACACTGGACTTCAAGCAAGGTGGATTCTGTGCCTCTCCACTCTTCCTCCAGACTCTGGGACCTTGATTTCCAAATTAAATGCAAAATTTACTTTCATCTGAAAAGAGGACTTTGGACCACTGAGCAACAGTCCAGTTCTTTTTCTCCTTAGCCCAGGTAAGACGCTTCTGACATTGTCTCTGGTTCAGGAGTGGCTTGACACGAGGAATGCATTTGTAGCCTATGTCCTGGATTCGTCTGTGCGTGGTGGCTCTTGATGCACTGACTCCAGCCTCAGTCCACTCCTTGTGAAGCTCCCCCAAATTCTTGAATGGATTTTGCTTGACAATCTTCTCAAGGCTGCGGTTATCCCTGTTGCTTGTGCACCTTTTCCTACCACACTTTTTCCTTCCACTCAACTTTCTATGAATATGCTTGGAAACAGCACTCTGTGAACAACCAGCTTCTTTAGCAATGACCTTTTGTGGCTTACCCTCCTTGTGGAGGGTGTCAATGACTGTCTTCTGGACATCTGTCAAGTCAGCAGTCTTCCCCATGATTGTGTAGCCTACTGAACCAGACTGAGAGACCATTTAAAGGCTCAGGAAACCTTTGCAGGTGTTTTGAGTTAATTCGCTGATTAGAGTGTGACATCATGAGTTCCCATTTTCGAATTTTCTGAGACACTGAATTTGGGTTATTCATTAGCTGTAAGCCATAATCATCAAAATTACAAGAAATAAAGGCTTGAAATATTTCACTCTATGTGTAATGAATCTATATAATATATGAGTTTCACTTTCTGAAATGAGTGACAAAAAATATTGAACTTTTTCACGATATTCTAATTTTTTGAGCTGCACCTGTATAACATGTATTATGTACCTTCATATCCTTCCTAAACTGTCTACAACGGTGTGGGAAATAATAGTGAATTTAAAAGGCCCCCACATTTTTCTTTCTGCGAAAAGATAAGCAATATGTGTTATTACAGATACCTGGCAGTAGAGGATATTTACCATTAACTGTTCTTCTAGAGGAGGGGTTCTCAAAGTTTTGGTGACTGATGGCCAATTAAGGAAGCCTGCATTGGATGGAGGTACGCACAAGAAAAAAATACACTCATGAAATCTAAATTAAGTCCAAAACCAACTAACTTTAGCTCTCGCAAAAATAGCAACAATGATCAAATAGGCTACTAAGCTAGCTAGCAATTATACTGTAAATATTAATGAAGATAAGATACTGTAGAAGTCCAATTTATATAAAACCTTATTGATAACTAAAAGTGTAATGCCTGCTTTAGTCGCTAGGAGCCGCCAGTTTCTGTGCCGCCGGTAAAACATTTAAAGGGACACTACTGTATTAAAATGGACTGTTCTAGAGTATGAAGCAATACAGGAAAATATATTCATTTCTGAGTCAAATTGTTTTTCAGTGAGTTGCTGATAATGTTACAGTTGAGTGAGACCAACAAAAACAAAACAAAAATAAATAAATAATAATATAATTATCAGTCTTGTATTTATTATAATTTTTTTTCTAAATTGAAGGTATAAAAATGCTTGTGCCAAGAAATCAATTTAAAAAAAACTCATAATAACAGATTATAGGTTAGCAAATCTGTAAAAGCACAGGAAGCTCATTCATAGCTGTGAAATGGAGCCCCAATGTGGCTCAGCTAATGTTACCATGTTACTACTCAGTTAGAAATGAAGACATTCACATTTGATGTAAAAAATAATCATAATAATAACCATTTGTTGAGGTAATTTTTTTTGTCCAATGCTAGCTATATTTTGCCCTTATTTGTAATTATGTCTTGTGATATCTGGGTCAATCCCCTCAAAATCGAACATAGTGGAATTCACGCAAAGCTCAAAGCCAGCTGGGTTAATATTATGGTTCCTTAATAAAGTGCAAATCCTCGGGTGGGACATTCCTTGTTTAAAGAAAATGGCTTTTCAAGTCTCTGACTGTTGTGCATTATGGGGACAAGGTGTTCTGAGGCTGCTTTTAATTACTCTGGGATTATAGGGGTTCAGTCTGTGCTAATGAGCATGGCTTTGAAGCACTTTTTCTCATGAAGGAAGTGTATTTTGTTGGGACTTATATTTGATGTTGAGGGAAAGCATGGCCATGTTATACTTGAAGAGGGTTGAAAATTAGCAAGATTAGCACTTTCTTCATTTGTGTCATGGTCCGTGGCTATTTTTTCTGTTTCGCTTTGGTTCTCGTCCTCTCTCTCCGGTAAGCAGTCTATAGGATTTTTTCCACGTTCCGGTTCAGGGTTTTGCTTTTCCCCGCTTATCATTCGTTTCACCAGTCCGATTACCTGCTAGGTATTTAAGCCTCTCACTTCTGCTTCCTGATGCTTCTTTGTCATTTCGTGCCTTCACATAGTCAGGGTTGGTTAGAAAATAGCTGCTCTATATTTTCACTACTAAAAGATTATGATGATGATTAGAAGAAGAAGTAGAAAAAGAAGAAGGGGTTCTGAAAAATGTTCCATTTTACAAATGTTTTGGGATGAACAAAATAAATAAACACAAAATTTTGCACCCAAATTTTTGTTCTTCTTTGTCTACTACAACCCCACACACCCCTGTTTTTTCCTGCACACCTCTTCATTATCCTGCTTAACTGTATAATAGCACCAGATTTCCCTAAAACAAACAGAACCATTTGTTTCACCACTGTCCCCAGATCACCATCTCCCCCCTCTTCCTCTCCTTCACATTTATTTATTTTATATTTTTTGTAATTTCCCTTCTACCTCACCTGACCCCAAACTCTCATACATAATGAGCCACTCTGTTGCTCATATTATGATTAATTTATCTTCTACCCCATAAAGGGGTGATTGAAATAAAGGGGTGAGTGAAATAAAATGCATAAATAAATAAATAAATAAATAAATAAATAAATAAATAAATAAATAAATAAATAAATAAATAAAACAAGCAAAAGGTTTATGGAAAAAAAAAACTTTGTTCTGATAGATTTTCAACCCCATTAACTTGGGTTGCTGAAAAGAAACTACACTGTATCCTCAAACTAGAATTTAAAAAGCAGCATCAAGTCCAGGCAATAATAACATTGACTTTACAAGCAAACCCCATAATCCCCATCTACTGTTCAGCACACAGAGGATCCCAGTTAGGGTGCCATAAACACAGGCTCCTACAGTCATAAATGAACTCCTGAGGCATGAGCTTGGAGCCGCCTGAATCCTGAGCTTGCAGTACTGTACCCTCGAGGTCTCATAATTCTGCAGAACCGCGTGACCCCGTCTATTTTCAACTAAAGGGCTTAAGCCGATACGATAGGCTTAATTAATCCTCTTTCATTCCAAGGAATTTGAGAACGGAGCTAAGATTGGATCTTTAAATTTCATATTAGCGCCGTTATCTTTTGACGTGGGCTGTGGCGGGATGGAGTTCGGTTTTAAAGAGAACCGTGGGGCATAAAGTGCCGTATGGACTCTTTCACCTTTCCCCTGGTTAGTGAGGTTAAGCAGGAGCCACTGCAGGGCTGGGCTTCAGCGGTCAGATCTGAATGGCCGATGATTAATTTGTGTGACATCACAGCGGATATATTAAGTGTGCAGCTTTCTCCATTCAAAGTCAATGTGGTACCCTTTTATAATACCGGATAGTGTTCATGTTCACTGATTATACTCTGGTCATACAGAATTCAGGTACTGTGTGTGCAGCCAGAAACCTATTTATATTTACATCAGGAATAAATCGTTCAGCACATAGCAAATACACAAGTAACAGCTTAGGCAATAGACTGAGATTGCTTAGAAATAGCTTTTTGGGGTGCAGTACCTTTCATAGCATTGTATTTGTTGCTTTGTCGTCGGCCATGAGCACACATGATTTTTTACAGACAATGAATTACGACGAACATTGAGGCCACTGTTGTGACAGTTGTAGAAAAACTATACATTCAAACATTTAAAGTTGCTTTTTCAATGTTTATAATCACTGCTGTCAAAAACTGAATGTGAAAATTACATTTTAATCCAATAATCTTGATCAATGCTGCCCCATTTCTGATTGGATGGACAGGAGGATATATATTTTCATCTGGTTACGTTTATGTCATTCTTGTTTCTTCGTTTTTTTGTGTGTTTTGTTTTTCTCTGAAATGCTGCTCACATTGTTTATTATTATTATTATTATTATTATTATTATTATTATTATCACTGGCAGTGAAATTTAAATTTGGAAAAATGCTTGGTCAGGAACACAAAGCCTTAACAGTGGGATTTCCTTTCCTATAGTTCCAGAAGTTTGGTATTTCTACAGAAATTCTAGCGTTCCCATTTAAACTGACAAAAGGTGACCTGGGGGGTATTTCAGGCTTACTGAGTTAGTTGGATAACTGCACTCAGTAAAACCCGGCCGGAACCCTCCCAGATCTGGAACAGGGACTGAAGTAAAAAGAGCTGTTCCGGGTTTTATCCCGCTAATTTTGTAATCCTGCTTTGTGAAATACCCCCCTGCTATTGCACAGTCACACTTTTACTCAGAGGGGCGGGGCACTAGAGATCACGTGAGCGGCAGCTTTCCTCTGTCATGCGATACGTTCTTTTCCTTGTGCCTGATGGGGCGACTCGTGACACAGCGCCTGTGGGCTCGGGTTACCCGAGTCCGGACAGACCCATGCAGTATTCAGCAGGTAGGCCAGGTATCTTGTACTGGCCGCGTCAGGACAACACCACAGTCATAACATTGAGAGTAACATCACTCTCTTTACTGTGACTTTGTGTTAACCAAAGAACATAGAGGTTCTTATTTTTTCAAATATTTTACATTCTTGATGCACTCAAGTGTGTGAACACATACATTGCTGCTTTGTGTATGTAATTACCTCATGATTTCCAAGTTTCCTTAAATAAGGACCGTCTACTGAACAATAGTAGCCTTATAACAACAACAACAACAATATGGAGAAGAGTGGACCAATCAGAAGATGCTTCATAGCAAAGACTTTGTAAAACCAAGATGCACCAGTTTTTTTTAATGATTTTCTAGCCCTACATAATAAAGGCTTTTTAACTACAGCCCTATGTGATTGGCTAGATTTGTTTTTTGCTTCAAATAGCACCTGTGCTGGTTAATTATTTCTGTACACCCATGAAGATCTCCCAGCATTCCCTTCTGACATCATAGCATGTTTTGGAGAGTCAAACCGTGTGCGGTTTTTGCTGTGATCTAACAAGTAGTGACATAACCAAAGTTCCTTGTTTGTGGAGGTAACATCACTGGTTTCCATCACTGGTCAAGGCCGCTGAGGTCAGATCAGCCATACTCTATGTCTCATATCTTTATTTATGCCATATTTTCGTATGCTGTGCCTGTGACTTATCCGCATCTGATAAATCATGAAAACATTGAATGGTTCTGCTTAGTCAGAATTACAGATGCCAGTTCTCAGACATTTGTAAAAACATATTTTTAAATACAGAGAGCAGCTCACAGCCTGTTAACCTTTAGGGTTGGATATTATAAGACTGGCATCAAATTTTCAGCCTTTTGTAATTGCTTAGTACTTAAATAAATGTGCAGCGAGTCTGATCGAATGCTTGTTTCTGTCTGGTTGTGGTTGTGGAGAAGTCTAACCGTCATCTCAGATGCCAGGGATTCTACACTAGTGATCAACACAAGCGATCAGCAGTTCTTTACACATGATCACAACTCAACACAAGCGATCAGCAGTATATTTTACACATGATCTCCACTCAACACAAGCGATCAGCAGTATGCTTTACACATGATCTCCCCTCAACACAAGCGATCAGCAGTTCTTTACACATGATCACAACAAACAAAACAAAAGCGATCAGCATTTTTTTTACATATACTCAACTCAACAAAACAAACAGCAGCATGGTTTTTTATCTCTCTTGCACTATCAGCTTCAAAATCATGTTGTCATCTGAAAGATGCTTGGGCTCACATTCAAAAAGCATCTTAGACTGGGAGTGCTGTTCTAGGATCAGGTTTTCCTTGTCTGTATCAGAACCTTACCCAGTGAACAACAGTCGTCCATGGACGGCTAAATTGTGTTGGAAACGCGGTATCCATCTGGTATCACTGGGTATCCATTTTAAAACTGATACCAGATCATGGTGCCTGCACTAAGGTGCTTTATATAGGGGCTTGATCTCTCCTCTGATATTCTCATAGGGCGGTCATAAACATAGCACAGAAAAATATAGGCTATTCATAATCTTTTGGTACGTAATATTACAAAAACTCTTTGGAACAAAACTTGCATTGAAATTAAGACACCCACAAAAACAGATTGGTTTATGAGGGGTTGGTCTCCGAAGATGTGTCCTCTCGGGTGTGTTTCAATATTTCTTCCCAAGAAAACTCCAGTTAGAAATAGAGCCATTTTAGACAAGATTGTGGTAAAAACTTGTATTTAATTTTCTATTTTAGAGAGAGCAGCCTCAGGTGCCCTTAGCATTTAGGGTTGGATATTGTAAGAGTGGCTTCAAGTCGAAGAGTCACTATAAAAAGGGATGTGAGGGGGTGGGTTTCGAGGATCTGTAAGTTTTTAGAGGTATTGCATCAGCTCTATGCTCCCTAGGGGGCAGCCGAGGGTTAGTGGTTAGTTCCATTACCAGCGATTCTGATCTTAACTTTCGGGTTACTCTTCTCAAAAGAGTAAAAAAAAACATTAATAAATGGCCAGCACCTAGGGGATGTATAAGATTTGATTGTTTTTCACAGAAAGAGGGAGTCTGTCGATCTTGCTGTGCAGGTTCAGTTCTGGGTTCTGTCTGGCATTAAGGGGATGTAGACTAGACGATCTAAAATACCACTTCCGTTCAGCATCGGCATCTCCAAGCCAGTCCAAATTGCCTTAAATCTTACCTTTGCTTTTCTATAACTTCATATAGACCTGGTCTCCATTAAATATAATATAAGCACAATAAGCAAAATAGACTGATTCACATTTCCAACAACAACACAATACACATAGCCTAATCTTTGATAAGTCACTTTACTGATAGACTGCACTGACACACGTTTTACAACGCAAGTGGGATGTGTACATGTGCGTACAAATAATAGCCTACTATGAGAAAGCGTATGGTTTGTTTTGTAATTTGATCTTGGGAAAGAGAGAATAACGGCTCCACCCAAAACACGATCAGGGCAACTGGCACATGAGATATGGTAGGCTATATTAATTAAATTATTAATTTAGAATTCCGCACATTGTATGTAATGATTTAAACATCACGTGGTTTATGATAACCATCCTGGGTGGGATTCTGGGACTGGTTAGCAGGTGACATTTACTGTTTAACACGAGGTACGGATGTATACAACTGTATAGAGAACTGTATTTCCTGTATTATTAGCTCGTAACTCCAGGTCAATTTCCAATTGTACTCGATAGGAAGGCATCTATTGCCTAGAGCAAAATAAATGTTAACGCTATTGAATGTAGTTTGCTTGATGAAGGTAGGCAATATGCATGAAACATGGTATTTGTAGCCTATACTATTGTTGTGTAGGCTACACATCTCTTGTCATTATTTGCTACGTTTCTCTCCTTTTGTTATTAAATTGAATACTTCTGTCATCAATCCGAGGCACGGGCTTATTCTAATTTCTATCTAGCACAGCTTCTTACGAGTGTATTGTTTGCTGTTCGTTGCATAGCGCTATCTTGATATGACTAGGCTATGAAGAAGAAGGCTATGGCTATTTATAATATAATTTTTTAAATAAACTTGAACATAATCAGATTGCAGAAAGGTAAATGAAAAAGTGTGTGATGACATTTAGACAACTACACATAGGCTACATGCACTCATTTTGATTTTGGGATGGGACTAAAAAAAGATGAGAATTAGCTAGGCTGCCTGCCCCGTCTTTGGTACAACCATAACATTAAACATTCTCAGCGGGCTGGCGTTTTGTAGTGGATTAAACCAACGTAGCTACATGCAGGGGAGTAATAAAAACCGAAAATGCCAACCAAATGATAAAATAAATATTATTTTGGAAATTATTGGACGCGCATTCCTAGTCTCATATACAAAAGTATAAGCAGTCATAATGTTTTCATAGCACTTTGATTTAATCGTGTGGGGCACATTACCAACGACCACACACCCCTAACACGTTGCAAAGCATCATCTGTGTTGCCAAACGAGAAGCTGCCAGATTGCTGCCGTCCTCGAAAAGCACCGGTGAAAAATGGTTTAGTGCATCGAAAGAAGCTACATCACATGTGCATGTGCTTATGCCGCAATTCGAAAACTGAAATATTTTATTTTGAAAGAAACAGTGGAGAGACTATATTGTGAAAGGTCTTAAGATTCGTATTCATATTGGCTACAGGTAAGCAATGTGTGTTCAGATTTTTATTAAATTGGTGATGCTATAGAAAGGATGTGCGAACGTATGATGAGGCTAGGCTAGGCTACAGCACATGTATGAAAGAAATATGGGCGGGGAAATATTTCGTTATATTCATTCTACGGTCTGAATGATCCATTTAATACAATAGCAGTATATCTACATATTTATTCTTATATATTTTATTTCACTGTAGGCTAAATTTAATGTGTCACCCAGCGAAGATTAAATTTAAGGTAGCGAATGCGCATAGCTATTGTAGTTTATATTGGAAAATAAATCTTTGATTGTGTTTCCGTGAGGTTCCATATCGCCAATAATATTTCTGTGTCTGTTCACAGCCACGGCCTATAATTATGTGCGTCGGTCCTATTTTCTACAGTGACATTGAATGTTCTTTTTTGAAAACACTTAGCTAATTGGACATGCATATTTACAATGCCTTTAAACTTTTTAGTGCGCATTTAGTGACAGCATTTTAAATTGGGCTACTCTTGGGAGATGTGTGGATAAATCGACTAATCGCATAAGCCGTGTACGCGAAAGGGGTCGGTTGTATTATGTTTAACCAATACCTTTTTGGAAATATAATTCAGAATGTGAACAATTTTTCTTATTTTTTTTCCAGATTTGGTAACGCACAATTTGTTAAATGTATCGGCCTTTTTCAGTTTTTCAAGCTATTTCAGTCATGGCTTAAACTAATTAACTTAAACCAGGCTGGTGCACTGGATATGAGTTCAATTTTACAGAAAATCGAGACACCGTTCACTTCCCATGTTTATTTATGGGAAATGCGAAAACGTCTCCAGGCTGGTTGAAAATGGGAAGCAGTCTGTGTCTACCAAGGTTAAGTTACCACAGAAGGAAACAAGGGGTCCTGTCGTTAAATGCTAGGCTACTTCTATTACAGCTACACCCCACATAATAAAATGTAGTCGCAAATTACACCACGTCAATGAAAATTTTCGTTTAACGTAAGCGTAAGTAATCCATAATAAATGTAGGATTTAGAAGCAAAGCGACGCAACAGCGACTGCTAAATCATTGTCGTGGAAACAGGACGACGCACTGGACGTCTTATAAATAAAACAGTCGACCCTGTTCTGGCGTGGCATGTGACTGCTGGTTGGTAACGAGTAGCCTACCCTGTCGGTGTAAGTGCACCGGACAACCGCAGCCCGGAAGCAGCTTCTCCTATAATCACACGGTTGTAAATTTGATGGCGATGCAGAGATGCAAAATAAAGAAAAGAGGACGGGCTCGGAGGCGGTCACATCAAAGCCGTCCCGAGAAACATCCAGCATTCACAAGCTTCTCCCGATTACGCACTGATCGGAAACACTGTTATGGGAGACGCTCGTTACAGAGAGCAGCCCACGACGCGTGCCAGTTTTCGTAGCTGTGACTGATGGATATTTCCTTTGGTTATGACACATGTCAGACGTTTCGCTTTACACCCGTTTGTCACTTAGACTATGGGGAAGGCCACATAAAACTGCCATTGCGTAAGACGTGTCGGAAAATGAGTAGCTTATTGTGTGTAATGTTTCCTGTACCTGGGTGCAGAGATCACCCATTCAGCTCCTGCTGCGCGTGCACCATGCGGCTGTGGCAGAGTGTCCCATGAGGATGCTAAATATGGCCCAGTGTCAAAGTAATTGGGGTGGGGCTGTAGAATCTTTAGTTGACCATTTCTGCCAAGCTGACTCACACAAATACAGTGGAGGCTGTGTGTGTGCATGTGTGTGTGTATCTACATGAATTTAATATTTTATGACTAATTTTGTGCAATATTTGCATATGCATACATATTTTATGGATTTTTTAAAAACTTTTTTTTGCACAGGAACTTTACATTGTCAGGCATTCGCCTGTTTGACAAAGGAGACCACTAAAGTTCCATTATGTCGGTTGTAAACTACAAAGAAAATGCAGTTTCCATGACAAAATCCACAGGTTGCCCTTGACTGTGTGAACGAGCTGTGAATAAGATGTTGTATGTCTGCTCAGAAGGAAGCCATGTTCTCCCAGTCTCTCTGCCCTAGTCTTCTTTGCTGGGCCATTCTGGTTGAAGGTTTCCGTAACATATTTGATGCTGGCTGACTGTAAAGTGTTCAGTGCGACTGCTCTATTGTCTGAAATCAATAAAGGAATTTAGTTTGCCTGTGGTTTTATATTCTTTATTATCCTTACAGATGTTCTATAATAATGAAGAGATAAACCTCTCGCCGTAGCTGTCCATCTCACGTGCCGAATTTGAACTTTGAACTGCGCCGGCATTCATCTGCATCGCGTGCCCCCTCCCCGCCCCCTTCCTGAAGAAAGACGTTTTCGCCCCCCGCCACTGTTTGACAACCCAATGCCCAATAACGGCAAGGCCGTCAAGAGAGAGCTTGACGATGAGGTCAGGGAGTCTGTCAAAGACCTGCTTTCCAACGAGGACGCGTGCGACGACTCGTTCAAGAAGAGCTCGCTGACGGTCGCCGATGGCCACGAGGGAAAGGAGCGGGACGTCGAAGAGGGCTCGGACTCTGAGGAGCTGAGGCCCGCCTGGAACAGCAAGCTCCAGTACATCCTGGCCCAGGTGGGCTTCTCCGTGGGCCTGGGAAATGTGTGGAGGTTCCCCTACCTCTGCCAGAAGAATGGCGGCGGTAAGTCCAACAGCACAGCCAAATTCTCATCGTTAAATAAACTCTCACCAGTAGGGATCACATGTCCTCTCTTAGAGTTAAAATTACTCTTATCAGAGTTGATTTTAGGGTTGCATTTGAACATTTTCCTGGGTCCTGAATTATTTTGGTCTGGGTCAAGCCAGGTCATACAGGTACTGACCTATAGCAATGTGTTAATTTCTTTGCTTTTGTTTTGATCAACAGGGCAGTTTTTTGTGAACAGGAGAACAGAACCCACTTCTAAATGGCCACCAGCATTTAAAAAATGCCTTTGCGAGGCTATGCTAAGATTTAGCTTCCCCCGGCTAAAAGATTAAAATTCTTGCAGTGGTTCAGTAAGGATTTTTAAGGCATATCGGACATTCATATGTCAGACAATAAGATCTTTGTGAGGACCAAAATTACATTTGTTCATAAAGCACCAAAATGGAGGCAGTAGGCACTGGCGTTGATTTGAACTGTATTTTGAATTATGTGTATTACGCTGGTTTCCAAAGTGTGAAAGCTTTCTAGCAAAGCTTTTCTAGGCACATACAATGCGATTTCCCCTCTGTGAAACTGAAATGGAACGGTTTTGATTCGTTACCTTCTGCAACTACCCTGACGATGTTGCCTCGGCGTGCTCGTTCTGCATTGCAGCCTAAATGAAACGGTGAGATGGCGTTGTAACTTGATTGATTCTGGCAACAGTCTCTTTGCTGACTGCAAGTTCAACGCCTGTTTTCGAAACGACTGGTCAAGGTCAGCGGAAAAAGTCCTTGGCGTTTCTCATTTTGTGAATACAGTTAGGGCGCGCTAACTGAACCGTAAACGGATCCACACAGACTGCTCTGTACTTCGACACACGTTAATAGATGCTGGCCCTCCTGACTGGTCTTATAGTTTCTCCTGTGATGGAAATGACTCGTCGTGACGTGTGAGGTGTTCTCTCAGGTGAAAAGGTGTAATAAGGTATTTGCTTCCCAGCCAGTTTGTACCTTCAGCTTCAGGTTGTGTGGTGGCAACTTGTGATATTTTTATATTTTCTCATTATGAGAGAGAAAACTAACTGAGGAGTTTGATAATAAGGTAGTATAATACATTGCACAGAGCACAGGAAGGTTGTATATGAACTGTTTCTACCAGGCTCTCTGTCTCTTTGGAATCAGAATGCAAAGCTTTTCCTGGCCTTCCCTGATATTAATACAAACAACTCTGCTTACACAGCTGTGTGGGTGTGTGTTCCCATGAGTGTGTGTTTGTGCGTGTGTTCCCATGAGTGTGTATGTGTGCGTGTGTTCCCATGAGTGTGTATGTGTGCGTGTGTTCCCATGAGTGTGTATGTGTGCGTGTGTTCCCATGAGTGTGTATGTGTGCGTGTGTTCCCATGAGTGTGTATGTGTGCGTGTGTTCCCATGAGTGTGTATGTGTGCGTGTGTTCCCATGAGTGTGTGTGTGTGCGTGTGTTCCCATGAGTGTGTGTGTGTGCGTGTGTTCCCATGAGTGTGTATGTGTGCGTGTGTTCCCATGAGTGTGTATGTGTGTGTGTGTTCCCATGAGTGTGTATGTGTGCGTGTGTTCCCATGAGTGTGTATGTGTGCGTGTGTTCCCATGAGTGTGTGTGTGTGCGTGTGTTCCCATGAGTGTGTATGTGTGCGTGTGTTCCCATGAGTGTGTATGTGTGCGTGTGTTCCCATGAGTGTGTATTTGTGCGTGTGTTCCCATGAGTGTGTATGTGTGCGTGTGTTCCCATGAGTGTGTATGTGTGCGTGTTCCCATGAGTGTGTGTGTGTGCGTGTGTTCCCATGAGTGTGTATTTGTGCGCGTGTTCCCATGAGTGTGTATTTGTGCGCGTGTGTTCCCATGAGTGTGTATGTGTGCGTGTGTTCCCATGAGTGTTACGAGTGTATTTGTGCGTGTGTTCCCATGAGTGTGTATGTGTGCGCGTGTTCCCATGAGTGTGTATGTGTGCGTGTGTTCCCATGAGTGTGTATTTGTGCGTGTGTTCCCATGAGTGTGGTTGTGTGCGTGTGTTCCCATGAGTGTGTATGTGTGCGTGTGTTCCCATGAGTGTGTATGTGTGCGCGTGTTCCCATGAGTGTGTATGTGTGCGTGTGTTCCCATGAGTGTGTATTTGTGCGTGTGTTCCCATGAGTGTGTATTTGTGCGTGTGTTCCCATGAGTGTGTATTTGTGCGTGTGTTCCCATGAGTGTGTATTTGTGCGTGTGTTCCCATGAGTGTGTGTTTGTGCGTGTGTTCCCATGAGTGTGTATGTGTGCGTGTTCCCATGAGTGTGTATGTGTGCATGTGTTCCCATGAGTGTGTATGTGTGCGTGTGTTCCCATGAGTGTGTATGTGTGCGTGTGTTCCCATGAGTGTGTATGTGTGCGTGTGTTCCCATGAGTGTGTATGTGTGCGTGTGTTCCCATGAGTGTGTATTTGTGCGTGTGTTCCCATGAGTGTGTATGTGTGCGTGTGTTCCCATGAGTGTGTATGTGTGCGTGTGTTCCCATGAGTGTGTATTTGTGCGTGTGTTCCCATGAGTGTGTATGTGTGGGTGTGTGTTCCCATGAGTGTGTATGTGTGCGTGTGTTCCCATGAGTGTGTATTTGTGCGTGTGTTCCCATGAGTGTGTATGTGTGCGTGTGTTCCCATGAGTGTGTATGTGTGCGTGTGTTCCCATGAGTGTGTATTTGTGCGTGTGTTCCCATGAGTGTGTATGTGTGCGTGTGTTCCCATGAGTGTGTGTTTGTGCGTGTGTTCCCATGAGTGTGTATGTGTGCGTGTGTTCCCATGAGTGTGTATGTGTGCGTGTGTTCCCATGAGTGTGTATGTGTGCGTGTGTTCCCATGAGTGTGTATGTGTGCGTGTGTTCCCATGAGTGTGTATGTGTGCGTGTGTTCCCATGAGTGTGTATGTGTGCGTGTGTTCCCATGAGTGTGTATGTGTGCGTGTGTTCCCATGAGTGTGTATGTGTGCGTGTGTTCCCATGAGTGTGTATTTGTGCGTGTGTTCCCATGAGTGTGTATTTGTGCGTGTGTTCCCATGAGTGTGTGTGTGTGCGTGTGTTCCCATGAGTGTGTATGTGTGCGTGTGTTCCCATGAGTGTGTGTGTGTGTGCGTGTGTTCCCATGAGTGTGTGTGTGTGCGTGTGTTCCCATGAGTGTGTATGTGTGCGCGTGTTCCCATGAGTGTGTATGTGTGCGTGTGTTCCCATGAGTGTGTATTTGTGCGTGTGTTCCCATGAGTGTGTATTTGTGCGTGTGTTCCCATGAGTGTGTGTGTGTGCGTGTGTTCCCATGAGTGTGTGTGTGGGCGTGTGTTCCCATGAGTGTGTATGTGTGCGTGTGTTCCCATGAGTGTGTATGTGTGCGTGTGTTCCCATGAGTGTGTATGTGTGCGTGTGTTCCCATGAGTGTGTATTTGTGCGTGTGTTCCCATGAGTGTGTATTTGTGCGTGTGTTCCCATGAGTGTGTATTTGTGCGTGTGTTCCCATGAGTGTGTATGTGTGCGTGTGTTCCCATGAGTGTGTATGTGTGCGTGTGTTCCCATGAGTGTGTATGTGTGCGTGTGTTCCCATGAGTGTGTATGTGTGCGTGTGTTCCCATGAGTGTGTATTTGTGCGTGTGTTCCCATGAGTGTGTATGTGTGCGTGTGTTCCCATGAGTGTGTATGTGTGCGTGTGTTCCCATGAGTGTGTATGTGTGCGTGTGTTCCCATGAGTGTGTATGTGTGCGTGTGTTCCCATGAGTGTGTATTTGTGCGTGTGTTCCCATGAGTGTGTATTTGTGTGTGTGTTCCCATGAGTGTGTATTTGTGCGTGTGTTCCCATGAGTGTGTATTTGTGCGTGTGTTCCCATGAGTGTGTATTTGTGCGTGTGTTCCCATGAGTGTGTATGTGTGCGTGTGTTCCCATGAGTGTGTATGTGTGCGTGTGTTCCCATGAGTGTGTATGTGTGCGTGTGTTCCCATGAGTGTGTATGTGTGCGTGTGTTCCCATGAGTGTGTATGTGTGTGTGTGTTCCCATGAGTGTGTATGTGTGCGTGTGTTCCCATGAGTGTGTATTTGTGCGTGTGTTCCCATGAGTGTGTATGTGTGCGTGTGTTCCCATGAGTGTGTATTTGTGCGTGTGTTCCCATGAGTGTGCTTGTGTATTTGCGTGTGGGTGTGTGTTCCCATGCATGAGTGTGTGTTTGTGTGCATGCACATGCATGTACGTGTGTGTATGCATGTGTTTGTATCTGTGAGTGCGTGTTTGTTTCTATGTGTGTGTGCGTCCCTGAAACACGGCACTAGGCCTCCATACCCACAGTAACAACCAGCTTTACACCTGGGTGCCTGTCACTTTTTCCAGACAGGTTTAAATGACACCTGCTTCTGTAACTGAATTAGGGCCAGCTCTAGGACAAGTCCTGCTTCCGCTGCGTCTGTTCCCTGGCTTGTGCGAAGCTGTCGAACGCGCGGACCAAGCGGCCGACCCCTTTGGGAAGGCCGCACCACTTAATCTGTAACATGCGCTTCTTACCTGCACGCGCTGTACCACAACAAGAGCACTTTACACCAGTGGTCCCCAACCCTGTTCCTGGAGATCTACCGTTTTCACTTCAACCCTAACAAAGCACGCCTCATTCAACAGCTAGAGATCTCGTTGCGCTGCTAATTAGTAGAATCGGGTGTGCCAAATTAGGGTTGAAATGAAAAGAAAGGTAGATCTCCAGGAACAGGGTTGGGGACCACTGCCTTCCACAATTAAACAAGTTAACACTGGATAATGACATCATGAGGATTGACCTCTCTAATTTAGCACGCAGATTAAAAGCAACGTCGAGGGGAGAGATCGTTTAACTTGACGTCCGAGAAAATTATTTCGGCCGCCCGAGACGAGTGTGCGCATTTCTGTAAGTGGCATCTTTTTTTAAATGTAGGTACTGTATGATCATTGGAAACCGGCCACGGTGGAATTTCATGAGAACTCTTTGTACCCATCGTGATGCGCAGGGGAAACGATTAAAATGCCCTCCATGTCATCGGAGGTGATCAGGTGCAGGTTCCTTAGAAATGTTGGCACATGCATGAGTTTATTCTGGTATTCAAAACACTGCGAGTAATGCTCAACCTTCACGTACGCTCTGCAAGACAGACTTACACGACCTGAATTGCATTCAAGGACCTTCTTGGTGACGGCCTGCAATAGTTATTTTGAATGTGAATCAGCTTTGTGTGCAGTAGACGGTCTGTGGTCCATGTCCCACGCCGATATTGGCCATGAGAAGAGAGTGAATCATCTTCCCAGAGCCTGCAGTCCGTGTGACTCAGTGCGTTGGAGCAAGCGAGGGACCACCTGTGGCTTCTCAGCACTCTCAGTACGGGCAACCAGGTTTGCAATTAAACAAGTTTCGTCTTGCAGCGAGTGCGGGCGGACGAGCCACTGGAACGAAGCGGACGACCCGCTGAACCTTCAAACGACGGCTTTAAACGGCTCCATTCTTTAATCCGACAAAGTTTACACAACAACCGTCTTTTGAGAAGCGTTTCGAAATATAGGTGGATGAGTTGTTTTTTTCTCTCCAAGGAGTGCCACTTAAAAACGCAGTGGGTGGTTTACAGGCATTTTTGGGTTCGCCGTTCGTTTCCTCCAAAGACCTTTAAAATGTGCAGCTTTTTGAACCCGGCCATGTTCTGCTTTTCCCTCGCATACAGCACGACATGACAGTTACACCCTCGAAACAGACGTGTTAAAAACAACACAGAACGTGTCATTTTTTAACACCCCTCCGTGTCTAGTTAAGGTTTTACGGACAACACATTTTGTGTTACTTTTCTACACAGCGTGTGTTAAAAAGTCAATTTTTAACATATAAATTGTGTAATTTGATGCAAAATGTCTTGAGAGTAACATACAAGTAGTAACAAAAACGTATGTTGGATATCTTTTGTATTTTGAGAATGTACAGCTTAGGAAGGTACGGTTCAAGGCTAAGACTTTAGGTACTTAAGGTACTTTTGATGCTACTCATTGTTACACTGTAATCAGCTGGCAGAGCCTATCAGATTCTTGTGACGCTGAAACCGTTGGCATAGACTAATTATGATTAACTGTGACATTAGCAAGAGCTAATCAGATCATCTTCAGTGTTAGAGTCTGGTTTTATCCAGTTAAAGTCCCCCGGGCAGTTAGATCAACACCCCCACCCACGCGAGTTAACCATTTTACTGCTTGGCTAACTTTACACAAAAGCCTTTTGGGGGGACTCCTGAACAAAGACGACACGCTGCCCTGCATCGCGTCACCCAGGCCGCGAGCACTTCCTTTTTAATGGAAACTTCCTCGCAAATAATTACATAATCAATATTTAATATGCCTCGCATGCTAAATGATGGCATCTCCTTTTCCAGAGGAGTTGGCCAATAGGAAAGGGAAGGGCTGAAATAACAGGTTTGCTTCATATTGTTGTTAACCTGGAAACTTGTGAGCTACTCTGGGTAATCAGGTAAGAAAAAAAACATATTCAGATTTGCTATAAATGTTACATTTAAGGCCCAGCCATTGCAGAATGCATGATTAATTAAGTAATTAATTAGTGATGAATGGTAGATGGAGGGTGATGGATTCTCACACGCTATTGGCTGGTTAGGGTTTGAGTTCTCTGCCTGCACAGATGCTGTCCTTGTGTGATGTAATGTGATGTCACGTGACCTCCCCTGGCAGGTGCTTACTTGGTGCCCTACCTGATCCTGCTGATACTGATCGGGATCCCGCTGTTCTTCCTGGAGCTGGCCGCCGGGCAGCGAATTCGACGGGGCAGCATCGGGGTGTGGAACTACATTAGCCCCCGTCTGGGGGGAATCGGCTTCGCCAGCTGTGTGGTACGTTGCTGGAAACGACGGTCACCGTGTGTATGGAGTCCCGCCAGATAAATTATTGCATTAGAAGGGAGAAAGCACTGTTAGAGAGGCCCCGACACAGAAATCACTGCATTAGAGGGGCCCCGTTTGGGAAAACTGTAACAGGGTCCCCGACACAGAAATCACTGCATTAGAGGGGCCCCGTTTGGGAAAACTGTAACAGGGTCCCCGACACAGAAATCACTGCGTTAGGGGGGCCCCGTTTGGGAAAACTGTAAAAGGGTCCCCGACACAGAAATCACTGCATTAGAGGGGCCCCGTTTGGGAAAACTGTAACAGGGTCCCTGACACAGAAATCACTGCATTAGAGGGGCCCCGTTTGGGGGAACTGTAACAGGGTCCCCGACACAGAAATCACCGTATTAGGGGGGCCCCGTTTTGGAAAACTGTGTAACAGAAACACAGAAAGTTAGATGGAACAGTTACTATGCCCACTGAATGTTACAGAAGCAGAGGCCAAGGGGCCGGCCATTTTACTGCTAGTGTAGTGCCTGTCTGTCTGCAGCGTTTCTTAATAGAGATGAGAAAGGTCACGTAACTCGCTGGCAAGTTAGCCACTAATGTAACAGTTATATTGAGAAAATACAACCATGATTAGCTCAGTCTCCATAAAAACGTGGGAAATATGGCCCTTCATTTATCTACGTTTGGTATCGTGAAAACATTAGCCAGCCTAGCCAGTAGTCTGTAACACTTAGCTAGGCTACGCACCCCAGTTCCATGTCAGAAAATCAACCCCAACCTCCTGTTTTTCAGTATGAAATGCTTTTGTAGCAACCAACATGTCAATACAGAATATTAAACATATACAATTAAAAGTTAAAACGTCATTGTTGTAGGCTACTTGTTAGCCATTTTAGCTATGTTTGCTAGCAAAGCCAAAACATTCCCAGTGCAACTCGAATGCACTAATGTCGGTAAAAATATGGAAACGACGCATTTATCACCCCGATGTCCAACCTCCTTCCATTAACGAATGCAAGGTTAGCTACTATAGCCTACTTCATGGAAAACATATTTAAAAACCAATTTTTTTTATACCAAGAAAGACACTCGTTGCTAACAACAGCTAACGCACTAGCCCAGAAAAAATACATTGCTTCTGTAATCGAATGCTCAAAGCGAAACCGTTCAATTATGGTCAGCTAACTAATGTTAGTCTACTTAATGGTCATGGATCATAATGTAACGTTAGTTGACATGGTTCCTTACCGGGTGATTCAATAAGGCAGAGGAAGATGTAGGCTACAGGGAATCAGGGAATACCGGAAGAGCTCCACTCTGTAACCAACAGCACTCAAGTCCTGTTTGGTTTAGTTTGCCAAAACATCTGAAATAACGTAGGCTATCAATGTAATTTTCTGACATTACAATAAAATGGCAATGATAGCTAGCTTGATCTACGATGTGTCCCTCGAGTTCTATGGTCCCTATTCAGAACAGTGAGATGCAGGCAGCAGTTCTTCCCTCGCAAGCTCCGCCTACTTGCTATGTAATTTACACACCCACTTGAAAACACTCGTCTTTCAAAAATGAGGAAGTGGTAGAGGTATATGTCAAAATGGTGTATACCTCTACCGAATTTTTAACTTTATATTCAAATAACTCAGTACAGATTTTTTTTGGGTCAGCCACAAAAAAGACTTGATCTGTTCAATAAGGTTAATGTTGTTTTTGGGTGGAATTCCCCTTTAATCAGAGAGGAAGCACACAGCAGCACTTAGGCATATACATAAGGGCTACTTGAAAGGGCTGGGTAGTCTCTCTTGAGGAAGCATAATATGTTATGTGCACTTCACTCTTTTCTGTGTGTTGGGTCTTTCGTGTTATGATTAATTTTTCTATGTCTTCACCCCTCCCTCCCATGTTTTGAAAGAGTACTCACGTGGCTTTCTCAGCTTGTGAAAGAATTGCATGTATGGAAAAGCCTGTATATAAATGTGCATGAGAGTTGTACATGTTGAAAAATGATTGCATTAGCCAGTTACATTAGCACACCTAATTGAGCCGTTGTCATGCTGCTTTAAACTGACCATGGTATTGATTTAAATCATCTGGTTTGGACTACTTTGTCCTGCCAGATCACTCATGGTTTTGGGAATGAGATTAGGGACAGCTGTTCCATTTCTAAGCAGCCTAAGGAGAGTTCATGTGGCACAACCACATCAACCCACATCTTCCAGCTGTTTTATGGATCTGAGCCTGCTCTGCTATCATGCGAACTGTGGGTGATAATCCTGCTGCGCTAACATGCTAACTGTGGGTGTAGGTCCTGTTGTGCTAACATGCTAACTGTGGGTGTGCCTCCGGCTGCGCTATTATGCTAACTATCGGTATGTGTCCTGTTGTGCTTACGTGCTAACTGTGGGTCCGAGTTCTGCTAGGCTAAAATGCTAACTGTGGGTGTAGATCCTGTTGCGCTAACATGCTAACTGTGGGTGTGCGTCCGGCTGTGCTAACATGCTAACCTGCATTTGTGTCTCCAGGTCTGCTTCTTTGTGGCCCTGTACTACAATGTCATCATTGGGTGGAGCCTCTTCTACTTCTCCCAGTCATTCCAGCACCCTCTGCCTTGGCACGAATGCCCACTGGTCAACAACAAAACTCTCACATGTAAGCAATATTAATGAACGCTAATAACAGCGTATAATTAAGATTATTAGTATTGTAAATGTCATTACAATGCAGTATGTGAGCACACTCTGTTTTTGCAGGGGTAATATGCGAGTACTGAATGAATTCAGACAAGTTATTGCAAATATCATATTGAGTTCTGTGTGGTATTATTAAGCATAAAATAGGGCATTCTGTACATGTAGAAGAGCCGGTAAGGTAGATGTGCAACGGCACTTTTGAGTTAAATCTCTCAGAGCCACTACTGCTCGTAGCTCTGGATAACAGATAATCTTTATGTAATGTAGCATAAAGACGAAGCTGCGGGGGAAAGAGTGTGACTCCAGGTTTTTGGGTTTGCTTTGCAGTCGTGGTGCCGGAGTGCGAGAAGAGCTCGGCCACCACCTACTACTGGTACCGCGTGGCTCTGAACATCTCCGACTCCATCTCCCACAGTGGCGGCCTCAACTGGAGGATGACCCTCTGCCTGCTGGCTGCCTGGACCATGGTGTGCCTGGCCATGATCAAAGGCATCCAGTCCTCGGGGAAGGTGAGGTCCCGCCCCCTTTCCTACTCTTGTCCAGCGTAAAATCTTCACATTAGCATTTACGCGTCTGACGGATTCTTGTTTTTTTGTAGGTGGCGTATTACATTTTCTACAAAGCTGTGTAAAATAATCCAGGTTATGTGTCTAATTGTACTTCTTTAGTTACAATACAAATAGTTTGTTAGGTCAACATTACACTTTCCAAAGGTCTTCTTGGTGATACCGTGTTTTGGTATTCCTGAGAGCAACACTGATTTTTTTCCACTACTGTTTGTCGTTCTGGATAAAAGCGTCTGCTTTATTATTGTAATATAATGCAATGATATATTTGTACACCTGGATTATTCCAAAACCAGATTAAACATCGCGTGGAGGCTGGACCATTCAGTTCAACAGCACCGCTCAGGTTTATGTCTCCATGTGTACTGCGTCGCTGAGAATTGCCTACGGGCTGGAAAACGTACGTCCGGAGAGTTGTGTAGCTTTCCAAAAAAAGCCTCTTTCAGAACCTCCAAGAGTTGGTTGTCCTGGTGACAGTATTTACAGAATTGCATAATGCTGGTTATACTTCTTTCATGACTGCAACCTGCTTGCCACTCAGATCACTGGAACAGGAAGTGCTCACCTGCACGTAGCCTGAGATTTGCATGAGGGAGCATACTCGGTGAACTAGTGCAAAAAAAAGCCATCGAACTACAAACAGAACTGTCCCTTTACGGGTACTTCCTGGGACTTCCATTTGATGAATGTTCCCAGTGATTCCTCAAGTGCTTGAGAGAGATTTTGAAAAAAATAGTTGTGGTACTGACTAAACCTTAATTTACTAAATTTACTAAACCTGAGTGGCCTACGGAGAGGGGCAAGGATTACGAATGACTGTCTTGCCAAATATGTGGGGATCTGTTTAATTTTTTTAATTAGGCTGCTGAAATTAGTCAGCAAAATGACCTTCATAGAAAGGTCACATCCAATCTGAGGACACACACAGACACAACAGTTATATGAGACATTTAATGAGATGTTCTTTTATCTGAAACTGCAAAAAAAAGTTAAGCACTTGGGATTATGTGTAGGCCTACTTCATGTGATTTTTACGCTTAGCCAAACTATGATGCCGAGTGTCCATATCTATTACAGCAGAGGACAATGATATCTCATTGACCTGAGCCCTAAGTAAGCCACTGTCAGCAGCACTTATTTCAGTTAGCAGTGCTGGGTACTGCAGTACACCGTCATGTGAGGAGCCTTAGCTGGTCTCTCTGAGGTCACAGCGAAGATGCTGCTAATTGGTCCAATCCTTCCCATATTCAGATGTGTCTACACTAAGCTACATGCCAAAGTATGAAGTATTAGGGCACACAGACACACACACACACACACACACACACAGAGACAGCGCTACAGCCAACGGGCCCTGCCTGGTCCGGATTCAATACCAGACCGCCAAACCACGTGCTAGATCAGTGTCTTACCCCAAGCTTAGCCCGGCCAGGTGTCCACCACATAAATCTGAACGCTCTCTGTAAGACATCTCATCTCACACAAATAATTTACCCTTCAGCCCTGCATGGATATTTGTACAGCTTTTTATTAATGTTTTTACAAGAAAATTTATTTTGGATTTTAAGCTATTATTAAATATTCATGTTAAATTATATTTGTAAGATGGGTTTTATTTCCAGAGAATGACCCCAGGTGTCCTTTAACCAGAAGTCACAGGTCATTGTACTTCAGGCTTATATGCCAGCTGCCGCATCCTGTCGTGTGTGTGTGTGTGTGTTACTAGAGTTTCTAAGCTTTACTGATGTGGCAACAAGCCACCGTTGTTGCATCATCCACAAAGGGGCAGAGCTGCGTGGGGGGTTTTGCTTCCTCTCCTCCTTTGTGATGTCATAAAAGGAGGAATTCTCAACCTTTGTGTGTCTTTCCAATCACAGTGTGGTGAATTCCACAGCTCTGTTAATGGGGTTTAATGGTGTTTGAGGAGAAGTGTTAGGTTCCCAACCGGACTTGAGGTGTTTGTGTATCTACAGAGAGTTCCGTAACAAATAAAAACATCAATAAAGAGCCTACCTGTTGTGTGCTGGGTACACATTTGGGTACATAATAAAGTCTTTTGATAAAGTCTAATACGTAAAAAAAATTCCCCCATTATAATCTGAAGGTTGACTATCTGTTGTGCCACAAGGCTTTACTGACAAATTGTGAAGAGACTATGGTTATGATTTTCTTGTTTCAGAATTGATAGATTTCTTTAAAAATATTTATAAAATAGTTTTTTCTATGTCAAATATTTTAGAGCACTCCTTACAAGGCATGTTTAAAAGGCTTAATTAGTTTCAATGATACCAAAAGGGCATTGAGTTGTTGGTTATATCATTGGCTAAAATGGTTTGCATCTGTGAAATATTGTCATTGAAATGTCATTGTCATGAAGTATGCACAGGTCTGGTTTAGTTCACAAAGACAGTGTGAATGGATGTAAATGGATGCACATTTAATTAACCACTTTGGGTCATATGCTTGTAGATGTTGTCCATTGATTCTTTAGTAGTACCTATGAGAGGGTGCCTACGAGACTGTACAGAGACTGTATTGAGACTTTAGTGAGTCTATACTAAGACTGTAGTGAGTCCAACACTCCAACACACATAACCTAGTCCTGTAGTGATCCAACACTCGGTCAGTCCTTAATAGAGCCTTTACTGATTTTAAATCAAGTCCCCAGAGCAATACGGTCTAATTTGTGTCTACTGTGATTCTGCAGCAAGGATCTCAAACTCCAGTCCTGGAGGCAACCAGTGCCTGCAGGTTTAGAAAATTCCTCAAACAGAGTGCTCAAATCTGTAATATTCACCTCAGCAAGTATCTTCAGTGTTACATTGTAGTGCTCTGGCAAAGCTAAGAAAATGACCTTGGTGAAAAATCCCAGATATCAGAGAGTGAGACTAATCTTTAGCTATGTCAAACTTTTGTTTTGATTCACTCTAAAGTGATACTGTGACCTCCTGCAGTCTGTTACGATAGTGTGGTGATGTTCATCCATAAGCTATAGCATTGCTAATCGCTTGTCCTGACGTCTTAGTTTATAGTAGTGTTCCAATATACAACATTGACTGGCCTGATAAAGTTAAAGATAAAAACGTGCTCTGATTAGAACTGGTCTCAGCCTTGTTACATTTATAGTGCTAAACTAACAAGCAGGCCAAGCAATACTATGTCGGCAAATAACCTCTAGGCTTTGGAAAATAGTATGGCGGATATTTTTTGCATACTGCACGTTGCGTGCTAAACAGTGCACATTAACCAGCACACTTCTGCCAGTGCACTGTACGCAGGAGACAGGGCGCAGTAGAAAGGGCTCTGATTCGGACACGGCCATGGAGAGAAGGGCTCTATTTGCCCTGAGGGATATTGTCTCTGCATGTGGGCCAGAGAAGGGTAGGGCCTGCCCAAGGGCCAGAGAAGGGTAGGGCCTGTCCAAGGGCCAGAGAAGGGTAGGGCCTGTCCAAGGGCCAGAGAAGGGTAGGGCCTGTCCAAGGGCCAGAGAAGGGTAGGGCCTGTCCAAGGGCCAGAGAAGGGTAGGGCCTGTCCAAGGGCCAGAGAAGGGTAGGGCCTGTCCAAGGGCCAGAGAAGGGTAGGGCCTGTCCAAGGGCCAGAGAAGGGTAGGGCCTGTCCAAGGGCCAGAGAAGGGTAGGGCCTGTCCAAGGGCCAGAGAAGGGTAGGGCCTGTCCAAAGGCCAGAGAAGGGTAGGGCCTGTCCAAGGGCCAGTGATTCACTGCCACATCATGTCTGCATCATTAAAAAACCAGACGTCCGTGGCGGGAAAATCAGTCTCCACCTGTGTGGGACAATTTAGCTAAAACCAGAGCTGAGAGTGTTACAAGTAACCATATGTGGCTACGCAGTAGAGCGCCATACATTCTCCTGTAATTATACCTGTAGGGCTTCCTTAACTATGGGGTCGGTACTGTCTAGGGTACCCCCTATTCCAGGAAAAGAGCACTTTCTGCTCAGAGACATTTGCCGAGGTCTAATTGTGCAAAAAAATGAACTGCCTTGGTCTCAGCGGTAATTCCAATGCTCGCCAGCTAAGTGCAGTGAATTTAAGTTAATGCGTGCAATTTGAACGTTCAACCTCTCCCGGCTCGCCCAACCATGCCTCTTCATCTGAAAACGCTCCATCAGATACCACCCCCACAAATTGAGACATTAAATGTGTTTGTGTTTGGGTATTCATTGTTTGGATATTTCTTCATCAAAAAATGATTTTGTCAAAAATATAGAAATGCAGTTTTTCCTATAGAAGTGCATTTATTCAGTTTTTTGCCACTAATTACTACTATGGAAATGCCACGTTGAAAATATAAATCTTTTAGCATACAGGTTTTAAGGGACTAGAAAACTTTCGCCTCATTTTTCATTGTACTACTATAGGGATTTTTAATTCTTATGGCTGTTGTAAAGTAAAATGTTTTAGTATATACAGTAGATAGTGACGGTTTTTAAAAAAAAGTTTGTTTCCAGCCCGTTTACTTGTGTAACTTGTTCATGGTGAAGATGGTGTGGCACAGGGCTCGGTCTGGGAGAGGAAACCAGGACAGTCTGGGACCACGGCTGCTACTGGTCAAGTGGACGCACACCTGAAATTTAACGTGTGCTTTTTTTCTCAGGAAGGTATAGACCAAGGGAAAAAGACAGCACACAGGAGTCTGAGAGAGAGATAGAGAGGAAGCGAGGGAGGGAGAGAAAGAGAGAGGGGCGAGAAGTAGGAGAGAGAGAGAGAGAGACAGAGCGAGAGACATAAAATTCTTACTGAAAAGCATTCCATTGGTTTAGTTTGCTTTGTTGCACTAAGCCGTTTGGCTTTATTATTTTATAACCAAGATCCCGCGAGGGAGAACGGTGACGCTCATTTTTACGTCACTGCCCATCTCCACTGTGTGTTCTCTCCCTGTGTAAACAAACACATCCGAACCGGATCGGCCCCGTCTCCCCACGTCTGCTGATCCTGTGCCTCGCGGGGGCATCACACAGCATATGACAGTGAGGGACTTTCACCACAGCAGGCGCTGAAATGAGCTTGCAGAGACCAGGATGTAACCTATCCAGATTCTGAGTGCAGCCCTGCGGTCTTTATTCTTGAGCGAAGATAACTGAGCTCACGTTGCTTCAGTGATTATGTAACATGCAACTTCTACAAGCGTTATGCAATCAACCCACCATTTTTTTCCACCCAGAGATTGCAAGGGTCTGTTGTGTCTTTGCAGGTGATGTACTTCAGCTCTCTGTTTCCCTACGTGGTTCTGATCTGCTTCCTGGTGAGGGCCCTCCTCCTGACCGGATCCATCGATGGCATCCGGCATATGTTCACTCCCAAGGTAAGAGCCGGCTAAGACCCACTCAGTGTGACTCTGGTGTGAGCAGGGCACTGCGGGAACTGTGCCCTGCAGGGAAAAGTGTTAGGACATCGACTCCTCTGTATTTTCATTACCTTAAGGAATTCAGTTGCGTCACGACCTGGCTCAACGGCCATGACAAAAGGGAGATGCACACCAACGCATTTAAAAACAAGTATACATTTATTTGAAATAACCTAATTTTACAAAAAGACAAGACAAATGTGGGGTGTGAAAGTCAGCAGCGTCAGCAGTGTAGGTAAGCATATGTGTGCAGAGTATGGTGAACCAGTGTTGTATGGTGTAAATCCAAAAAGCACAAACAAGGCCGGCCAACACCTAAACAGAAACCAAAGGGTATCTGTGGGGAGAGAGCTCCCTCAGACTGGAGACAGGCACATTTTAACATCTCAGGGAGCACTGGCCACAGGTGCTCCCAATTGTCCTAATGAGCCTCTGGCTCCGCCCATCAAGAGCCGATGAAGAAACGCACCAGAACATGCAGCACTAGCAGACAGAGCAGGGGGCCGTCACAGTTGCAAAATACTTATATTTTTTGATGACAAATGACTTTAGGCAAATGGTTTAGAAAGTGGCTTAACAAATTGTAAAATAGTTTAAAATTTGGTAGACACCTGAATGTAGCGATAACAATTGAAGTCATGATTCATTTAAGATATAAGGTCCAATAGAATATTCTCAATTTGAAAAGGGCTTGTGTGTAAAGGTTGAACCATGTCCGTCTGAATTTAGACATGGAATTGGTAAAAAAAGGTGGGAAGTAGGTCAGTCAATTTCACACGAATACGAAGAGAGGGATTCCACCGCACAGGAAGTTATGCGTCGCAAGTATTTTTCGTGTCAGTGGGATCTCAGTATACAGTGGCAGGGTGCAAATGGAAAGGCTTCCTGTCAGCATACCAGGAGTGACACGTTTCAAAGTGTGAGCTACTCTCGTCCCCCAGAAAGCCGGAGTGTACAGTGAAAATTAATGATGTAATGAAGGTCTTTGTGGGAGTAGGGCGGGGTCCCAGGTGTGTGTCGGAGAGGAGCAGAGGGAGGCCTCTCTACGCTCTGAGAGGAGACAGACTGTGGCTCAGTCTCCCACAGTACCCATCCCCCCCCGCCCCACCCAGTCTCTGCTGTTCCACTCATAAATTAATTAAACCGCCGTGCTCTGCGGCCGGCGCGACAAAGAGAAGAGCCACGGTTGTTCCCGGTTTTTTATTTATTTATTTAATTTATGAAACCAATGGAAAATTAATTGAGAACACATTACACATTACGGCCTCAATACACACGCGCGCGCACGTACACACACACATACACATACTTTATATTTGGTGTATATTTATTGCATTATTGTTAGAACTTAGATAGTGTATAATATTTATATGTGCAGCTGCACGTTTAGAGGAAAATGGGGTTAAGCTCCTGACGCAAGGGAACAACAGCAGCGCCCCATCTAGGACTGAAGCCGCTCACCTCCCGGTTACCTGTGCGTTGGCAGCTGGAGATCATGCTGGAGCCCAAGGTGTGGCGGGAGGCGGCCACGCAGGTGTTCTTCGCCCTGGGCCTGGGGTTCGGGGGGGTCATCGCCTTCTCCAGCTACAACAAGCGCGACAACAACTGCCACTTCGACGCCGTGCTGGTCTCCTTCATCAACTTCCTCACCTCGGTGCTGGCCACCCTGGTGGTGTTCGCCGTGCTCGGCTTCAAGGCCAACATCATGAACGAGAAGTGCGTCGAGCTGTAAGTCCAGCCTCCCGGACAGAAACACAAAGGCTTACAAGATCGCCCCCTGCTGTTTGTTACCATGGTTTTAACCTGGTAAAATGCACAACCACATAATGCCCCAGTATCATACTTGACGTCTCGCACCCAAGTGTGACGCAGAGAAATTTATCGGTTTCACAATACGCTCGGGTTTCTTGTGAAATGTCCGCACGTCCAAGTTTTAAATCCCCGATCAGCGTTTGACTTGTATTTGCTGGACCTTACCACAAAGATACAACATTTTTCATGATCTCATGCTCATTAATCTTAAAAACTACATGGCTTAAGACATCCGGGCATTCCCATGTAAACTGTAATGTGTACATGAAAGTACACCGCAAGCATAGCACACTACAAAAAGTTACTATTATTAGCGGTAGTAGTAATATTTGCATTATTATTACTATTATTACAGATCATCTTCCTTGTAAAATGAGGTGTGGCTTGTAATCTTTGAGGCGAGAGTTGAGACTAACACTCCTAAAAACATCCTTAAAAGACACCAGAAAGGCAATAATAAAGTGTATTCTTGGTTCCTCAAGACATTGGTAAAAGGTATAGTAATAGGTATTTTAGGATAACTCCTAAAACATCTGATTGAGTTTGTTTGTCTGGCCCCTCTTTACAGAAACACAAAGAAGATTCGTGGGTACCTTGGTAACGAGATCAGCCTCGAGCTCATCCCCAAGCACATTGACTTCAGTCATGTGACGCCGGAGGACTACCTGCAAATGACAGAAATCATCCGCAAGGTGAAGGAGAGCAATTACTCACAGCTGGGCTTGGAACCATGCCGTATCGAGGATGAGTTAAACAAGGTAAACATTCACCTGAATATTATTATTAATAATAATGATAATAAGCAGCATAATAATAGTAATAATAATTTTGCTACAATGTTATTGTCCACATAAAGTGGAACATTGTCTTTGGCTTCACATGGCATAATATAAAAATTCTGACAGATAAATACACTGGGAAGGACAAAAACCAAATATCTAATCAAATATAAAAAACAAAAAATCAAATACATAAAGCACAATGTCCGCAGGAGTAGAGCAGATCATCGGCGTGCATTTAGTCTAAAATTGTAATTGCACTTGCGATGAAAGACTTAAAACATTTTTGGTAGCCTTTGGCTTCACCCTAAAACAGGTATGCCAGCAGCCATACCACCATGCACTC
The DNA here is from genome assembly GCA_022702515.1 of Ilyophis sp. 1 JC-2022. Lineage (NCBI taxonomy): Eukaryota > Metazoa > Chordata > Actinopteri > Anguilliformes > Synaphobranchidae > Ilyophis > Ilyophis sp. 1 JC-2022. Next base: position 20,070,041 of record CM040403.1, read on the forward strand.
TGCTCCTGCTGAACGACTGAAGCTAAGCAGGTGTGGGCTTGGTTAGTACTTGGATGGGAGACCTCCTGGGAAAAAAAAGTGCTGGGCTGGAAGTGGGGTGGTGGGGGGGGGGGGGGGGGGCTCCTCCCTCAAAAAAAAAAAAAAAATGCCCCCCAGTGCAGTGGTGGGGGGTGGGTGCTGTGTGATGCCCGTCTTTCGGATGAGACGTTAAACCGAGGTCCTGACTCACTGTGGGTCATAAAGATCCCTATTCACTTATCGCAAAAGTAGGGGGGTTTCCCCGTGGGGTGTCCCCCCTCCCCCATCCCCAACTCCCAACCTCCATCCCATCATCCCCCCCCCCCAAAAAAAAAAAAAAAAAAAAAATTCTTCTCTCCCTCTCACCTCCTGCTTCTGTGTGGGTGAGGCTGGCCGCAAAATGGCTGCCTGCTGCTGCTGGTGTGTGGGTGGTGTGTGTGGTGGTGGGTTGTGGCATGTTTCCCCCCTCATTGTAAGTTTTGTGTGAGGAGTTGAGTGGCTGATAAAAGGCATTATTATTATGCATTATTTATTTTATTTAAGTTCAACTTCTCATGTTGGTGCTATTATATTTATATGAATAATGAAAATAAATAATGAAGACTATGACGATGATTATTATTATATAGTGGATCAGCAATATTTTTTATTCTCAAATTTTAACCAATGTGATGTATGTTTATGAATGACAGGCATAATCTTTTCGCAACCAGATGTCAGTGGTCATTTCAAGGATGGGGCTTTTGCAAAGATTTCACGCGCTCTGTTCATCTGCATATGCTCAAATCCATTCCCGGGTCACAAATGGAAAACTGAACCAAACGTTCCTTCATTGTCTTTCCAGTGGGGTTTTTTTAAGCTTAGTATTCATTCTCTTTGCTAAAGATCTATTTTTACTGCACCCGTCTCTGAGGGCAAATCAGTTCCTTTTGACTTCATACAGCATGAATAATTGAGAATGGACAAACTCTAAGGAAGGCACAGCGCTGACTATAGGAAAGCGCTAACGGCTCGTGCACAACTCGTGCGTCACAAGTTCAAATGCAATAGCGCTGCAACGTTAGCTACTTTATAGTGTAAAGCAAAGCCGTGTGCTTGGCTCTCGCCGAAGCTGTCGAACTATTAGCGCCTCAACCCTTCAGTGTGCAGACCAAAGGCAAATGGATCTGTTCTGATAAGGAGGGGCAAATCTTCTCTCGCCGATAATCTGATGGGCCAGATTATTCAGTTACTTCTTTGCAAAAGTGAAACAGTTTATTTGCTTGTTCTACTAACATGTAAACATCAAACATCAAAAAATTGCCAGTACATTAAAATTCATTTTATGACACTAGAGGCCTGGATTACATGCAGATCTTTGTCATGTAATTAAGGATACATCAGTAAACAGCTGTGCCAGTGAGTGAGCCAGGAAATATCCAGCGAGCAGGAATATTCATGGGTGGATTCCAATTGCTTATTTCATCCGTCCTCTTCTCCTCGGTTCTTGGCTGACCCGGAAATCGATCGAGGTTCTTTCAGGACATTCCAAACCGCTAAATGCACTGTGGAGGAGTGGGGAATGAGGAGGCTCCCGGAGGGTGCTTCAGTGAGGAAACACAAGTGTAGCCTTTGCGGAAGCCTTTTCTCTGAACACGTGACGCAGGCACACCCCTACAACAATGCAGTTTTACCGCTCCTTTCCGTTTATTATAAAGCGCTAATCCATTATGACACTCAATCTTTATAACTAACAAAAGCACCATTTATTCATGAAAAAAAAGCTAAAAAGCATTATAGTTAAGACCGTGAGCATAACGAGACGCTAACGCTTGATTGAGCGAGGACATTCCGTTTGCCTAATGCATGTTGCCTTGTTTCCTCCATCCTCGTATCTGATCCTTGCATCCTTTCCACGTCCTTTCCTTGCTCCTTAGCCCAGCCAACAGAGGACTCGAGGAAAAGATGCAAGGAGTGAAAATAAGCGATTGGAATGATCCCCATGTTACACAAACATGTAATGCAGTGTAATGTAATGTTATGTAATGCAGTGTAATGTAATGCAGTGTTATGTAATGTTATGTAATGCAGTGTAATGTAATGTTATTTGTTGTTTCTGCAGTCCGTGCAGGGCACTGGACTAGCGTTCATAGCCTTCACCGAGGCCATGACCCACTTCCCAGCCTCGCCCTTTTGGTCGGTCATGTTCTTCCTCATGCTGGTCAACCTGGGACTGGGCAGTATGTTCGGCACCATTGAGGGCATCATCACGCCCCTTGTGGACACCTTTAAAGTGCGCAAAGAGTTCCTCACAGGTAGGCGTGGCCACACCTCTATGACCTCTGACCTATGAAGTAACACGGTGATTCTGTGATTCACATTCAGCTCTTCTTTGTGCCCGCCCACAACAGTTTTATCTATTAGTGTATTTCAATATCAATTTTGATTTATTTAACTACTTACAGTATCAACAGTTTGATGTGTTTTTCCAAAATATAAATTTCCTCAATCCTGGAATAATTAAACATTAAACATTAAATAATTAAACATTAAATTTGAAAATGTTAATGCAAATCCATTTCACATTTAATTTTGTTCACCTTCTACAACAAATGGCTAAATTGTAGGTGAGTATATGATTTCCTGTGGGCATAAAACCAATGCTGAGAGCTGAAGCTTGCCACCATCCGAGAGCAAGCATAAAAAAACCAGTAGGTTGTTGGGTTGCATCCCTGGCCACTTGCTTATGACTGGTGATGAAACTGGGCCTTCGGTGAAAAACAATCTGGGATTAGCGGATAGATCCAGAGGTGACCGGCTTCGGCCGCGTTTCTCATGTGTGCAGTCGGCATCAAATGAGCGTCATGTTCGGAATTTAAGCCTGTTCACCAAAGAGAAAGAACCCTATTACATAAAGTCATGCTACTTACTGACAGAGAAAAATCAATTCCATTATAGAGCATTTGTTGGAGTGGTGCTGTGTGATTATCAAACTGGATCTGGGTCACTGCTGCAGGCAATAACACTGATTAAATGATGCAGAGTGTCTCCATGTTTGCCTGTGTTTTGATATGTCAGAATTACAGTTGTGATTTTCTGCCCTTTGGTGCCCTCTTGTGGTCAAAAGTTCATTAGGCACATTAGGTAGGCACTTATTACATTACATTCCAGGCATTTAGCAGACGCTCTTATCCAGAGCGACTTACACAACTTCTTATTACATCTTATTACATTTATCCATTCATACAGCTGGATATATACTGAAGCAATGCAGGTTAAGTACCTTGCTCAAGGGTACAACGGCAGTGTCTTACCTGGGAATCGAACCTGCAACACTTATGGAAGTGTATACGCTCCACCATTCAAATGAAAATGCAAATCGGCGATTGCACTTCGTTTACATTCGATGTGCGCAAAAATCATAACATAATTCTAATGAAAATGCAAAAGGACACTTTGCCTTTTCATTTGCAAGATAATGTACGCACTTTATCTGACAATTTGAAAATGTTAATGCAAATCCATTTCACATTTAATTTTGTTCGCCTTCTACAACACAACCCTGCCATAATTTAAATGAAAATGATAAACCACATTTGCGTTAACATTTTCAAATTGTCAGATAAAGTGCGTACCTTAACTTGCAAATGAAAACGCAAAGTGTGTCCTTTTGCATTTTCATTTGAATTATGTCATGGTTTTTGCGCACATAGAATGGAAACAAAATGCAATCGCCGATTTGCATTTTCATTCAAATTTTGGCGTGGATATGCTTCCATAGGCACTGGGAGTGGCTGAGGATGTTCTTTGAGGGGGGCACCGTTGTATTTTACAGGTCATAGCCAAAAGTGTTAATGCCTGAGATATCACTCCATGTGATATATGTCACTCCATATCTTCAGGGCCACAGCGCCTGCAGGTTTTGTGATTTACTTCCAGTCAGCTGTCAATTTAGGCCCTAGAAACAAGTTGTGTGGACTCTTTAGCTAGTGGGTGACTTAAGTTAATCAGAAAGTCCTGAAACGCATCAAAACCCACTAGAGAGGACTGGAGTTTCAGATCCCTGTGGATATGCATGCGTCATGAGTGGGTGGAGAAAATGTTGCTGAGGTTCCTGTGTCCTTCCCCTGTTCACCACAGTGGGGTGCTGTCTGCTGGCCTTCAGCATCGGCCTGATCTTCGTACAGCGATCTGGCAACTACTTTGTGTCCATGTTCGACGACTACTCGGCCACACTGCCCCTGCTCATCGTGGTGATCCTGGAGAACGTGGCCGTGGCCTGGGTCTACGGCATTGACAAGTACGTGCTCACCGCTCACCGTAAAAATAATGAGTCACTCCTCATTTCAACGGTCCTAATCGATGAGTGTTCCGTTTAGAGTGCGCCAAACTATTTATCAGTCTGTAGAATAAGACAACACGAGTCTCGGGTGTTGAATGACTGTTGTAAGATTCCCGTTTGGGGAAAAGTCTCGACTTGTGCTTCTTTTAGCCTGCTGTTCCCGTTCCCTACCTATTCAATTTTGATTGTTTACTGACACTTTCCATAGAACTTCAAATTGAAGCTTAATTTAAATGTCGATAGTAAGGGTTAGTATTTGCAAATGCTTTAATATCCTTTTAGTCCTCATTTGTTATATTTATGTAATCCTAATCCTAATCCCCTAACCTCATCCTGAGGTGACCTTTAAAAGCGTCACAAGCCGAGTAACACAGTGTCATTGCAGTTATCTTCTCCGATTCTAACAAAATGAAAGCTCTGAGCCCTGATAGTCGCAGGTTGTCAGGGAAACATCTTGTGGTTAAATGAACGCGCGGCACGGGGACATTTTTCACCAGCATAATTCAAGTCACATAATTGACTGTTGCCAAGCAACGTGCTTTATGCATGAGTAGCTTCTATGAATCGTGCCGTGCCAAACGCAAATAATTTCAATCCGGTCATGTGCCAACTTCAAGTGGCTTTTGTTGGCAGGTTTTTCGACGACCTGAAAGACATGCTGGGGTTCTCGCCTTACCGGTTCTACTACTACATGTGGAAGTACATCACGCCTCTGGTGCTGCTGGTCCTGCTGGCCACCAGTTTCATTCAGCTGGGAATGACTCCGCCCACTTACAGCGCCTGGATCGAGGACCTGGTGCGTAGCGACCGGGCCTTTCTGTCTTATAAACGCCGTCTGCTTCAATGCAGCACCTGGGCTTGTGGACACCCCTTTGTGACCGAATATGATCCCTGTTCCCAGCCCCCTGTTCCCTGTCCCTTGTTCCCTGTCCCCTCACTTTGCAAGCAGTGTGCAAAAAAATCCTGCTAAACAAATCCTGCAAAACATCCAAAAAAACTGCACAGGTTTCCTAACTAGTGATGACGTAGTTTTTAATACAGCAAAACCAATTAATTCCTGCCTTTTATTTTATATGTTCGGCACAAAACACTCACCAAAAAGCAAAGTGGGGAAACCAGAGGCAAACCACTCACAGCAACCAGTCTCACAACTTTAACCAAAACCGCTCTGGCTTTTGGCCTGCTTACCAGGTCCTTTTATCAAGCCCACTGTTGAAGTAATAACAGTTGAAGTAATAATCAATAACACCTGTTGCCTTACCTGTGAGTAGGGCCGGTGGTTCCCCCTGGTGGAAAGCATTCCAACTCCTGTCCTGGCGCCACAATACACTTAAGCAAATGCAATGTGGACATTTTGGAAAATAAGAATATAATTATACAAGCAAATATATTTCAATATCTTAGAGGGGCATGGGTACATTTTCCCATATATTGGAAAATTCTAAAGATTCAAAATCTTCATATTTTATTGTAATAAAATGCAGTACAGTCCTTATCCGTGGTATAATGTGCAAGAGTACATGGCGCCTAGCGCTAAAGCTCCTGTGTTGTGGCGTGTCTACGCAGGCTCAGGAGAAGGACCTGAGGTACCCCGACTGGGGCCTGGCCATGTGCATCACGCTGGTCGTCGTGGCGATTCTCCCGGTCCCCGTGGTTTTCTTCCTGCGCTTCTTCAACCTGCTGGACGGGAGCGGGGGCGGCCTCTCCGCCGTGTCCTACAAGAAGGGCCGAATGATCAAAGAGGACGCCAGCCCGGAGGACGACGACGACACCAGTCTCATCCACGGGAAGTCACCCAGTGAGGCCCCCTCACCGATGCCCCCTGGGAAAAGCATCTACAGGAAGCGGAGTGGAGCGGGGGAGCCCGACAGCGCCCCCAACGGCCGCTACGGTATCGGCTACCTGATGGCCGATGCCCCCGACACGCCCGACATGCCCGACACGCCCGAATCTGACTTGTAGCTCCTCCCCCAAGGCTGACAGCTCACACCGAACGGTCTTAATGTCCGCATATAAACGTCCGCGTATATTAACTTGTATATCTTGTAGATAACATAGGTCCTGTCGTTTGCGCACGTCACCCACCCTGCCTCCCCGACCTGTATGCCCGTTAAAGACGGCGTAGCCGTGTAGAACGGCCGTGCGTGATGCTCCAGACTTGGCTCCCCTGCTCCTCCGCCCTGTGGGAATCGGCAGGGTAAAGACCAGTCGCGTCGCGGATCGTCGTGAGAAAAATCGAGAAGCAAGACAAGGAGTTGGGGGCTGGACATTTCTTTCCCCTAGTTTCAATATTGTGCATCCACAAAAAAAGAAAAGAAAAAACATAATTTCAACCAGAATTACCCCCAAAAAAACACAAAACAAAATAGTGTGCCTAATGACCTGATATTTTATTTACAGAATACTTGGTGGACTTGGTACATTTCTATAGTATTATGTAAATATGTCCTGTGTATTTATCTGCACCTTTTGGAATTGGGAATGTTTGCTTTCAGTCAGAAATACTGAGCGTCTCTACCGCTGGTCTTGTGTGCCGATGTTTCATTGTAAAAAAGAAAAAAGAAAAAAAAAACTCATGCTTCCAACTCTTGTAAATACTTTTTTTTCCATGAAATTGCTTTAAAGCGATAAAAAAAAGCCTTTTTTCCAGTGGGATTAAAGATCGAATATGATCAAATTTGTGTTCTGACGAGTCCAGTGTTATTGCACATGCACTTCCCCGTTATATATGGCCCTACCGGCCTATGAGCGAACATCAACTGGGTTCACTTCTCATTCTTTTGAAAACTGCCTTTTGCTGGGTTTCCATGCTGAAATTAATCTGATTAAGATTAACATTTTTATGAGCAGTGGGAACACTAAAATGGTACTTCTGCACTGTATACAAGTGCTGCCTCATAGCTGAAATGTCCCCAGGCTGCACCCCTCCAGCTGAGCTGTGCAGTACCCTCCTTCAGGCGGACTGCGGGTGCCCGCTCGACCAGGGGGAGCCAAAGCTACAGCCAATAAGGAGCTGCCGAACGGCACAGCCAGGGTTCCACGCCAGGTCATGGGGCTGGATACTGCACTGAATTTTAGTACACTGTAGTGCGTAGACAGCCCCACATATATCACACTTAAAGTTATCGTACTATAGCAAACCATGTAACCATGGTAAAAGAAGCTTTAAAACTCAGTATATTTGCCATTTGTAACTTCCATCCATCATTGGTTACCTTAAAGCAGGAACTGCCAATGCACACTTATAGACTGTTAAGCTGGTATGTAGACGCGTGGCGAATGACATTATTCATTGGGGGCCTGTGGACCACCTGTCATACAATTGCCGATACAACAACACAGTCAAACTGATGAAGCCTGATTTTGCTTAGTGGTTGTTACAACGCTGCCCCCTAAAGGATTTCTATTGTATTGTCAACGTTTATTTATACAAATGCACAAATTGATATTGTTAACATTGAATTAGTAGTAAACATATGAATGTATTAATGTCACTTGTTGTTCACCACACAGGGTGGAATTCCCAAAACTTTGCCATTCTTAATAGCATTTGACATATTAGAACATGGTTTATATATAAGAGAAGAAAGGTGCTGCTGTCACAATTCAGTCGTTCATTATGGCGATATCACTATGGAGTGTGAAATGACAAAACCCTTTACCCTTGCAGGAGTGCAAACTGAAGAATACAGGCTTGCAGCAATTTTCATTAATTTCTGTTCTACTTCGATCTTGTGCGTCCGGGGCACTATTTCCTGTCTGCGAGGACAGAAAATTAACTCGCAGGAGAGGCTCATTTTGAATCTGTGATGGAATAACCGTCCATCTTTTTCTCCTGTGGCAACATCCATGCAACATGCTCCATCACTTAATATTTCCCAACTCACCCTTTTGATTTATACAACTTAAAACAATTTATTGATAGCTACATATGTATGTATACGTAAACTCTATTGGCTACAGTTTATATGAAGTAGCGTACATACACAGGCTGTACCGCAAATTTCCATAGAGAGAACTTGGATACCATTATGGCCTGGCATAAACAATACGTTTAACTAAATTTAAATAACAAACTACATTTTGATGAATGCACGTTTTTTGAAAACCAATTCTGTGACTGCAATAAATCGGGTGCTGAAACACACTGAAAACCTGCAGACCCTGTGGCCTTCAAGGACTGGAGTCTCACACCTGTGGTCTATTGTTAGTGTGTTAAACTCCAGATTCAAGTGGAGTCTAGTATATACAACTAATCTAATGTGGCCCGTAAAAAAACTTAAACTTTGATGCCCGAGGGAAGTGATAGAACTGTGAATTTGCTCAGCTGTGAACATAAATAGTCTCTCCTCTGAAAATCTGGTTATTCTCAAATTAGTCACTCACCCTCCTGAAAATAGGGTTCTTTTCACTGCAGTCATCATAGATGACCATCGAAGCTTCCTTTTTGTTGATACAGCATATCAGTGTTCTTCTCTAGACCACCTTAAAAAGCACAACAAAGACAACATAGAACCCATTTAAAGTTACAACACATTTGCAAACAAGCTAATTACAACAAGTTTAGAGGCAAATTAGCATTAACTATAAGCGCCATACCATAGCCATGCGGACTCACTGCGACTGTCTACTTGGAGAATGGACAATTACATTTCAAGGGGACTATGAAATTATGTTTTTATTAATACGTTTACCTATTGTTTTGCTAGCAGCGGGTCCCTGCGCATTGCTATTTCCCCAGAAGTATGCCAATTACAGCAATCCAGAGTTGGTATAGAGATAACAAAGCACTAGTCTTTTAAATAAGCAACCAAAACATGATAAAGCAAAAAAAAAAAACTAACAAAAAACAGCTTTCTGTTTAAAAAAAATTCTGAGATTGCAATTGTGGTTAGAATCAGCATAGCCTTCACAGGGGTCGCCAGGACCGAGTTTGAAAACCACTGCGCTAAAAAGCTGGACATTTTGAAAGAAGTCTAGCAAGGATTCATTGGCAACATTATGTGCAAGGACTGAGTAACAAGTCAGGATGGCAGACTGCACTTCAGGAAATGTATACTTGTTTAAACAAATATTTCTTTGCACAACAAAATATTTTTGTCACAAACATAAACGGGACCACTTTCGGCTATATAGTCTGTGGGGCATACACAGTGGCTTTGCTAATGCTTATTTAAAACTTTTTGATGTTGAGCGGTTGATTTTACCTGCTGGTTAATAGTGAACAAATAGAGAAATAATGGGAAAAAAACGTTTTTATGCAAAGGTAACGTTATTCATTTTCAGTTAGTCTTGTTAATTATATTTTAAGAAAGAAAGTTTAAGTATCTTAATTTGGTAATTTGACCCAGTTCTTCTTCGTTCGAGGCCAATTGCTAGTGAGCTAGTTTTAGTGTATGTATAGGCTATAGGTCGTTAATTGCCGTAAACCAGGACAAGCTTCATGGAAGAGGAGCCTGAAGTAGACGATAAAATGCCATGGTTAAAGGAGCACAATATTTGCAACTTTGCTTTTGTTATTGTCAGTGTAGCTACAATACATTGAATCTAGTCAGCTAATGTAACGTTGTGTGTTTCCATTTGCGACAGACTGCAAACAGTGGACTTCATCCCCCCTCTCAAAAATACTGGGGAGATGTTTAATGTGACCTGAAGCGTCAGAGCACGTGAAAAGGTAGATGGGAACATTTTACATATTAATAAGTTATATAAGCGAATGTAACTTTTGATCTGTTACACCGAAAATATCTTCTGAGATCTGCAGCCACAAATCACATTACAGAAAACCTATGCCACAGAGTAGAACAATGTAATTGTGGACTTTGAAGTAATAAGCTGCATTAATTGCAATAAATGATAGATTGATGAGTGATAAACTTTATTAATTCGCCGAGAAGGGAAACTACACTGTCATGAAAGTCAAGAAAACACACACAAACTTCAGCCTTCTGTAGGCTGTTATATTAAGGAAAATGACAATAAAACGAGAAGAGTTGAGATTTTATAAGGGGCACTTAATGCTTGTACACTGGTATGGCAAAATCATAAGTCGACCCCACTTTGAAAGGTGGATTGGCGCACGCAGCCTCGCCACACCACTGGCAGCACCCATGGTTTCAGCAGCATCATTTCATTCTTAAGTGTTGCTCATGAATTGGCTTGGTATTGGGATGGCAGGTATGCTATCCACCAATTTATGGCTTGGTGGGTCATGCCCCATACCTATACAGCACCAAGAGTTTGGCACTTTTCAGGGTTTCCTATAGAAAATAAGCACAATGACCACAGACTCTTAACACTTAACGACATTAAGTTATGTACATTCTAACCTCATGTAAACACACAGAATTCAATTACAATTTCATGTCCACATAATAAAGCCGCAATCTTGGCTTATTCTCCTTCTGTTTCCTGCCAATTTCGTCATCACAAATGCTCCAGTCCCACAATCAGCGATTCGTCCCATTGGAGATTTAGCTATACATCTGCCAATAACAACCTCCGATCAAAGTAGCCAATTGCAGAATACACGGGCAAAATTAACAATGTTGTATGGATGTGAACATGTAATGCTTTTGGATATATAAGCATGTGGCCAAGAGAAGATGCTGTTTCAAAACTGTCGTCACCATTTTTGTTTTGTGTGGAAGCTAGCTTGCTTGCTAATACTTGCCAGAAAATTACAACTAGCCTATTGCTTTTACAGCCATATAATCTCTGTGGGAAGCTAATGTATAATTCTAAATGTGCATTCATTTCACGTGCAAACCCCACGTAATATTGTTTCATGACTCCGATAGCTACATGGCTTCAAGGTAGGCCATAAAACCTCAGACTGAATTTGTATGCGAATCACACCGCACAGTGATATACCACCGATGTTAGCAGAGATGTCCTTCACACATGAGGGCAGTATTGGATAACTTGCATAGCCACACACTGAAGCCCTTTGCTGGTGGCCTCTAGATAGAATCCAGAAAGCCAGTGTGTCTGCAGATTTGTTTTCATCAGTTACCCTGGCTCAATTACCAAGCTAACTGTATGCACAAATGCTGCTTAATCTGTAGATTTAATCTCGGAGAAAAGCTTCATACAGAGACACAAGAACAGTATTCAGACTGGGATGGCATGCAGGTATGCCATCCGCTTGGCGGGGCATGCCCCATACCTATACAGCACAGAGAGTTTGGCACTTTTTAGGGCAGGGGTCGGCAAGTATATTTGGCCTCGGGCCAATTTTTTTCTGAGCCACTAGGTGGCGGGCTAGAACATAATAAAAGGCTAATTTAAGTAATTGATCGTTAAAAAATGTGACACGTTCTAATGCTTTGGTCCTCATATCGGGATCTGGTGTAATGATCTGACTTTTCTTTCGAAAAATGTGAATACATTTCTTAACTAGGTAGCAGTGGGGATTACTCACCGAATCCATTGCACTGCAGTATTTTGGCTTGACTAGCGAGTTTGTGTTGTGATTCTCAACAACGTTGAAACGTAGTTCCGTGTTTCAAAAGAAAAGTCCGATATGAGTACCAAAGCAAGTTCAAGTTCAAGTTCTTTTATTGTCACTTCACAGTTTACACAGGTGTAATCAGAGAGTGAAAAACTTTACGTGCAAAACGCCCGACAGCGGACAGCAGTTGTATCAATTAAATATCAGTGTCACAAAGACGCACGAGAGGAATCGATTGACGCATAAAAACCTTGAAAACTGCCTGCGGATTAAAGTGACGTCCATATCACCAGATATCCAACGAATAGTGACCGATGGGAGATGCCAGTTTTCACATTAAGTGAGTACTAAGCCTGTCGTTATTGCATTTAATAGCCTAATTGTATTTTTAATATTTTTAATGAATGGCTCATTTAATTATTATCCCTAATGTAGCGTGTTTGCTCTGTCGTTTCAGGAGCATAGGCCTATGCACCACCACCCCTCGCACTCCATGATCAAGCGGATCAAGCTTTTTTTTTGCGCCGATTTTGTTGTTTTTTATGTATTTCATAAAATTAAACTGAATTTGCTTTGTTACTGTTTACATATGTGGTGCAGTCACATATAAGTAAACATTAAGTTTGAATGATTTACTGAGCTGGTGTTATTTTTTTCAAACCACACACCGCATGTTGGCTATTTCAGCACCACGCGTTGTCCACCTACTTATTTTGATTCACTACTAGGGGTTCAGCGTCAGTGCAGCCCGCTGCCTGATTGTCTGTGCGTGTCATTCACTCTCAACATGGATAAAAGTACAATAAGCATTCTTCAGGTGTGGGTAGATTCTCTATTCGGACATTATAGCTTATACGTGGGACTGTCGGTTCGATATTGTAAAAAAATATTTCAAATCTCAAAATTATCTGGCGGGCCAAATATTATTATCGCCTGTTGCCGACCCCTGTTTTAGGGTTTCCTACAGAAATAATGACACCAGACTCTCAGCCCTTAAAACATTCACTTCTGTATATTCTGATCTAATGTAACAACACAGAATTCAGGGATAACTTCACACATCCACACAATAAAGCCCCAAACTTGGGTTATTTTTGCAATTTCTCCTTCTTATTCTTCTTTTTCCTGCTGAAATGTTGATCCATACCCTCAAACAATAATTGGCAATAACAAGGTCCCATCATATTACTCTGACTCATTCTAGTATTGCATGATACAAAGACAAAAGTCCAATTTTGTGAAGCTGCTTAGGTAGCTGCGTTATGCGTTAACATTTCTACTTATTTTATATTTTTAACTTTTTACATGGCTATTCAAAACGGCAATTATTTTGTTAGCTTCATTGTATTTTATTCGATAAATACATAATTCATCTACAAACTGATATTTTACAGTGAAATTGTGAGCTATCTGTAATAGGAGAGATGTTCTCATTCTCGTCAGGAGAGGACGTTATGGCTACACAAATGTCTAATCAGGAAGAGATTACATGAGTTTTTTTTTTTATATCCGGACCACAGAACTGCTCTTATCTTTTAAAAAGAGATGGTGTTCACCCCACGTGGGAGGGTTCAGCTCTTATCTCTAATAATCTGGCCTATAATCTTAGAAATTGAAGTCCCTGACTAACTAGAGCCAAGGCCAGGAAGCAGAACTACTTGTCTGCTTGTTCCCCAAAACCGTCAACTAGGGTTCACCCTTTAGAAATAGAAACTGTGTCTGTCCCCCGAATACAAACCCATTTAAAATCTAAAAACCGTGAAGTTTGCTTCAATAATCTGATTAAGATTAAAACAAAACACAATCCTATTCATTCAAGTGATATTACCACCATGAGAGTTGGCTTAATAAATATAAGATCCCTTAACTCCAAGGCAGCTCTTGTGAACAAACTAATCTCAGATTGCTTTCTGGATATATTATGTTTAACTGAAACATGGCTGAAAGCGGATGAGAACTTTACATTAAGTGAATCCTCTCCGCCTGGGTTCATATATAACCAGAACCCCCGTCTCTGTCGAAGAGGGGATGGGGTTGCTGTTATTTACGAATCTGTCTTTCAGTCAATTCCAAAATGAGAGTATGTATTTGATTTGTTTGAAGTGTTAGTTATGAACACTCAACCAGCAGTTCTTGATAGAAACCGCCCCTCTTCTCAGCCTATTGTACTTGTGACTGTCTATAGACCTCCTGGCCCATATTCTGGCTTTATTCATGAATTTGCAGATTTTCTTTCTCATTTAGCTGTAAGTCATGACAAAGTGTTAATATTGGGTGATTTTAACCTGCATTTTGAAAATACAGATGATCCTTTTATCTCAGCATTTATGACTATTTTGGAATTAAGTGTCTTCATTCAAAATGTTGTCGGCCCCACACATTATTGTAGTCATACTTTAGACCTGGTCTTAAGTCTTGGTATTGATATTGTTAATGTTCAAATTCACTCGCATAATCCTATTCTGTCTGACCATTTCCTCATTACTCTGCATGTAAAAGTAGCCCACCCTGTAGCATTTGAATTCAGAATGTATACAGGTCGCACTATAACTACCTCCACTACTAGAAACTTTATTCATGTGCTACCTGATTACTTTGATTTAGACACTTCAGCTAGCTCCTTGTCAACCGATGATCTGGCAGAGGAATTAGCTACTGCTCTACTCGAAACACTTGATGTAGTTGCTCCATTAAAAAGTTAAAAAGTAATTGAAAAGAGCCTTGCCCCCTGGTACATCGACCACACATGGGCTCTTTAACAAAAGTCTCGTCAGCTTGAACGCAAATGGAATTCCACTAAACTGCAGGTATTCCACTTAGCTTATAGAAGCTAATAGAAATAAAGCACTTTAAGTTATATGGGAAAATGAGTCAGGAGAAATAACCCTTGCAGTGATCCATCCACATCTACTCCATATCTGGCCGTAGAGTGATGGTTTGGGGCTCGTTTGATACCTTAGATCCTTGATGACTTACAGCCATTTCGCCAGCCATGTGTTCATACTGTACCAGCGTAATTTACAGCTGAATCTAGTCTCACCCCCCAATTCCCATAGAGATCAGTTCAAATGCAGAGACGTTACAGTATCGCTTGTAACAGTACCTGAAAATAAGATAACGAGAGTCTTTTGATGTTGATGGGTCACAGACTTCAGGAAGTAACAGCATGCAAAAGATATGCGACCAAATATAAAATATGATACTTTAAAAATACATTAAAGCAAAGGGTATGAAGACTTATGTACATGAGATTTCAGTTTTAGATTAAAAACCTAAATATGTTTTCACTTTGTCATTATGGTTTATTGAGTGTCGATTTATGGGCAAAAATGCCAATTTTATGCATTTAAAATTAAATCTACAACACAATAAAGTGTGCAAAAAGTGAAGGGGTATGAATACTTTGGAGCACCACTGTATGTCCCAATTATAGGTTGTATCTACTTGTTGTTCTGGTTATGTTCATGTTGTATCAAGGATGAACTGAAAATGTTTTTGTGACTAGCCTACTGAACAACATCAAAAAGAAAAATACTTATTTAATGCTTGTGTAGTAAAAATACCCAGGTATTTTTGAAAATGTAAATGCTATGTATAAATACATCAACATATTTTCGTATGTATTGCTATTTATTGATTTTCTCTCAACAATAATGTATTAATTAATCTATTGATATTGTCAAAAACAATGCAAGACGTGAATTGCGGAAAGACCCGACACAGCCCGAAAATGGCCGATAGGCTACTTACACAACCAAGTTCAATTTTGAATAGCCGACGATAATCGCCAGAAAAGCAGGCGCGTGTAATGTGTTTACGTCACACACACACACACCATATTTCACGTCGAGACTCCTCCTAAATTCTACCTTTGCTTCTACTAGCGCGTTGGTCTCCATCACCACTCACCTCGCTCGTGCGGACAAGTGGAAACGCATCAGAGTATAAAGTCAATTTAAAGTTCAGCGATTCTGTAAATAAATAGCCTATCTCTTCAACCATTGCACCTGGACTCTAGAAAACGTCTGTTCCTGTTCGCACTCTTGGTGTTGACGGAATATTAACATTTTACATAAATAAATTATTGTTCTTATATATACAAAGTCTGTTGAGAATATTTTTGTGTTGTTTGTTTTTTCCTTATGTCCCGCAAATCCAGCGATAATGATTATACCCTTCGGAGTATGAGCAATCTGATGGGCGAGAGGAGGAAGAAAGTGAGAGATGACGGAGAACGGAGTCTCATCAAAGCTCCTTCAAACGCGAGCATCAACAGCCAGGGACCCGCTGCCGGCGCCGCCGCCGCCTCCGCCTCCACCTCCACCTCTGCCGGGGACTTGGAGCGAGCGGCGCGCAAGCAGTTCCAGCAGGATGTCACGCCCGCCTTCGTTTATGTCCTGGCGGCGTTCTCCGCGCTGGGCGGCTTTCTGTTCGGTTACGACACCGGAGTGGTTTCGGGAGCAATGCTGCTACTTAAGAGGGAGATGAATCTGAGCGCTCTTTGGCAGGAGCTGTTGGTCTCTAGTACTGTGGGCGCCGCGGCGCTCTCCGCCGTGGCAGGCGGGTTTCTTAACGGGATTTTCGGGCGCAGGGTGTGCATTCTGCTGGCTAGCTTCATCTTCTCCACCGGTGGAGTGGTGATGAGCACTGCCCCGAATAAGGAGGTCCTTCTAGTCGGACGAATTATAGTTGGTCTAGGATTAGGTAAGTTATTTGCTTATTTTCTTTTAATGCCTTTTTAACTTTCTAGATTGCCACCTGACATGTTCACTTTCTAGATTTGCAACCGCTTGTTTACAGGGAGCTACGTGACCAAAGTCATTGTGAAGAGAGCTAAATGTGTGTAGCCTACTTCAGTTCAGCACGGAAGATATCGCTCGTAGACGATTCGTTTGACGTGTTTGTCTCAAAAGCCAAGGCTATATATATACACGAGAAACTGCATATTGTTTTTGTCTTCGCACACTACGCACACCCGGCTCCGATTGGCCCAGAGGCATGTCTTCGTTGGTGTCAACCAATTATACACTAGTGCACGTTGTATTAGAAGCGATAAACTGCTTATTTAAACCCTGTTTAATGACGCAAAACCCGGGGCTTGTGCGTAAAACATCTTGCCTATACCTAATGTCATCATTGTACTCGCTGTTTAAGCCATCATTTCACGCAGTGAATGAACCAGCGCGCAGATGTGGTTTCCGAGGAAATTAGGGTTTTACATTTAGTGAGTTTATCTACTTAATGAATTTTCCTTGTCAGTGCAGTCACACAATTTTGATAACTAACAATTTATGACTGACGACAAACAAATCAATGCTGACTATAAGTGCAGTCCAAGTATTTTTTTTTTTGTTCTTTCACTTACATTGGCTGCTTCTTTTGAATACAATATTATTCAACTTAAGTTTGCTCAAGCTCTCAAAAGCACATGCCAGACTCCAGGATGAGATCCAACAACCGTCTCACCACCAGCCCCTTCATGAAACTAATGATGATTGACAGGTGCTGGAAGAATGTGGGTGTGCCAGTGTAGAATTTTGCAGGCACAATTCCATGCTTTCAGGCACACATAGAAGGTTGTGCTCAACAACTGAAACTGGAAGGAGCCGGAATGCACGTGTAATGCACAGAGCTTGGCAATCATTTCATAGCCCTTCTTGGTCTTATTGTGGTGTTTAATAATAACCAACATACTTTAGAAGATGCTCTTATCCAGAGAAACGTACACAGATTTTTTTCTTTTTTTTTAGATACAATGCAGTCCTACAACAGGATATTTTACTGAAGCGATTCAGGTTAAGCACTGAAGCATTGAATGGCAGCACCTGAACTGGGAATCGAACCCGCCTGTGTTCACTTGTTGTCCCGTTCTCTAACCATTATACTACACTGCGTAGCTAACTGAGCAAAACATTGTGCTGAAAATCCAGTTTCCATCCAAATAAAAAGGCTAATGACAGATAATTTCTATTATATATATATATATTTTGTCATATTATTCACGTTCCTGTCTGGAAGTGGGCGTGAATACAGTTTTGTTGGTGGTGTGTGTCTGGGTCTCTGTGTGTGTTTGTGTGTGCATGCATGCTTTTGTGTGTGTGTGTGTGTGTGTGTGTGTGTGTGCGCGTGCGTGTTTGTATGTCTGTGTGTATATGTGTGTGTGTACGAGCGTGTGTGTTTGTGTTTGTGTGTGTGCGTGCGTACGTGCTTTTGTGTGTGCACGTGCATGTGTGCATGTGTGTGTGCGTGTGTGTAGTTGTGTGTAATTTGTTGTCTTGGGTGTAGTAGAGTCAGGCGGGTGGCAGGTATTGGACTGTGAGACTGTTTTCCCTGCTTTCAGCAGCAGTAGCTCGATGAGGCTGGAGGATGCACAGCTGTTCAAGTATTCATTAAATGATAGATCGCTTGTCTGGGTAATCTCTTTCATTTCAATGATCATTCAGAAAATCAGAGCTAATTTTTTAGAAAACAATGAAAAGCTCATTTTGAAAAATTGGAAATGCATTTTAAAAAATACTGTTTGCTATTGGACTATTTCGGTCCAAAAGAGAACGTCATGGATCAGCTGGTGCTGATAATTTACATGGCCATCTTATATAATAGCCATAAATAATATATTACTTTTTGAATGCCAATATTTTGAATACTTATACTGTCTCACTCTTGTCCCACCCTGCTAAATAAATTTCAGCTTTTAGTGTATAAAATCGCATCGCCCCCCTCAGTGTATTCTCTCTTTCAAACTGTGCACTTGTTGTTTTGGTACCTTGGCCCTTCGAAGTGGCATACCCGGAAAGCGTACACGCTGTACCCGTCCACAGGTTGGCGCGCATTGGCTTGTGTCAGCTCCCCACTGAGCAGAAACACGCGTTGAAAGCGCGCACCCCGTCGCGCTCCCTTAATAAAGGTCCTCACTTTTATTGAACCTCAATAAAAGTCCTCCACCTTCCCGACTACAAATCTTAAAGCACGAGGGGAAAGATGCGTTTGTGGCTGGGGCTTCTGTTTTATGCAGGCCTCTGACTTCATTCCGTTTAAAGACACGGTTAATTACCTGCTTGGTCATAATTTTACCTTTATTACTGTTTTATTCAAAATGTATTATTACAATATTACTTGTAATTATATTGTAATTTTTCTGTTTTATTTCTTCAATATGTTTATGGTGTTAAGAGTACATCATGCAAAGTGTTATAGCCTATTGTTTTCTTATTTTTAGTTCTGAGCTGAACTGTTGGAGCAGCCTGATTTGTTCTCGCGCCTGCTTTTCTCATTTGGGCTTTGAAGGAAGTAGTTGTGGAATCATTTTTGAACTGCAGGTGAGTGAGGTAGATCATGAGGGTGCTGTTGGGGTGAATTTGAATCTTGCACAAGATTGTGTCAGTGCGTCCATGTGAACCTCGGTCACGTCAGGGTCGACACGGTTAACCGCACCAAATGTTTGGGTGGGCCCAGTCAAGGTGCAAAAGCCCCACTACCCTCTAGTCTTGGACACGGAGATGACAATCTCACCATTCACAGCCGCAGCGTGAGACTTAGTCCCACTAACTACAATTTTGCAGAAGTGAAATTGTCTTGGCTTCTTGTCTACTCTCACATTCTCACTATCCACTACTGCTCAAATGGCTCTTTATGAATAAAGGGCGCTGGCTGATGATGTCACACGGTGTAAGGCCGCTGACACTCGTAGAGCAAATGGCACAGAGACTCTACTGAAAGAGTACAGGGGGATACAACCAGTGGGCTCTCAGGCAGTAGCCCGCATAAAAATGAATGGAGTGTTCCTATGTGAGTGTTCTTATTCCCCTTCAACATTCACAGTGTGCCTACATATATAGTGACTGAAGGTTCGGTCTGTTCGGTATATAACTACATATATAAGGCCAAATATAGAGTATGTTCTTTCTGTTTATTTTCTATTTGGTTTTGCTATTTCATAGCTTAGAATGTATAGCCGATTGTATTCTGTATTCTGTTGACTACTAGCGATAGCTCCTACGTTGTGAGAAAGTTGTGCTTTGTTGGATTTGCTTTGTAGATTGTGTCTATGACCTTCAATATGCACTTATTAATAATGCACTTTGGATAAAAGCGTCTGCCAAATAACTGTAATGTAACTGTAATGTTCAAAAATTACCCTGAGCTTAAATATGGGCTTGGACCCAGTAGGAGAATCTAAAGGGTTTACAAGCTGTGTGTAGCGTATGTACAAAACCATTCACTCTGTGTCAGATGTAGATGTACAGATGTAGAGACTAATTTGGTTTTATCAGTGTGAATGGCCAACACTGTGGGGAGGAAATGGCCTTTGTGTGGCTTATTATGATGGTGTTATATGATGTCTGAGTTATGATCTGCACAGTGTGTTTACTATAATGGTGTTATTATATGATGTTAATGATGGGATGATTTGCATTGTGTCAATGGCTGCTTTGTGCACGTGGCCTAGTTCCTGCAGGTCTTATTATGTGGACAGAGTATGGCCGTCCCATGCGGCTTCGTAAGTCCCTCTGGTATACACCTGGTATCTGGTATCGAGAGTATCAATGAATATATAAATAAAAAAAAAAAATAAATAATGCAATGCATGAAGAGCATCATTTTTTTTGCTGGTCTGGGAGACTGATTAACATGGATTGTAAGCACTCTCACAAAGGCGCGTTTCCGTAACAGAACAAAAGGGAAGCGATTTCTCCGGGGTACCGAAGGTACCGAATAACTGTTAGAGTTGATTTAACGCTGCGCGTTTTATTGTGTAGAGCGGGACGGAGGCACGTTAGAGAGGGAGCATGTGAGCGATCCAGACTCGTACCACAGAGCCCAGGATGAGGCCCTGTGATCGGGTTACGCTCATGAGTAAACCAGTCTCCACAGAGTCTCACTGAGGCTAAACGTTTAACAAGCCCTTGTTTTATTAATATTTTATTCAGCCTCGTCGGCTGGCTCTTGTGACTCCCACCCCTCTCTCCCCCTCCCGCTCTTATTTTATTAATTCATTGGCCAATCGCCACAGGGTCTGTCTGTAAGGGAAGCCCACTGTGGATCTGCACAGGGAGGGTGTACGTCCAACGTGTTTGAAGGTGTGGTAGACAGGGTGCTTGGTGCTCTAGCAGTGTAGAGGTTTGGGAGATTTTCATGGGCTCTTCAGATCGATAATAAATGTAATTCACGCTGACTCGCAGTTGGGAATATACCTACCTCTTAGCCCTTAACTTCACTGGCTGAGCGAAGAGCGTGGCGAGCCTGACCGAAATCGCTCGCTAAACTCAACCACGGCACGTTCGCGCTATCGTTCGAGGACGCCATGGAGGAAATTTCGAACGGAGAAACTCAGTCGTGTTTTAACATCCTCGCACTGAAATTTGAAACACGAGGTAATTGGGTTTGCGCGCTTTGTTTTTAATTAAGTTTTCTAAGCCATCTTTGTCACATTTTACCCGCTGTGCCAGTGTCTCCTAGGCCCTGTTCTTTATCAATGCGGCGTTCGACCGTTCCAGCTGCCGCCAAAATACCGTTAGCGGGCTGAAGCTACCAAACTTCCTTCTACTCTGAGGAAGGAACCGAGGGCCTGTTATTAAAGTGCTTTCTCAACAGAAAGAGTGTTTTTCTGCACATAAAACAGACTTTCCCTCACAGCAATGGGTTAACATGTACATTCATCGAATTGTCTTTCATTTCAGAAAAAATTATGTTGGGGCAAATTTTTGTTGGGCATCCACAAATTGCACTAAATTACAGTTGTAAGCAGACAATAAGGATCGTTGAAATGTTAATTACGGCATTGTGAAACATTCATGGTGTGTAATGAGTAATTGTACCCTTACTCAATTATCCGGTCTTCTACCGATAAAGCATTGCCGGTAGCGGGGTAATTAGGGGTTGAATAATTACTTAAATGTTACATGTATGAGCTGAAATGCATTTCCATTCCCCGGTACAATAATCCTATACATTTAATGGCTGTAATCTGGCAATTATCATTAGCATGATCATTACTGTATGAGTGGAGGGGAACGTCCTGGTCGTCTCTGCTACTGAAAGCACCCCTCAGTGAGAGCGCTGTCTCTTATTTATTAACTTTTCCTATAACCGGGTAGGGCAGCTGAGACACTCGATCCTCTTATGCGGTGACAACTTGGGGAATCAAAGTGGGCAGGGAATGCAGGGGATTGTGTAGCCAATCAGATGTAGGAGGATGATCAGGTGACCAGATGTAGAGGACCCATTTTTTTTGGCCATGATACTGGTGTGCACATATACGCTGGATAACCCACACTGACACATACATAACCATACTGATAAACATCAACAACTCTCTCACACACACACACACACACACTCACACACACACTGGACTTCTGGCCCATATGTTGAGTCTATGAAACGCCAATCAAGCTCCTGGTCTCCGATTATTGATTATATCTCTGGCCATTGGCTGTAATTCAGGTTATATATTCATGAATTGCATTATGAGTCTAGTCTATCATAGTTTACTTACAGTAGTGCTTTAATTATGTTGCATAAGCAATCGTTTGGTCTGAAAGAATGCTAGCCAGGTCTAGCACTGTTGCTCATTTAAGTAGTTCTGGATGAATTGATGTAATGTCGTATCTAATGCTACAATGCTACATGCTAAATGAATCTCTTCCCCTCTGATCTGAATGTGATTTAGAGTCTCACACATTCTCTCCCTCCAGGCATCGCCTCCATGACGGTCCCGGTCTACATTGCAGAGTCTTCACCCCCCCAGCTGAGGGGCCAGCTGGTCACCATCAACACGCTCTTCATCACGGGCGGCCAGTTGGTCGCCAGCCTGGTCGATGGAGCCTTCAGCTACCTGCGACGTGATGGCTGGAGGTGAGCGCTGCCCGGCACAATACACACACACACACACACACACTCTATACACAGTACACACACTACACACAGACACACACTCACTATACACACACTATATACACACACACACACACACACACTCTATACACAATACACACACACACACACACTCTATACACAATACACACACACTCTATACACAGTACACACACTACACACACACGCACTATACACACACATACACTACACAACCTTCCTTACAAAAATGTTAGAACGAAAGTGAAGTGCGACAAACTGAATGTAGAGAGAGACAGAAAAAAAGAGAGAGAGTGAAACGGAGAGCGAGGCAGAGAGAGAAACGGAGGATACACCACTGGTGCCGGTGGCTTTTTTTATGCCTAGTTTATTTGTTATTTTTTACATCCGTAACAGAATTATACAAAAGTAGTGTGATTCTAGCTTCATTTAAAGTAATTAAACCTGAATTAAACCTGTGCAGGTTTAATGTGCACAGCACCTTTCATGCAATGCTTAGCTGCTGAAATCAGGTGTAAGCTGTGTCAGGTATGGCGGTGGAGCTGCCGTAACTTTAGTGGGAAAGACTGCTGCGCAGTGCAGAAAAGATATACTGTACATCACCTGTACATGTGTACATGGCACCCATTCAACTCAGCCCCCCCACCCTGGAATACTAAATGTTGATATCTGACAGCGACGTTTGATGTTGCCTGCTTTCCGCTGTCTTCGTTCACATGCTTCATTTGAGTAAATAAGATGCTGAACGGGCAACAGAAGCGCAAATGGCTTTCTCGCAGACACGCCTGTGATCTGCAGCTTCCCCCTCTCTGTAAATTATCTGTGGTCGCAGAGTGCATAGCTCATTCACCGCAAAGGAGGAATCTAGTTCGAGGCACTTGGAGTGTGAGAGGACGCAGTTGTACGGGTCGAGGTGTGAAGTGGTCATTAACAACAGTGCCGGTGAAAATTAATGGCAAGGAACTTTTTTTATTTTTTTTATTCAAACAGCCGACTCACTTGGGAAATAAGGACAATGTCATAAAATAAATAAATAACACGCCGCTACCACTGTGTTGTGAGAAGGCGCGGCTCGAATAAGGGACACTCGCCTGAAGACCGTCAACCGCTTCTGTGGGGACCTGAAAATGTGGGACGGCGCGGGGTTGGGGGCATCCGGCTGCGACTCAGCGATAATTACCTTCCCACAGGCCCCTCTGGATTTGGGACAGCGGTGACTGTAGGACACGAGGCGTTTGCTCGGGAGATTTTTTCTCTGCACCTTACTGAGGAGGAACGTGGCGTGACTGCAGAAAATGTGGGTCCCCTGAACACAGCATAGGCGTGTCCCTCAAACACAGCATATGTGTGTCCCTCAAACACAGCAAATGTTGGGTTTCCTGAACACAACCAATGTGGGTCCCCTGAACACAGTGGATGTGTGGGTCCCCTGAACAAAGTGGATGTGTGGGTACCCTGAACACAGTGGATGTGTGGGTCCCCTGAACACAGTGGATGTGCGGTCTCTTGAACACAGCAAGGTCTCCTCAGTTTATGAGAAATCCACCCCTGCTTATTTCTGTCCTTGTGCCATTGATGCTGCTGTGAAAGCCAGCAGAATGCAGTAACAGGTCACTCACTGTGTGTGTGCCCATATTCCCTTCACTCTGCTTCACTGCTATGACTCACAACTGGGCTAGGAACAAACTGCCACAGCAATGAGAAATAAATAATACTATACTATCACTCACCCACTGTTTGTTTCTCTTTCCACAACCCACACCCACCACATTTTCCCTCTTTCATTATCTCTCTACTGCTTTCAATCAATCAATCAATCAATCAAACCTTTATTTATCACAGGGAAGTCCCACTGAGACCAAGGTCTCTTTTCCAGTTACAATTAAGTTACAAATAATTCACATACAACAAACACAAATAGAGAGAAGTAGATAAATAAATACAATTACATGTAAAAAACAGCATCACTCAAAGCAGGTACATTTGGCCTCTTGTGTAATCATGTCCAATACCAAATTCTTGAAGGACTCAATGGGTACACCACAATCCAGTTTTAGTGTATCTTGACATGTATTACACATACCATAGAGTGGATAAGCTTTAGAAGCGGTATTACCTAGGTTTGTTCTGGTTCTAGATTTGTTCTGGTTCTAGGTGCCTCTAACATAATTCAATCTTGAGATCTGGTATAGTGACTCAAGGTTTTAATGGATAAAAGCCTCTTCAGGCATAGAGGGAGTTTAGCAAGTAATGCTTTATAAATAAATAACATGTTATGTTGCTTTTTTCTGTAATTAAGAGAATACCACCCAACTGAATCATACAGAGCACAATTATGTGTTCGGAAACCATCTCCCGTTATAAAGCGCAACATGCTATGATAAATTGCGTCCAGGGGCCTTAGAGTACTGTTTGAGGCGTGCCCATACAAAATATCCCCATAATCAAACATGGGTAAGATTGTTGCCTGCACAATCCTCCATCCATGAAAAACAGGATCTGTCCAATTTTTGGCTTAATTTTTTTTAGACAAGTTAGCCACATGGGTTTTAAATCATGATCCAGCCAGATACCTAAATATTTGTAATATTGAACTTGCTCAATTTGAGCACCTGTCAATGAGGTTATGGAAGCATTTGGCGCAATTTTACTCTGTGTGGAGAAGATCATATACTTTGTTTTATTTGTGTTCAGGACTAGTTTAAGACCAGTTCGAGCTTGCTGTATAACATTAAAAGCAGATTGTAAGTATGTAATAGCCTGGGTTCTCATTGAGAAGCTGTCCTCCTCAGCTGGTGCTGAGGAGTACAGCACCAGCATAAAAATGTATGTTACAATTTTCTATATTTGTTGCAATGTCATTTATATAAATTGTAAATAAAATAGGTCCAAGTATGGATCCTTGGGGGACTTCTTTCTTGACTTCTAAGAATTGAGACTTCAAATCCCCAACCACAATAGCTTGAGTTCTATTAGTAAGGTAATTCTGAAACCAAGAACAGGCTATACTATCAAGTCCAATAGAGGACAACGTTTTTAGTAAGATTGTATGGTCCAGCATATCAAAGGCCTTTGCCAGATCAATGAATAGGGCTGCACATTTTTGTCTATTATCCAATGCGGTTACTATTTCATTTATGACCAAAGAAGTAGCTGTAATGGTGCTGTGACCAGGCCTAAAACCAGATTGCTGTGGATTTAAAATGTTGTTGAAAGATAAAAAGCTGCATAGCTGCTGCTTCACAAATTATTCTAAAGTCTTAGCCAGGCAAGACAATTTAGAGATAGGCCGATAGTTATTTACTGAGTTGGCATCACCTCATTTGAATAATGGAAGAACCTGAGCAGCTTTCCATTCATTGGGAATAGACCCAGTTGATAATGACAGATTAAAAATATTAGTTATCAAATGTGCAATTATTGGCACTGCAAGGCGCAAAAGGTTTGGGTAATGTAATGTAATGTAATGGACCAAGTGATCCTCCCCAGTGGATTTCTTCACATCTATGTGTTCTAACTCCCACAGGATCTCGCTCACTGTAAACAATACTCTGGTTTCTGGAGAATTAGTGGTCGAGCTAGTGCTGAGGTCAGACATGTTTCCTATAGAGAACTGATTTGATTTTTCAAAAAGATTTCCAGCCTCCATGAAATGCTGATTAAAAAAGTCACACATCATGGGTTTCCCTCACTTGATGTCAGTGAAGAGATGTAAGAATCAGATTTTGCCTTCTTTATCATTGAGCAGCATTTATTTCTTAGTTTTTTAAAAACCTGCCAATCAGATTGCACATTTGTTCTCCTTGCTTTAGCCGAGGCTTCATCCCTAGTGTGAAATTCTGATGAGAAAATACTTGAAAACCAGGGATTTGTTCGGTTTTTACCCTTAGTCTTTTTGCTGGCACACTGACAACAAGCTTTCTACGCCCACCTTCATATATTGAGCCTCCTTTTTATTAAGGGCTGTGTGCTGTTAATTTTTTTGTGATGCCAAATCTGAGATTTTTGCCTTAAAACCAGTCTGAATTTGTTTTGGGTGATGAAATGTGGTTCAATAACGTTTCATTTGTCATTGGAAGTTAATGTCTGCCCCCCCCACCCCCTCTGTCTGCCCCTTTCTCTTTTTCACTCTCTTTCTGCCCCCCCCCCCTCTCTCTCTCTTTCTGTCTGCCCCTTTCTTTTTATCTCTCTCTCTCTCTGCCCCCCCTCTCTCTTTCTCTCTCTCTCTGCCCCTCTCTGTCTCTCTCTGCATCTGCCCCTCTCTCTTTCTCTCTTCTGAGTTTTAAATGGATTTATATCTGTTCAGTGTGGTTTCAAAAGGAATGGCTTTTGCCATTAAAAAGAAAATTGTTTTCATCTATTTAATTAAGGTTTCTAAATTATGTTTTTTTCATTGTTCTACGGCTTCCTTTTATGCATAGCTGTAATGAGCTAATGTTAAAAGTTTTGGAAGTGGAATTGTAGTAGAGAGTGTAAGTAAAGGGATGTAAAAGTTAAAGCCCCCCCCCTCGCCCCAGGTACATGCTGGGTCTGTCTGTGGTGCCGGCGGTTCTGCAGTTTGTGGGCTTCCTGTTTCTGCCGGACAGCCCGCGCTGGCTCATCCAGAGGGGTCTTACCCAGAAGGCTCGGCGGGTGCTCAGCCAGATCCGCGGGAACCAGAACATCGACGAGGAGTACGACAGCATCAAAAACAGCATTGAGGAGGAGGAGAAAGACTGTGGGGGAGGTGAGCTGTACACATACACACACACACTATATACACACACACACACACACACACACACCTCAGATATCATACACTTATATACTATACACATACACAATACACACAGACACACACATACTCTATGCACATACAGACAATACACAAATGCATATATACACACATGCACACAGTATGAACATATACATCATACACACACGTATACGCACACACTATGCACACATATACTATACACATACACACACACTATACACACATACATCCACACACGCACACACTATACGCATACACTGTGCACATACACACATTACACACACACACACACACACACACACACACACAATGCACGCAGTACTCCCACACACATTATACACATGCGCACATACGTACATACACACACTATACACAAACACACACAAACTATGCTCATGCATACACAAGAATCACTTACACGCTACACACACACACACACATGCACACGTACTGCACAATCACACACACACACACACACACACACATCCAGATTCCCATGCCATCTGCAGCATTGCACAAACATGAGCAGAACACAGCATTACCTATGTCTGTTTTCTCAGCAGTCTGGAGCACTCAGCTCATCCTGCACTGAAAGCCCCGTGTGGCTTGGGTTGTGAGTGCCTGAGGTTACTTTCTGGGGTGAATGTGGACTCCAGCTGCACTCTAATGCAACACTGAGAAACAAAATTGGGATGTGGGAAAAGAGGTCAAGGGGCAGACTGGAAATTGCCTTTATCTTGGCTCTAACTGACCTGGACAGAGAGCTCTGCGCCCCTCAGGCGAGGTGGGAGGAACACCGCGGCTGTCTCGGGCCTCCTGGAACTGAAGTAGCGTTCGGCTTGTCTGAGGGGACGACACCGTTTCAATTTCACCTGGGCATGTACCCTCTGCTGCATCACATTATCACTGACTCCATCAGTCTATCTGCAAAAGGGCACAGTCCAGGCAGGGAGAATAAAGCATTGGTTATGGTGTGCCGTGGGTGCAGCGTCGATCATTAAGAAACAGCAAATGACCTGTACAAGGGGCCATGCCCCCTTTGGGTACCATTGCTATGCTGGTGTCAGGCAAGAGGAAGAGACAGTGTGAAGTTATTAGCTCTTTCCTGCTTGGGTTTATTAATAATGATAATTTAGATAAAAACCAATTCGATGTTCACTATTAAAATAATAATAATAATTAACATCTGTACATAATTATAGCAACAATCATATGATGATTTTGTAAGGAAATGATAAAAAGTCATTCTGGGGCTTCCTTTACTTGTATTGTAATTTTTCACCACCCAACACGATAATGGAAGAGCATTTGACATAATGAGCTTGTGAAACGCGTGCTTGGCCGCCTTGGTTTGGTTTTGCGCTTTGCGTTTCTCTCACAGACGTCCAGCCCCGGACACTCAGGCAGTCCCATCACTCATGAGGTCGCCATGGTGAAGGCACTGACGTCACGGTTACGTGTTGATTTTGGAGGGCGTAATTAAGGTTCTGGAGTTTCGAGTCGACCTTGGGAGGACTGCCGTGAACGTTGTCCTTCATGATGCTCAGGTGACACAATTGCAAGCGGTGATTGCAGCGTTTGAGACAGACAGCTGACACCTTGGAGAGAGAGTGAGAGAGAGAGAACGAAAGAGAGTGAATGAGGGAGAGAAGCACAGCCAGGGGGCGAGATGTCAGCGGAGGAAAAGAAAGAAAAGGAAGAAAAGAGGAAAGAAGAAGAAAGAGGGGTGGAGTGCATGAAAGAGGGAGGAGGGCAGACAGAGAGGAAGGAGGGCAAGCCTGGGTTTTGAAGTGCAGGCCTGTCTAAGCAGCTTTCAACAAAAACAGGAACAGTGTAATCTGGATGATAAGTGCTCGCTGATCACGGCTTCTGGCTCTAGCTGGCTCTAGATTTAATTTAAAATGCACCACATGACCAGATGCACAGAAATCAGACATACCTTACGCAGCATATTAAAAACGTGCGAATCCTTTTTGCTGGTTCTAGAAGCCATTTAAAATGCATCACATGCCCAGTTGTAAAGAAACCAGATGCACATTTAGAAGTGTATTAAAATGTGCTGAAGATGCGAGACTCTAAAGATTTTTTTTAATGTCTTTATAAATCGCACGAGACCCCCTCCGTCCCTGAGCTAGGACGCCTCACAGAAAAAAAGATTCTCCTCATTACGGCTAAATAGTTACTATTTTATATAACCAGTGTAAACCTATTATCAATCTACAATTACATTAAAGCAATGTACACCTATAAAAAATGTAACGTGTCATATCTTATTGATAGCACGTAAAATAATTAAGATATCATCAGTGCCAGTCAATCAGGTGAAACTAGGTTGTTTGATTTTTATTCATTAGTCTGAACAAGTTTTTTTTATTCTTCTGCGTGATTAAAGAGCCTGCAGGTTTGCTTAAGACCGAGGCATTAGCGTTCACTTCACTTTTCTTGATTGCATCTAATGGTAGTGGTAGGTTTGCCTTCAAATAGTTTATATAAAATGATTTCAGATGGAATGAAAAAAAGCTTTTGGCTTCAAGTACGTCTAGTGTGTGTGTGTGTGTGTGTGTGTATATGATGACCTTCATGTTAAAAAGGATGTGGACAACACAATGTTGGGAGGATTAGGGTACTGACAGGAGATCTTCATGGTTCTTATGAACCATAACAAACAGGTTCTGTCCCTCATATTGTACTATATTCATCAATTGTTCCTGCATATAATGTACATATAAATATAATATATTATACTAATACAATACACAACATGTGCCTGTTTATTTTTCTTTGATCAATAAATGAATGAACTAAGTAGTTGAATATACCATATCGATTGGTAGTGCTATAGGCAATTAAGCACGTAATTAAGTAAATTAAGATAGTTTCGTTTGCTGTTGACGGTTTATTTTGCAGCGCAATATTACCAGATTTTTTTATAACCGTAGACTTGGCCTATTTGGTTTCTTCTGTTTGTAGTCTTGTAGCGGCTGTTTGCTGCTCGGGCGAGTTTATGCATACAAATGGCTGCGCTGTGATTTAACCGTGCTAATATTACCTTCTGCTCTGTCCAAACAGGAGCGCCTGACAGCTGCTGTGAATGGCTGTCGTCTCTGCTTCAGTTTGTGTAGCATTTGAGGTCCATGTCAACACGATCTAATCAGCAGCGTTAATGTGTTTGTTTTGGTTTGCGCGGAGAGATCTGTTATTCACATTCAGGAGAACAGGCCAGCGTATTGGGACATTAATCTGCTGGAGGCACGGACTTCTAATTGACAGCGCTCTCATTTTAAATGGGATTTTAGTCTGTCACAGAGAGACGAAAAGCTCCACCGCACCTATGACCATGGCGAGTCGGGACCTGGGTGTAACGCCCTGTCTGAAGGTGTCTCCGTGGTGTAGCCTGTAGAGCACCGTCCACACGCTCATCGTGAGCCGCGACATCGGCGGTTCGAGTCTGGCTGCGCGACCTTTGTCGCACGTCTCTCCGCCTCTCTCTCACTCTCCTTCTTCCTGTCTTTCTAGTGACTGGGCTGTCCAATAAAAAAAATACCCTAAACAATACCGTCCTGTCTGAACGACAGCAGTCACCTCCCGCCACACAGTGTTTCCATCACTACCTCGGAGCGCTGGATTTTGCAGCCCATCAGTACTGCTTTTTTTTGTTTTGCAAAATGGCAATTAATTCAGTTAGACCCCCCAGGGCTGTGTTAAGGGGGGAAATCCCCCCCACACAAATTTTCCGCCTGTCCCCCCAAAGCCAAATCTAGAAAAAATGTAATCCAACAATATGAAGTCGGCGGCGGTAGCGCCATCAGTAGGCTATTAGCGCTACAGACGATTCGGCCAATCATAAAAATGCCACATCAAAATAATATATTTCTCTAATATCGGGTTGGTTTGGTCATATAAAACATTCGAGATGCAGTGAGAGAGAGGTCAGTTTTTTTTATCAATCTATGCTGTCTCTTCTTGATAACTAACTGTTACGCATTGCGTAGAAATTAATATTCGCTAGCCTAGTTTACTCAGTGAGTTGAGGATTGTGGAGTCTCCATCTGGGAGATTTGATTTTAAATTGATAGATTACATGTTGCATCTAGTCTAGTTGTTATAGCTGCGATTCTGCAAAACATCTGAAGCATTGCATTAGCTGGCTGCACTTGTGTTTGCTAGCTAGCCTACTGCTGTGTGTTGGCTAGTCAGCCGTACTTTTCTGAAACCTTGGAATACTTCACATATAAATACACTTATCATATCTGTCTCTCTCTCTCTCACTCTCTTACGTTCTCTATCACTCTCACGGCGAAACGGCAGCCGTCAATAGAGGCAAGCCCCCTGGCATCTCAGGCATAAAAAAGAGGGGGAGTATGGCTAAAATATAAATTAAAATGAGCCAGTTACAGTAACGTAGTTTCACATGTAAATAGAAAATAGCACAAAGTGAAATGATGAAGGAATATAGCTCATATTTAATATACTTGTTTCCATATAAGATTTGATCATGATTTGGTATTATTTGGCATAAATAAATGTAAGATGAGGGGGGTGGAGGTGGGTTTAAAATGTAATAAAATGATCTTATCCACTAATATACTGTTTAGCCTATACTTTAGCTTTATATGAAAGCATCTCAAATCTCATCTAGGGCTTAGGAAAAAAAAAGTAAATGTTCATAAATTAAACATTTTATTTTAGAAAATGCCATGTGTGAGGTTGAGAAATGCAGGAAATTAGTTTTAAAAGGCTAAAATGTTTCTGGGGGAGGACCACCCGCTACTTCGTCCCCCCTTGTGCCACACCAACATCTCTTCATGCCCCCCAAACAAAGCAGTCTAGAAACGGCCCTGCACCACACGCGAATTTCACGTGGCTCTCTCCCTCCAGTCGCTCTGGAGTTCGCGGAGTTCGCGCGGCAGCGTGACCGCATTGCCAGTTGGAAGAGCACAAAAACACAATTACGGCTCGCCCGCTTCCTCATCTGCGCTGCACATCTAAATTGCTCATTAATTTCGAAGGACTCGCTGGATTCACACCGCTCCCAGTTTTCTGCTGAAGAACCCTTTCACCGCTTTTCAAATGAGCCTGGAGCGCGGCGATGTGCGTTCGTCTTGTGTTCTAACGGAGATTAGCGACGACGCAAATTGTTCGGCGCTCGCTTACCATTTAAAAGAGACCGTTGGTTATCGTCCTTTTCAAATGTGTTGAAAGGACTATTCAGTAAGCGCAATAATTATTGCTTCGCGTGAAAATAAGGATTTGTTTGAGTCAAAAACCTTCAATTGCCCTATCCCCGACCATTTCCTATGACATTCCAAATATGAGTCATCTAAAATATCTATAGCTCACAGTGGGAGGCGGTAACAGTCATGAAGGTTGCTGTGTATGTGAATCTAACTGTTTCACCTACATGGACCTGTGGCGTGTTACAACATACTGGCGTATAGTCGTTACAGTGTACCAGTACATTACATGTATTGGGGTATAGTAATTACAATGACTAAATGTATTGGGGTATAGTACACTGACTAAATGTATTGGGGTATAGTCATTACAATTAATTTTAAGATTTCTTTTTTACAATTACTTTTAAGACAGCAGTTCAACAGTGTGTATAATGTGTGATGTAAGGTGAGTGGTCAGGTGACTGGACTGAGGGAAACTATTGGTTGGGCATGCTGCTAGTGGTCTGATGTCTGATTGTTTTTGTGAAGGGGATTGTGGGATGGATAGGGCTGTTATTTTTTGGGTGGGGAAGGGCATGGTATTATACTCCGGTATTAGTCACTCCCCCCCTCGCCCACTCCAGTTAAAGACGAGGCCTGGGCTTCTGTTTACCCCGTCTCAGATACAGAGCCCTCACTGTGGGGAGGATACATGTACCACGTACCTCCTGCTCCTCCTCTGTAGAGAATTCTGTCCCTCATCTTATCCTCTGTCTCTACTTCTTTTCTCCGTTTGCCTGACTCCCATTCCCTCGCTCTGTCTTTCTATCTCTCTGTCTCTATCTTCTGTCTATTTCTGTATTTCTCTCTCTAGGCAGCTCTGTACTCATACACTGCCGCAGTGTGGAAACTTGTCAATGATGTGCTTGGTGCTCTGATCACTGTGTGTATCACAACCTCTCTAGGAGATGAGAACACCGAAGGAAACACACACACACACACACGCACATACACTCTCACACACATAGACACACACACAAGCACACATACGCACAGACACATAGAGAATCAGAAAGACAGACACACACACACACACACCCAGACACATAGCCACACACACACAGTCAAACTCGCACACACAGCCACGCACACATACACACGCCACCTCTAGATGCCCCCTGCACCTGCGAGTTCCTGGGAAAACTTTCCTTGTTATACCTGCTTAGCTCCTCCCTGCTGTTTGTCACTTGTGTTCCACTACCTGTGTTCACCCATACCTGAGAAAAACAGCAGGTGTGCTTTAAATGTGGAATAAAAAAATGTTACATCCAACACAAACAATCATCTCAGTCAGGCACATGCAGAGGATGTTAGAGGGACAGGGGCCCAAATTCATAAAAGGGCATGCTGGCGATTTTTGAAAATAATTAAATAAATATATGCCTGGAATGAGGGGATATTAAAATGTATGTATAAAACAAACCCAAGACTGAGGTTGGTTCAAACACTGCTACATGACAGTTAATTAATGATACGCGCAAATAAATGAAGTGTATTTCAGTAAATTCTCCTCACATCTTACGTATTACATTAGCTAACTAGCTATCAAGACAATAAGACAACATTAAAACTGCTGTGGTGCGATGGGACCGTTCTTTTAAATTTAGTGGATGGGACACAAGAACTCGACCATATTCCACTGATTCCCACATTACTAGCAAAAGGTATCAACGCTAACGATAGTTAGTTGGCACATTTTGAGCTGCTAAATAGTTCAAGCATAGATAGACCCTACTTGCCAAACAGTGTCAAGCAATTCCTAAAGTGCATCAATATCAATATAAAACAAAAATGAACAGGATATTTATACTTTGTTTGGCCACATACCTGATGCCTGCCTCAAAGTAACTCATCACACTGACTGACTCACAACTGTCGAGTGCCTATGCATGCGTATGCGTGCAATTTTGGTCTTTCACCATAGAAAGCCCACACAGTGCTCGCCGCTGCGGCGGAAACCAGGAGGGAGGGAGGGTAGAGGGCAATCTTCCGACCTGATATTTTGATTCAATGAATATATCTGTTCGGCAGGGGAGGCTGTGCACAAACAGGAATTTATTTATATATATTTTTTTTAACTGAAAAAGGGCACTTCTCTATAGGAGGCCAAACGGCAAGCCCCCTTTGTGTTTGTTTTTTAGCTTGTCGTATGCCGGCTAGCAGCTGCGACGTGTCATCGTTGGTTGGGAGCGTAGAAGCTTTGTTGCGCTTGTCACACCGAGCACTCTCCCCGCGTGTCATTCCCCTCTCGTCCGAGACGCGTCGCCGCTTCTGTTCAGCAGAGAGCCTTCGGCTGAGCGACAGACGGGCGAATCCGTCTCTTTCTGCGTCCCCGGCGATCCGAGAATGGAAAAACCTGGTTTCAAGAGGGAACAAGACTGGGAAGAAAAGCTGTGATTTAACGGGAGTGGAGTCTCGGGCCCCTCCCCTTCTCCCAGCCCCACCTCCTGTCTCTGCATGTGTATCTTGTGCGCGTGAGGTTGAGAATGCAATCCTCCCACGCAGGCCCTCCCAAGTTCGCTGGGAATGAAACGTCCTGTTTCACAACTCAAATTTAAAATGACGGGAGACTTCCACATCCTCAGGCGGATAGTCAACTTTGATTGGCGGCTGTAACAAAGGTGTGATATGCAGCCTTCCAAGATCTCCACTTTCTGTCCAGTAAATAGGCCAAATATGAGATGAGTAAAAACAATTGTGGCGGGTTGGAGCCACGCCCTCTTGTCAAGTGAGCACACTTTTAAGCCCTGGGCAGGGCCAACGCAGCCCAGGTGGGTGTGCCCACTCGACGAGCGGGCGTGGCTCCAGCCCGCCACAACAGTGAATCCCCCATGTGACTCGTCCATATTAAACACAGGAAATACCTGTGAACATATGGGGTACGGCCTGAGACCAAGGGCAATAAGGAGCCGGCTGTTCTATACACGCACAGGTCAACATGCAAGAAACATGCCAAGCACATGAGGTGCCGGGCAAGTGATCGCACATAAAAAATCAGATCTGCCAATAAAAAAGAAGGCGAATCAAAGCAAGCAGGCATCCCAGCCCCGCGCTAATCGGCTGTAGCCGGAATGACATTTGGAAGTGACACAGGGAAATGTCAGGCTGGGGAAGATGGCAACCCCCCTCCCTAACAAGTCAGGTGATTTTATTGAAATCTGTCAATGTCAAGCACGAGAATCTTCTTTTAGATGAATGTGCTCAATGTGTCCTTGTTCATGCATGCATGTACACGTTTTCTTATGTTTGTCCACTCGTTTTTTGTGTGCGATTGTTTTTCTGTTATTTGCATGTACGTGAGAGTGCATGTGTCCATGTGCATGCATGCATTTGTTTGTGTGTGTCTGCATGTGTGTGCGCACGTTTGTGCACTTTATCTGTCTGCCTACCCTGCTGGGAGTCTGCTTCTATCCTTAGTACCCAGATGAATGTGAAATTGCTCGACGATCATGAAGATTTCACAGGAAAGGACTTTGGAAAGCTGCGTGGGCATAAAGAGAGTAGCCTGCACCGCACACCACATTTTTATAAGAAATTACAGAGCATATTATTTGGGTCTCCAGAAAAAAAATCAATGAAAGAAAAGAAAGAGAAGGGACAAGATGAAGGAAGAGAAGGGGAGCGAGAGAGTGAGGAACAAGAGGAGGAGAGCCGTTCTCTCCGAATGCTGGCAGCGCCTACGAAGGTTTGGCAGCCGATTAATTTTGAATAAGGCTCATAAATAGTGCAGGGCCGGCTTTATCATGACTACTGGAGCCGCTGCTCAGTAAAGCAGCTTGCGAGGTCTATGGCTGCTGAGAGATAGCACAGAGCTGGGAGGCCTCTCTGTGCCTTCAGTCGAGCAGGGGGGCGGGGTCTTATTCTGACCCCAGCTGGACTTTTGAGAGGCCATATCAGGTGGCAAAATGAATACAAGAAACTCCTCTTTGGGGATTGATTGTCACGACTATTTTTTCACGATTACTTTTCAGGGAGAACTTGTGTCCCACAATTACTCCCACATTTTTTGAGCTCGCATAAAGTCACATTGACTTTGTTCTTTTAAATGTGTCACTTTTATGACATGCAATGTTTCATATCACCTTTATTTGTTATGCATGTGTGATGGAGCAGAGATTCTACCAGTGGCTCTCAGTCAGTATTCAGACTCAACGGTTTTATGTTTTTGTTTGGTTTGTTGCTGCTTTATTGCCAACAGTTATGATAGAAATATTGCAATCGAGACTAAAACGTACCTGCATTAGTCCCTGTATCTATCTAATAACCCCCCTAGGTGTGCTGTACCTTCTACCCTCCCCTACCACCACTACCCTGCAACTCCCCCTCCGGCAGCCTCTACCTGCAAACCCACCTTCCCCCCGCTTCCATGGAAACATACATATCTTCTCTTATACCTTCCAGGCTCTGTCCCATATAAGACAAGAGCAGATTCCAGCCAATAAAGGGGAGAGCTGATCTGGAAGGTATATCCCCCTTCCTCCTCTTTTTCACCTGGCAGATCTCCCAGCCAGCCCCCATCTCCCCCGCTGGGAACAGCTCACTGTCACCTCCATTCGACACCTTGTCGGAGTCTAAATGTCACTGGGCATCTATTTACACTTGGGTTCACTTCTGAGGAGTGAGGCAGATAGTTT
Source organism: Ilyophis sp. 1 JC-2022 (assembly GCA_022702515.1). Lineage (NCBI taxonomy): Eukaryota > Metazoa > Chordata > Actinopteri > Anguilliformes > Synaphobranchidae > Ilyophis > Ilyophis sp. 1 JC-2022. The sequence continues at coordinate 20,107,314 of CM040403.1, forward strand.
CTGTGGCGTAGTGGGGTTTGGTCAGGCTATCTCTGTACACAAATGGCACATAAGCATTTTAACTCTTAGCTCAAGCCATCTTGTAAAGGCAGCCATTTGTTTCATTGTGATTTTGATGGAAAGGGCTTAGCGTTTGTGGATGACTCATTAAGAGCCTTTTCCTGCCGTCCGTGGGGTTCTGGGACTGGGGCTTTGTGAACTGTGGCGAGGCCTTGATCCGGGCAAAGCGGGAAATTAGCGCCAAGTCAGCGACAACTCATAAAATGTGTTTGCTAGAGCCACGGTTGTCAACTGTGTCGCAAACCGAGGAACAAAGAACATGGAGCACGGCCTCCCTCCCCTACAGCACGGCGTTCAGAAAGCAGGCCTGCTGAGCGCAATGAGCCACAGCTGGGCTGTTTACCCTCAGCCTCCACTGTGCTTCTCTGTGGGTCAGCCTCAGCTGTGCTGCCTGTAGGGCCAAGGTGCTGAAGTCCTCCCAGGCTGAGGGAGAGAACAGGAGGTTTGACAGCAGCCGAAGAGGAGCATCGTCCAAACTATCTGATCGCATCTTGACAAAAGACTTCTTTTCAAGCTGCAGTTGGATATCGAAGTTAAATGATGATAACCAGGAGGAGGGGTAAGATGTTCTCTGCACAGATTAGATCTGTGTCTCACCATCCATTCTCTGAACAGAAAGAGGAAGACGTACACATGCCACAACCACTGGGACACGAATACAAATATGGGATTGTCAGCACCGGTTAGGCAGGGCATCACATGCCCGGGAGGCCCAGGAAATTGTGAGAGGCAGATCCAGAATGGAGACTCCGTGTCAGATTTCATTAATGTGCTACACTGCGAATATGCATGAGCCTTTCACAATCTGTCTACATCATTTATACAAATGTGTAGCATTCCGTTTTGCAAAATGGGTGTTTTCTTTCCACTGCATTTTCCACCGGTGATCCTGCAATCAGGAAAGAGTGTAGAGGCCCTATATGTCATGGACATCTATTGTCTAATCTGTTCTTACAAATAGTGGCAATGTGTGTTGTCCTTGTCTTGTCAAAGCTTTTGTGAACCTCATTAAAGGATCTGTCAGAAACGCCTGTCACCATTTTTCTTGAATGCTGTTAGACTGGATCTAGGCTTAATAGAACACCAGTGAAGCTTTCCTTCTTGTTAAGTCCGCTTCCGCCCTTCCAGTTCACCTTCCTTTATGTTCTCCATGTTTTCCCTCATTCCTCTCGTTTCGTGTCAGTTCTTTTATGTTTCGTGTTTGTCTTCCGTGTGTGTGCAGGTTGGGCGTGGTCTTCCCTCTCGTTACCCTCATTATCCTTCATCCTATCACCCGCATTTTCCACTTAAATTCCACACGCTGTTAATTACCGGTTAATCACTCTCGCATACATTCTCACGCTGCACGCATTCATTGTATCATTGACTTCACTATATATTCCCTCTTTGTTTGATGTCTCATTGCGAGTTTGTACTCTAGTGTGACTAGTTGTGTTTGTTACCCAGTTCATGATAACTCGTTCAGTCTAGTTTGTGCGTTTGTTAATCCCGTTTCCAGTTTTTTCTCCTTGTTCCCGCCTGCCTGCTAGCTCTCAAACCTGCATTGCCTTCCCTGCTCCCGCTGCCTTTGTCCTCCAGTTTGTCAGCCATTCCCCAGCCCCGCTCCAGCTCCCTCTGCGTCCAGCTAGCCCTGCCATTCCCCAGCCCCGCTCCAGCTCCCTCTGCGTCCAGCTAGCCCTGCCATTCCCCAGCCGCGCTCCAGCTCCCTCTGCATCCAGCTAGCCCTGCCATTCCCCAGCCCCGCTCTAGCTCCCTCTGCATCCAGCTAGCCCTGCCATTCCCCAGCCCCGCTCTAGCTCCCTCTGCATCCAGCTAGCCCTGCCATTCCCCAGCCCCGCTCCAGCTCCCTCTGCATCCAGCTAGCCCTGCCATTCCCCAGCCCCGCTCCAGCTCCCTCTGCATCCAGCCAGCCCTGCCATTCCCCAGCCCCGCTCCAGCTCCCTCTGCATCCAGCTAGCCCTGCCATTCCCCAGCCCCGCTCCAGCTCCCTCTGCATCCAGCCAGCCCTGCCATTCCCCAGCCCCGCTCCAGCTCCCTCTGCATCCAGCTAGCCCTGCCATTCCCCAGCCGCGCTCCAGCTCCCTCTGCGTCCAGCTAGCCCTGCTAGTCCCCACCCTGTTCCTGACCCTCGTTTTTAGTGTCACTTTTTCCTGTTCATCTCAGAGTCCTGCTATTGGGTCCACATCTGTGGAAGGAACTGTGACATCTCTAGTATAAAAAACTAACAAAAAGAAGTACAGTCTGCTTACAGGGTTTCTTACAGAGCGCTTCTAACATTAATGTCAGTACTAAGAATCATTCAAACAAATAACTAGAAATTGGTTGAAACCTTTGGCACCAAAAATAATTAAATGGAAGGAAACAATAAAGGAAATATTTGTAATGGAGAAAATCACCAATAGAATCATACATCATGGAAAAGACAAAAATGGAAATAAATGGGCTAGAATAACAAATTATGTAATGCCTCTTGACGCTCTAGTAATGTAGCTGTTGTATGGGTTCAATATCTGACATTGTATGTATGTGTATATGAATGTATGTAGGTATGTATATGGAATGTACACTGCTCAAAGAAATTAAGGGAACACTTAATCATCACAGTATAACACCAAGTCAATTAAACCATTACATTACATTACATTCATTTAGCAGACGCTTTTATCCAAAGCGACGTACAGTAAGTGCATACAGAAAGGTCATCGAAGTAACTACAGAACAGATAAGAAAGCACATTCTTCCCATACAGTAGCAGCTATCCCTAGTAATGAACACAATGCAGTTCAAAGTGAACTGGGTAAATCAGCTCTAATACAATTCTATTCTAACTATTATAAACTTGACTATCTTGAGTACACAGTTCAACAAGAGCACAAACCATGAGGTCCTAGATAAGTATTAGTCCAGGTGGAGTCTGAAAAGGTGCGTTTTCAGGCCACGACGGAAAGTAGGCAGGGTTGGCATGGAACGTAGGGGAATGGGAAGTTCGTTCCACCACTGGGGAGCTAGGGTGGAAAAGCTCCGCAGTCGGGACGAGCGAGTGCCATTTACACGGAGGGGGGGAAGTGCAAGTCGCCCTGCAGTAGATGAGCGAAGCGGTCGAGCAGGAACATAGTTCTGGATCAAGTCCTGCAGGTAGACAGGGCCTGTCCTATTGGCTGCAGTGTAGGCCAGGGTCAGAACTTTGAACCTGATCCTGGCTGCAACTGGCAGCCAGTGGAGTGACCTCAACAGGGGGGTGACATGTGAAAATTTCGGGAGGTTGAACACAAGCCGGGCAGCTGCGTTCTGGATCAGTTGGAGAGGCAGGATGGCGCAGGCCGGTAGGCTTGCGAGCAGGGAGTTACAGTAGTCCAGGCGTGAGGTGACCATGGTCTGGACCAAAAGCTGGGTGGAATAGGTGGTCAGGTACGGTCGAATCCTCCTGATGTTGTACAGGAGGAACCTGCAGGACCGTGCCGTCGCCCTGATCTGGTCTTTGAAGTTCAGCTGGTCGCCCAGGACCACCCCCAGGTTCTTTGCAGAGCGGGAGGCAGCCACCACGGTCCCGTCAACGGTGATAATAATAATAATAATAATAAAACTTTATTTGTATAGCACATTTCATACAAGGATTGTAGCTCAAAGTGCTTTACATCAATAAGGCAAGCAGCAAGTGCAGTTTATATAATGAGAAAGGTATAAAATAATAATCAACATCATATCAGATCCTAATGTTCTAATAGGTTACTTAGTTACCATAATCTCGTTTCAAACAAACATTAACACATTAATCAAACATATCAGATCCTAGTGTTCTAATAGGTTACTTGAGTTACCATAATCTCGTTACAACAAAGGATGGAGTATAAATAGTGGCAGTTAAAAAATTTAAAGTTTAAAAATATAAAATATAAAATTTTAAATTAAACATTAGTGTGTTCAGTGCAGAGTAATATTAAAAGTGCAAGTCAGAGTGCAGCAAAACTGGAACTAGTATTTAGGGATAATGATGAAGGCGGATCAGTCAAATGCTTTGGTGAAAAGATATGTTTTAAGCTGCCTTTTAAATATCTCTAAGGTGTTAGCTTCCCTGATATTTGAGGGTAGTGCATTCCACAGTTTTGGGGCATAGTTAACAAAGGCTGCATCACCAATCTTTTTATAACTGTTTCTGTTGATTTCTAATAGACCTGCATCAGATGATCGGAGTGTTCTAGCTGGTGTGTAATTTGTTAGGGAGTTTGCAATGTAGCTAGGTCCTTGTCCATTTAGAGCTTTGTATGTGAGGAGGAGGACCTTAAAGTCAATTCTAAAGGTTACAGGTAGCCAATGTAGAGTAGCTAAGACTGGACTAATGTGTTCTCGCCTCTTGGTTTTGGTTAGTAATCTAGCTGCAGAGTTTTGAATAAGTTGGAGTCTTTCAGTGGTTTTCTTGGGGAGACCAGTGAAAAGTGCATTGCAGTAGTCCAGTCGGCTAGATATGAACGCATGAATTAGCTTCTCAGCATCATTTTGAGTTATGAATGGTCGTACCTTCGCTATGTTTCTGAGGTGGAAGAAAGCTGTTTTGGTCACTTTATTTATGTGGGAGTTGAAGTTCAAGTCTGAGTCAAGGATGACACCAAGACTAGTTACCTCAAGTTTAATCCAGGAAGTTAAGCTTCCTAGGTTTTTAGTTAGTATCTCTCTCTTTGATTTGGGACCAACTAGAAGAACTTCAGTTTTGTCTTCATTTAATTTGAGGAAATTTGCATTCATCCATTTATTTATTGCCAACAAGCAGTTGGTAATGGATTTAATTGCTGTTGTATCGTTTGGTTCAGCGGATATGTACAATTGTGTATCATCCGCATAGCTATGGAAATCTACATTATATTCTCTAATGATGTCACCGAGTGGTAACATATAGAGAGAGAAAAGTAATGGACCTAAGCAGCTCCCTTGTGCAACCCCGTAGCAACTTTCATGTCTCTCTGATACATTGTTACCCAGACTAACATAAAACTTCCTTCCTCTGATATATGTCTTGAGCCAGTTCAATACACAATCAGAGAACCCAATATGCCTTTCAAGTCGATTGATTAAAATGTCATGATCAATGGTATCAAAAGCCGCACTGAGATCCAATAAGATAAGGATGGAGACTTTATCTGCATTTGAGTTTAGTCTGAGATCGCTAATTAATTTTGTGAGAGCCGTTTCAGTACTGTGATTCTTCTGAAACCCGACTGAAAGATTTCTAAGATGTTATTTTCATTGAGGAATGAGTTGAATGGAAGATTGATATTGGTCTATAATTTGTTGTTATCCAGTTTGGGTTTCTTAAGTAAACAGCTGTTTTAAAGCTTTCTGGGAAAACTAAGGGACGTGTTTATAATTTCCAGTACCGGGCTTGAGATACACGACATCTGATGTAGTTGAATTGCACTGAGTGACCGTTTTGCATAATTCACTCATTGTAATACAAGTGAACTTACTCATGGTTACATTGCAGGGTCTATCGATATCTGTTTCACCTCCACTACTAGTAATATTATCCCTGATCGTAGTTATCTTGTTCGTGAAGAACTGAGCCAGTTCTTCGCATTTTGCTGCAGATGATAGTGGGGGGGCAGGGACAGTGTTTAGGAGCTGATCGATAGTGGAGAAGAGAACTCTGGAATTTCCGGCATTGTCTGTAATAATATTGGAAAAATATGTTTTTCTGGCTAGACGAATGATTCTGTTATAAGTGGTTAGTGCATCTTTGTAGATGTCATAATGAATAGTGGATTTAGTTTTTTTCCATTTTCTCTCTGCTACGCGGCATTTTCTTTTTGCTTCACTAACGTTATTGATTTTGAGCCATGGGGAGGTTCTATGTGACAACTTCTTTTTTTTAGTTTTCAATGGGGCTACCGAATCTAACACCGATGATAGAGCATCATTGAGATTCTCTACCATTTCGTTAAGGGAACATTCCTGATTTGGCTTATAGAGAGTCATTTCTTCTAAGAAATTTTCCACAGCTTTATCATCTAAATATCTTTTTTGGATTAGGAATTGGTTTGTGGTGTTTGTTATACTGGTTAAGATGGTTACATCAAAGAGAATACAGTGGTGATCAGAGAGTGGTAGATCTGTTACTGAAACATTATTGATGTTCAGTCCAGTTGTTATCACTAAATCCAGTGTGTTTCCTTGCCGGTGAGTTGAATCTGTTATGTGTTGAGTTAGATTGAAGCTGTCTAGAAGATTTAAAAGCTCAACAGTTCTAGGGTCTGCTTTTTTATTTACGTGAATATTGAGGTCCCCGTTTAGAACTATTTTGTCATATCTGGTGACACATATTGATAGTAGTTCAGACATTTCCTGTATAAATATTGGTGAGTGCTTGGGTGGCCGATATATTATGACAAGTAGTATTTGTTCAGTTGTGAGCTCAGTAGCAAGATATTCAATTGCTGTGAATTTACCCATGTCAATGATTTTGAACAACAGTTTTGATGAGAAGATAGCTGCGACTCCTCCTCCTCTTTTTGATTTTCTAGATACTTGATGAAAGTTATAGTTTGGCGGGCATGCTTCTATCAATGTTGCCGTTGCCGTATCATCGTTTAACCAAGTTTCTGTTAGACATATGCAGTCTAAGTTATTGTCCTTAATCAGTTCATTAACTAGAAAGGTTTTGTTATTTAATGATCTGACATTTAGGAGGGCCAGTTTCATCTGCTGAGCATTTTGAGATGGGACAGGAGGAGATATTTCTGTAGGAGAAACATGCACAGTTTTAAGACTTCTAGGACGTATTTCATGTATTTTGTAGTTGTGACCATGCATTTTACCATGCCATTTGCTATTTATGATGACCGGTATGTTTGATGAAATAGCATGGCGACTGTCCTAACAGTGTTTTCCTCGCTGGATGTCCATATCATTGACGAAATCCGTCAGGGGGATAGAGGTCTGAGCAGTGTCAGTGTCCTTGCGGTAGGCGGTGTGGGATGCGTCAGTTGGGGCTTCCTCTAGAAACAGCGCTTGGTTGCAATTGTTTTTAGCGTTCATAGAGTTCAGTGCCCCAATGGCGCTTCCCACTTCCAGTCCCTTTATGGTGGTCAGTAGTGCGTGGCTGATGTTTGCTGTTAGTAGCCTCGAACCTCTATGGTTTGGGTGGAGTCCATCAGCTTGAAAACGGTCTGCAGAGTTCCAAAAAACATTGAAATTGTCAATAAATCTCAAAGTGCATGTTTGACAGACAGACGCCAGCCATGTGTTAAAAGATAGCAGTCTGCTGAAAACTTCCTTTCCTCTTCGAAAGCATGCAATTGGTCCACTGATGGATACATCTCGAAATCTGCGGAGTGCGTTCAGAAGCTGGGTGAACTGGTATTTAAGTATCTCAGTGCCGGTTTTTTTGTGCAGGATATCAAAAGAGCCAGTGTGGATGATAATCTTGGAGTCACATGACTTGTTGTTTAGGAGTGTTGGTAGTGTTGACGTCAGCTCTTCAATGGATGTGTTGCTAAGACAGATGTTTTCAGTCTTAGCCAGTCTCACATGCTTTGTCATGGCGTCCCCAATCAGTATGGTGTCCAACTGTGGCATCGTGTTCTCAGTCACCACGTCACCATTCGTGTTATCAGTAGCTGTGGGGCCTATGTTTGGGTTAGTAGTATAACGTCCTTGAAAAGTCTCAGTGCCAATGCTAGCAGTATTAGCTACTGGTGGTCTGGTAGCATTTGCCAAGTAGCGGGGAGGTTTTGTGTGGCATGAAGAGGAGCTCTGTCTTGTCGAGGTTGAGCTTCAGGTGATGGGTAGTCATCCACTCAGAGATGTCGGCCAGACAAGCAGATATCCTCTCCTTCACCTGTTGGGTAGAGGGAGGGAAAGAGAGGAAGAGTTGAGTATCGTCAGCATAACTATGGTATGAGAAGCCATGTGAATTGATTACTGAACCAAGGGATTTTGTATAGATGGAGAACAGCAGAGGACCCAGTACAGATCCCTGCGGGACTCCTGTAGACAGGGGATGGGGTGCAGACACAGAACCCTTCCAAGAGACTTGGTAGGATCTATCAGTGAGGTACGATACAAACCAGGAGAGGGCAGTCCCAGAAATGCCCATCTCAGAAAGTGTGGAAATCAGGAGTTTGTGGTTGACCGTGTCGAACGCTGCAGACAGGTCAAGTAGAATCAGGACAGAGGAGAGGGATGAGGCATGCTGGTCATGCTGGATGATGTTGCAGGCACCATAACATTCGCCACGGCATCTCCAGACTCGTTCACGTCTGTCACATGTGCTCAGTGTGAACCTGCTCTCATCTGTGAAGAGAACAGGGCACCAATGGCAAACCTGCCAATTCTGCTGTTCTCTGGTAAATGCCAATCGAGCTGCACGGTGCTGGGCTGTGAGCACAGGTCCCACGACAGGACGTCAGGCCCTCATGCCACCCTCATGAAGTCTGTTTCTGACAGTTTGGTCAGAAACATGCACACGCGTAGCCCGCTGGATGTCATTTTGTAGGGTTCTGGCAGTGCTCCTCCTGTTCCTCCTCGCACAAAGGAGCAGATATCGGTCCTGCTGCTGGGTTGTTGCCCTTCTATGGCCCTGCCCAGCTCTCCTCGTGTAATGGTCCATCTCCCGGTATCTCCTCCACGCTCTTGAGAATGTGTTGGGAGACACAGCAAACCTTGTGACAGCACGTATGGATGTGCCATCCTGGAGGAGCTGGACTAAAATGGACCTGAATGGGCTGCAGGTACTGCCTCATGCTACCAGTAGTGACAAGGGCACTAGCAAAATGCTAAACTAGAGAAAAATCAGTCAGGAAGGATAAGGAGAGAAATGGTCTGTGGCCTCCACCTGCAAAAGCATTTACTTTTTGGGGGTTGTCTTGCTGTTGCCTCTCCTGTCCATCTGTTGTCACTTTAATTTGCACCAAAGCAGGTGAAATTGATTCACAATCGTTTACGCTTCCTAACTGGACAGATCGATATCCCAGAAGTTTAATTGACTTGGTGTTATACTGTGTTGATTAAGTGTTCCCTTCATTTCTTTGAGCAGTGAATATTAGTATGTTTATATATAATTCTTTCCCACATTTGTATTAGCTTACTTTATACACATTGTTTAAAATATTTAATTGTTTGGTTTTTATATGTATTTTTTGCACCCAAAAAAAAAAATTATAACAAAAAAAAAAAAAACATTAATGTCAGGAGCTGTCAACATCACAATGTGGAAGAACTAATAAAAAATATGTTTCACATTTAACATCTGAATCGAATACGATTGGTGTAATACCACAGCGTGTTTTCCTTGGTTGTTTACACGTAACATTCCTGTTTAGTAAAATGATCGTTTTTGATTGCGGAGGCCCTTTGCTTTGGTGGTGTCGGTTTGGTGTTCTGGATAAAAGGCTGACTGCCACGAGCCTGGCTCCATGTGAATAAAGAGGCAGCCGCTCTAAATGAGAGAATGAGCGGATGTTGTGCTGGTCTGGGCTGCTCTGGCCTGCACTGAGTGGGTCTCTTGACTCCATTAAGAGGCCTCTAGAGATATAAACGGACATGTTTCCTGTAAAACAGATACAGTAAAGCTTCAGGGACAACAGACCCGGAGCGCAAGGGAGATCAGCATCGCCGACCAGTTCCGTCGAACTCTTCACAGCGAGGGTGTGATTAACAAGCCCAAGCCAGCGAAAACCGGTGCCGTCATTTGAATTTTAGCGAGGTACTCTGGGTCGAGATAACCCCCAATGTTTTATTCAAAGTCACACAGGGGCACCGGTAGAATGAAAGCTGCCCAATACTGCAGCGTGTAAAAGGTCACGTCCACCGGCCCCTGGTGTGAGTCGAATTCATCTTCATGGAGAGAGAGCTGAAACGCAGGTCTCTCTTTTTAAAATTACAGGGTTTTTTTATTTTTTTTATTCCACAAATTGGCAGTCAGGTACCGATAAGATTAAGTGGTTTTTCCATTGCCTGACAATATATGTGACTTATGAACCAATATTTACATAAGCAATGCATACCTGGAGGACAGCTAAGAAGAATGTCATCATTTCATGTTTCAGGTTATCCCGTTCATTACGCTTTAAGTTTTGTCCGCTGCTGGCAGTCGGCCCTTTCTGAAATAGGTTAATATTATTACTCCATTGCTTTTTTTTAGGCAAGTCTCTGTGTTACTGTAGGAGCGGTATCGCCTGAGGGGGAAAGATCGAGGTTCGCACTGACTGCAGATGACGGTAGCGCTCGCCCCGAGCCGCCTCCATAAATATCCGAAGGCATAGTCAGGCAATAACTATAACGCAATCTGAGTAAGACACCCTGGGATCTGGCTGTCTACTCTGAAAATGAGAGCGATTTTTCACCAGGCCCAACCATCTCAGTGAGGGGCTTCCAGAGCAGCCGCGTGTTTACCGAGGGGCCGTTGAGCTTCCAGAGCAGCCGCATGTTTGCCGAGGGGCCGACGGGTTTCCTTGATCCCTCAGAAGGGTTCCTTTCATTTCTAATGAATTTGGTGCCCAATGTGACTGCACCATTTTCTTTTGATATTTATTTATTTATTTATTTTTTATTTATTTTTTTCCAACTGTTTCTTCCCAATTCATTATTTTTTCTACAATTTGAAATGTTGTGTTGTTGTAACTGTCGGCTAGATAGCCCAGTTGGCCCAACTCGGTCATTCAAAAATCCAAACGTAACTGCTTCCTTTCCACATTACTGTTTGAGACTAGATTTAATTGTTGCAGCACACATTGTCTGAATATTCATTGGCTGAATATCCAATCAGATTGTAGTGTGTGCTGTGCTATGATGCTGAATCTCTGTAGCAGATGCTGCTGTGCCCCACTGTTGGGTCGCAGGTGATCGACCAGAGGAGGCACTGTTGAACAATGAGGTGGGGGAAGCCTTTATAATCAGAAGCCTCCCTCCCTGCAGGGATACGGTTAGCCTTAGCATTGTCCTGGAGAATGCCCCATCTACACTGGCTCAGGTTAAAGGTCATGTTACTCCATTATGGACTAGCCCTTCTGCTGGCTGCTAGCCATCCTATCCATTCAGTGAAATGAGTGCTAGCGGTAGCTCTGCTACAGGCTGTTTACTTGATGTCTGAATACAAACGGTCCTGAAAGGCGGAATAACATCCCCCGTAACGAGCGGCAGGCGGAACACAGAGAAGCAGTTCTAATTGGAGAATGGGTCGTTAAGGGCAACCGCAGACGACTCACTCGTCAAAAGTCACCAGGAAACGAGGCGAGGGCGGATTCCGCCGCTGAGCACATTACCGGAGAAGAAAAATGTCATTCTCATCACGATTACTACCCCGGTAAAAGGACAGCCGCTAGTACTACTGCTTATTATAGGGTACGCAGTGAGCATGTAGCCTGTCTAATCCTGAAAAAAAACACACAAAGCTAATTTTCTTTTCATCCGTTTCCCTGGCTCAACTGGCTAATTAGCCATACACACCAATGGAGCTTAAATGAGAAAATGTATTACCAGAGCAATGCATTTAATATCTAGGGACACAAGAACAGTCTTCAGCTGTCATTCATGAGGTTATCAAAAAAAGCTAAATGTCAGATTATGTAAATTGCTGGGCTAATTGCGTAACTGAGAGCATGCCCAAGCCGCAAATGGTTCGACAGCTTCCGATCTTCAGACACCGATTAGGCTACACCACGCGCTCCAAACAGACCTTTCCTCTCTGCGTACTCTCGTCAGCCGGCTGTCCCGTCTTTCCTAACAACCGCTCCCAGCAGCCACGGCTCTTCACCGCCCCTCTCCCCCCTCAAAGGGGGGGCGGCCTTCCCCAGTCAGTCAGTCAGTAAGGCAGATTCGCCGGCCTAAAACCCACCCATGGTGTTGCTCATATTTTTGTAACTTTGCGGCGTTTTGGCTAAAGGCATAATTTGTAATGTTGGTATGAAACTCAAAAACTGACACGCTCCTCCCAGAACAGGGCGTCCCGCCCTCTGCTGTAAAAATAGGATTTATTTGCGCTTCCACAGTTTCGCCCATGGGGGTCGCCGCGTAGAAAGACGGCTCTTCCGTTTTCGCAAACATTCCCGATGGCCCGTTCTCAGAAGCGTCTTGAGTCACGAGCCTGCCAATAAAACACAAGAAAAAAGGAGAAAAATATCTTCTTTTGCGTGGTAAATTGTTTTGACCTTGTGCGGCAGGTCTTGCCGAGCTTCTTTCTAATGCGGTTTTTATTGTTGCGCTCTGATTGATGACTTGCAGCTCTGTGTTGTAGCAGAGAATTCAGTATAATTCCCTTCAGAGAGGTGCAGTCTCACACAGCATAGCCGATTAGGCTGGAATTAGTTACTGCGGAGCCAGGGAGTGAAACTAGTGTCTCTCTTCTCCTGTGAAGATCAATATCTCTCACTGCAATTTGTGTGGTGTTTGAAGAGTTTGGGTCTGGGTAGGGAAATGCTGTGTCATTCCATGGTGCTTTATACCTCTTTCTGGGTCAAAACCATGACTCAAACTTTAACTTTTTACCAGTCGTAGTCGAGACCTTACTGGCTTTGTTAATAACTCATCAAGGCTGCCGTGAAGTAATAACATTGCGTCGTGATCTTGGACTTTAAGAAGAGCAGCATAACCATAACTCTCAGGTGCAGTGCTGTCTTTATTTGCATAGTACGCACTGGCTGTAAATGCAAGGTGTCAGCGGCCATTTTATGCAGCTGTAGCTCTTCATCTAGTTCACGGTTCTTGAAGACCACGTCCGTGCCCCCGTGCCCCCCCCCCCCCCCCACTTTCCCCCCATACAAAAGAGGTAAATATCAGTGCATTTGGCACTTTCGCTTATTGCATGAATGCATACAGCGTGAATTAAACAATAATAACCCTGCCTCCTCCGCCGCCTCCCCGCCTCCAAAGCCGAATGGGATATTTTAATTCTGTTACGTTTATGAAATATTATTCTTTCAATGGTTATTGTAAGTGTGTGAGTCAGAGCCCTGCGCTTGCCTCCTGTGTAGGAGCTTTGGCTGATGCTATGATCTCTCTTGCTCTGTTCTCAGGAGGCCCGGTGATCTGGCGCATGCTGTCCTACCCACCCACACGCCGGGCGCTCATCGTGGGGTGTGGACTGCAGATGTTCCAGCAGCTGTCCGGGATCAACACCGTCATGTAGGTCCAGATCTCCGCCCCTCTGCCCCTTCCTTCCCCGGGGCTGTCCTGGCAGTGCCTGACCGGGTCTGCAAATACTGTCCCATACGACCTGCCGTGACATAAACCCAGGCTGTCCAGCACACTGCCTGATATGACCTCCTGTACCATAGACATGGGCTGTCCAGCACATTGCCTGATATGACCTCCTGTACCATAGAGGTGAACTGTCTAGCACACTGCCTGATACAACCTCCTGTACCATAGAGGTGGGCTGTCCAGCACACTGCCTGATATGACCTCCTGTACCATAGAGGTGGGCTATCCAGCACACTGCCTGATATGACCTCCTGTACCATAGAGGTGGGCTGTCCAGCACACTGCCTGATATGACCTCCTGTACCATAGAGGTGGGCTGTCCAGCACACTGCCTGATACTACCTCCTGTACCATAGAGGTGGGCTATCCAGCACACTGCCTGATATGACCTCCTGTACCATAGAGGTGGGCTGTCCAGCACACTGCCTGATATGATCTCCTGTACCATAGACATGGGCTGTCCAGCACACTGCCTGATACGACCTTCTGTACCATAGAGGTGAGCTGTCTAGCACACTGCCTGATACGATCTCCTGTACCATAGAGGTGGGCTGTCCAGCACACTGCCTGATACGACCTCCTGTACCATAGAGGTGGGCTGTCCAGCACACTGCCTGATACTACCCCCTGTACCATAGAGTTGGGCTGTCCAGCGTAATGAAAATGTGTGTCATAAAATGCAGTCGAAAGAGTGACAAGTCTATATCAATCTATACCTTTTTATTTTTAATCAAGTTCTACAGCATTGAGATGTACAGGGGATTATTAGGGGTACACACACTGAGATGTGCTTTAATGTGTGTGCATGTGTGTGTGTGTGTGTGTGTGTGTGTGTGTGAGAGAGAGAGAAAGAGAGAAGTGTGTGAGGGGCAGCACAAAGCAGCAGTCAAATTCACGAGTGCAGCCTTTCACACACACAGACCCCTCCCTCCCCTTTGCCCATGTGCAACCAGTAGCCAGCAAGGGGCCCACTGGGCGGGGCGTTTGGCGACGTCACCAATCACGTTGGGGTCATGAGAGGAAATTGGGCCGACCCCCGGCGGGGTTACACGTCGCACCAGACGAGCCTCCGGAGCATCTTGGGTAATCTGGGTTCTCAGACAAGGGTCAGCTGGTGACTCATCTCTGAGCAAACGTCAGCAGGAGAGCTGGACATTTAACAGAGCGCAGATGTAAAGCTTTAATATCATACAGGAGTCTCCCAGCAGGACACTACAGTTCATAACTATCCGAGAGGAACAATATATTTCTTTCCTGTTCTTTAATGAAAACTTACCACAGCCCCAGTGGAACAAGGCCAATGCTGTCCCCGACCTGGATTATCAGGCCAAGCTCATGACGTAGTGTGGGCTCGAACCCATAGCTAATGTATATTTAATGTAACAAATACATGACGCTTCCATTTATATAATAAGTGTGTAACAGAGGGGTAAGTGCCATTACGTATTGTCTTTACAATAGGTGGTCTACCTTGATGTTACATATACCAATGTACTTTGTTTTCATAGAGTTGTCTGTGTTCCTTATTATGAAAGAGGTTGAAACACAGCAGGGAGGGTGTAATGCCACAGCCTTGCAGAAGTTGTGCTTGTGGTGGCCATACAGGAGTGAAGTAGATTAACTGTGACTGCTTGCCATTACCAAACCGCTCACGTGCTTCGAAGGAGATTGTCCCACCAGATCCCAAACGGCTTTATGAATAAAACTCTTTTTATGCGCCCTGTCCTCCCTCCATTAGCACGCGTGCGCTAGCCGTTCCACTGTCAATTTGTCTCCAACGTGCAAAAGTTGAAACGCTGTTTTGACGCTATGAACGGTCTTCTTTGGAGATGTGCTGTTGCTAGGCAACCACTCCAGACAGAGAAAATGTGTTTTCTTTTTTTAAGGCAGCGAATGTGAGGACGATCGTTCGTACGTGCTTCTGTGTGTGCGTGTGTGGTGGGTGTGTGTGATGGATGCCCTGTGTGTCTGTGTATGTTCTTTCACAGGTGTGAGTGCACCTGTGTTTGTGCCCATGCTTCAAGCATGTGCGTGCCAGTGAGATTTCCTCTTGTGAGAGGCACACGGGGGAACCGATCACCCTGGACGCCGTTTCCTGCCATCGGAGATTAGTCCTGATTGACAGCACCGATGGTCACAGCTGAGGGGAAGGCACGGAGGCCTCGATCTGTCCAGCCCTGTCATTTCCAGGGAAACAGGAAACCGGAGCAGGGCCTGACGGCACAGAGGGACGGTGTCACTCCCAGCAGGAGCCCTGTGGAACCCCAGAGTCCGCGTGCCGGGCGGTACCAACCCGAGTCCCCGCGCCGGGCGGTACCATCCGAGTCCCGATGGGCAACGGAGCCACACACAGCCTCGAGGAGGGAAAACTCTGCAAAGTGCAGTGGCGCAAGATGCATTGGTCGATGCCCGTAGGTGGGAATCGGTCTCCCGGGGACCATAACCACCACAAGCAGGGGTGCCTGAGCCAGCTCCCCCAGAATGCATTGCGCCAAAAACGAGCTTGTAAGCAGGTTGTGTCCCCTGTCATCAGAAGCTGAAGCAGAATGGATTGCAGCAGTAGAAGATGATCTCCTTCCAGATGCAATCTGGGAAATATTCACTGTACTTGCCCCCCCTCCTCCAGTAATGCAAGAACCTAAATCCCACCACCAATAGTCTGTGCTAGCTGCCCTATTTTTAATAGCACAAACAGGTTGTCACACAGTGCTACACAATGGCCATTTTCCACAGGGAATCAACCAGAAAAAAACATGACCCCTTTAAAGGCAAAGACTGGTTGGCTAACAAGTCTTTGCTTATTAGCCAACCAGACCCACTCTTTTTTTTATTAGTTCAGAGTGGGTCTGGTTAGCCAACAAGTAGTCTCGCGAAGGCCAGACTTTGTGATAAACACAAAGTCTGTTCCATAGACTTGCCTAACGCGGTAAAGAGCCACCCACTTTGACAAGTTGGCGCCTTTGATTGACATGCAATATAACCAACCATAGACGTCTATGTTCCGTGACGTATTGAGGCGAAACAAATGTACACAAATGCGATTTCCGATAAAACAGTCTATCACACCGAAGAAATGTTGTGAACTTCAAAAACTTTCTTCAATCCAATGTTAAGCACTCATTGTTCCTGATGGATTCGCAGCATTCGCTAGTTACCTATTAGTTAGCACAACTTGTTTCCCAGTGGACTGATAAAACCCAATGCACTGATTGACAGTGCTGCTAGCCAATAAGTGCTAACTGTCAGTTTCCCACAGTCCTACCCAGCTTATGCAAGCCTATAGAGCTCCGTAGTCCCGCCCACTTTGGGTGGTGCCACTTTTCAGAAAAAATACAATGGGAGTCTGCAAATGTTTTTTTTAAATATTCAGGCAGCTACACGTTCAAAACACCTAAGAGAGGGGTCGTCACATTTAAAAATAATTTATAAAATTGGTCATTTTAAATGATGTCCAACAAATAAACAACAAACACGACTACAACATCCGGTCTACTGACTTGCTCACCACCACTGCTGGAGTGAAAGCCATAAAGCTGACACTTTCGACATGGCCAGACTGATAGTGATTCTCGCACTTGGTGATACTCTTAGTTTCACTTCCATAATAAGACAAAAGTGATAGCCATTTTCGCTAGCAGAGCGGCCGGTAGCTACTTCTTTAGCTGGTAGCTACTTCCATAATAAGTTACAAGAGCAGACAGAGTGATGGCCATTATCACTAGCAGAGCGACCGCCTGGTAGCTACTGCGTTCGCTAGAAAAAGCGGGAGCTGGAAATGTACGACCGGGGATTCTGGGTAGTGTAGTTGTGTTTCTCAAACTCCGTTAATTATACGATTGATTTAAACGCGGTGAGTATATAATGCACTTTGTATCACATATATGTCAAAGTTTGGTCCATACAATGCCATAATATCATCTTAAGGGTGAAAGATCCCGAAGTGGGGCAGGTAATGGCTTCCGGCAGTCTCTAAGCATCAGACGCTGTGTACGAAGTGCGTCAAAGCGGCTGAGGCTGAGACTAGCCAACAAGCAGAGTTGCTTAAAGATGTTTTAAATTTTATAACGTTTGAGACCAGAGGCCTGAAGCAGCTGCATACTGCAATAATCTCTTTCAAGGCAACAACATAACTTTACTGGCAGCACAATAGAAGAGTGAGTCCTGGAACACAAATGTGTTGTAGATGCTTGATTTTGTGTGAATCGTATCGAGTAACTTCACCGTCAGGTTATTGTGAGTGTTTTTTGTAAGACTGTCTCTGTCCCTATCTGCCCACTTTCTCTGTTTTTCTTTTTCTTCCTCCCTCTGTCTCTCCCCTCTTTCTCTCTCCTTCCCTTTTTCCCCTCTTTCCCCCTTCTTTCTCTCTATCTCTCTGTGTGATGTGAGATCATTGATGTGGAGAGCTGTGATCAGATGATGTGTCTCCATTGTCTGAGGGGATTGATTTGCTGTCTGATGTGTATGATAAGGAGACAAATCATTACTGAAGCCAGAGAGAACTACATTGAGCCTGTCTGTGAGATTGTGTGCGTGTGTGTGTGTGTGTGTGTGTGTGTGTGTGTGTGTGTGTATGTATGTGAGTATGTGAGATAGTGAGCGTGTCTGTGTGTTAGTGTGTATATACAGTAGCATAGGGAGGATACAGTGTGGACTAAGTGTAGTGGAGTAATCTAGCAGTAGCAGTTTTCTCAGTAATGAAGACGGATGCTGGCTAAACATCAGTGTCTCTGATACAGAATCATGGAACCACAGTTACTGCACTCATCCACTGCTTCTGCGGACCTGCTGTGGAGATACCATTATCCCACTGAGCTAAAGACCACGGTCGGCAGCCAAGCTAACTAAAACCGCGCTCCTGAACTCTCCCACGGAGCGTCTCCATCATTCCGTCACGTTCACAGCGTCATGAGAGGAGCACTGAAATCGCCACCACGGAGACCAGCGTCGGTCCCGCAGCACGCTCATTCTGTCAGCGCGTGACTAATGTAGGGAAGGGCCAAGCTCGTTAGCGTCACAGGTGTCGGGCAGCCGGGCGTGTTCATTCCCGCCCGAGCGCTGACCCTGGAGAGCGGAGCCGTCTTTAACCCTGCCAGGTACCGGGACAAATGTCACGCCGGTCCCGGGAAACACGGTCCAAATGTTAGCTAGCGCGATATTTCCCACGTACGCTGTGTCCTTTCTCCTCGAGAGTCGACCTCTCACACGCTGAAATGCCAGCCGTTCCTTTTATTTTGGTCACGTTTCTCATCCCTGAACCAGGCTCATGTGACCGCCTGCGGTCTTTAGGTTATTATCTGACCCTGTTTTGTCTGTGCCTGAGTTTCCCTCTCTGGGTTCAGGAGTGTGAGAGAAACAGACTGTGCAGTTCTGTGACCACGTGACCGTAAAATACCACTGACCAAAATTGACCTGCAACATCATCTTTGTATACAAAGCGCCCAGACATTCTACAACACAGTATTGGGCAAAAACACTCCGTATCATGACCCCGAAGGAGTAGAGGTCAACTCTAAAATTTCACTAAGAAAAAGAAAAGTTATCGAGTATTTCAGGGATGTTAAAGGGTAACAAAGCACGAAAACCACTTATTTTAGATGAGAACTGATACATTTATTTTACTGTTTAAGTGTTACTGATTGATCCTGGTCCAAATCTTGACATTTTACTATAGTTAGTGCAAAACAGCATAAACCCAAAGGTGTTTCTAGTGGTAAAACATTAGTTACTGCACATCCAGTCTGTCATTGGCCAGAAACTTCATCCAGCTGACGTATGACTCCCGGTGACAAAATTGAAACCTGTACAGCTACGCCGAAGTTTTGGAGCGAGGGCGTGCTACACCCCAGCTATAAAAGTGAATCTCAGCGGTTGATATCACCGTTTTCTATATAGTTTGGTGGTTGATCTGCGTGGATGGAAAGGAGATAGAAACCTCAGGTAGCGTGTGTCTACCGACACAGAGACTACCTCCGGCTTCCCTTTCTTTCTCTTAGTAACAACGAGTAGAAAGACAATTCAATGCCTCAACATGGCTAAATACAATCAGAATATATCGGCATAACCCAATCTAGTTCTGCAAGGAAAACCGACAGTAAACTGCTTACTACTTACCTTGAAACGTTTAGCCAAACAACCAGTAGCAAACCGCGATTCCGCGTTGCTAGGGAGGGAAAGCCCAGGAAGCATACTCCGTTAGGACGTAGCTCCGGGCAATCGGGAGAGGCAAGAAAAGTCGCGATTCCGCGGGTTCCAAAGGGAACCATAAAAAACAGTCTCAGCTCAACTCACGAGGAGGCAAAAAGAGGTCGGGCGGCTTACAAGCGCCATATTTATGGCGTGACGTGGGTCCGCCCGTAGTGGTGGCTACTTTGCTATTCAGTCTCCTAACAGCTTCTCCTCCCGACGAGGATGACCCATATGGTGGCATGTTGACCGTTATGAAATAGAACAGCGTGCTTTGTTCCCCTTTAAAAACCAAAACGGGTCAAATTGACCTGCAATATAATAGGACTGTTAAAGCAAGTCAGCAGCAGTGCACGATTAAAACACAACGGAAAAATGTTCAGACCAAAAGGATTAAATCGGCCCTCAAGGTCTTGCCATCTGGAGCCGCGAAATCCCACCACTTTTAATGGAACACGTCCGCGCGGTGCCCGACCCCGCTGCTCGAAAGCCGTTGCCATGACGAAGAGGCGGTCGGCGATGTCTGTTCGGCGCGGGGACCCCCACCTGCTGCGAGCCTTCAGTAAAGAGTCCAGACTCCCTCCCCATGACTGCACAGAGGAAAACTTTGCCTTCACATAATGCTGTTTTATAGAGTCTGGGTATAACCAAGACCTTTCACTTACCGGTGGCTTACCGGTCCAGAATAGCATGTGGCTTTTTAACAGAAAAATCTTCAACCCCGTCACATAATACGGTTCCAGGACTCGACATCCACAGCTCTTCTATTGTGGTTTGCGCACGCATCGTTTCGGTTTTGTTAATTAAACTTGCCTGATGCAATTATTGCTCACAATCATACAGTTTTTATTCTGAAGTAATTGTATGTAGGTTTAATGGTAGGCTAACTTTCCTCTCAGTAATACACAGACAGCTGATAAC
Organism: Ilyophis sp. 1 JC-2022; assembly: GCA_022702515.1. Taxonomy (NCBI): domain Eukaryota; kingdom Metazoa; phylum Chordata; class Actinopteri; order Anguilliformes; family Synaphobranchidae; genus Ilyophis; species Ilyophis sp. 1 JC-2022. The sequence goes on from CM040403.1 coordinate 20,127,666, forward strand.
CGAGCTTGGCTTTGATACAGTACATTGCTGTAGAAAAAATACATTAGAGACAAAGAAAAAAAGGAAAACTACTCAAACATGCTTTTACACTGACACACAGACACACTCGCACACGCACACACATGACCCCCCCCCCCCCCCCTCCCTCATCTGTCATGCTGTTTTTATTAAACTACCGCACAGTGACATTTGGTGAGTGACAGCTGATGCTCAGGTGACTGAAAGTCCTCACTGTATTTTCCTCCCTTTGATCCAGTTCACACTACAGGTGAATGCAGTTCCAACCTCCCCTTACCAGTTCACACAGTTTTTCTCAGTTTATGGTTTGAGGAAAACTGATGGTCTTACACCGCTTTAATAGGGCAGCTTAATCTCTTTGAGTAGATGGTTTATTCTATTTTTTTTTTATTGAGACTTGTCAGGGAAGTGAGAATTACGTAAAATGTGAGCTTTTCCGAATGCAGCAGTTTTCACAGCCACCGTCCTCGTTTAATGTGGCATCGACGGGTAAAACTCCTCACTTATCCAACGCTTGAAATAGATTTACTTGATTTAATTTAATTACTATCAAAGATATCAATTATCAAATAAATCGCCAAATTTGTTGATAGGCAGAGAAACTTGTTGGATCAACCTTTATCAAAATGTACAATTCACAACCAGATTAAAATGAAGAAATGTATTAAGTTATGACAAGTATTCAACATCTAATCTCAAGACAAAGGTTAAACTATACCTTAACAAACAATAAATGTTACAGACATAGACAAATTAGTCACAAAAGAAATGAATGAAAGAAGCAAAACCACAGCTTATCTCTCTATGGTAATCCCCAGAATGCGCGAAAATTCCTAGAATGTGCAAAGATATCTGAATAGAATGTTCTTAACTGTACATTCTAATGCTGATGAGTTCTAGAACACTGACTTAAAAAACCTACTCTTCATAGGATTAATGCATTTACATTACAGTGTAGCTGAAAACTGTACAGCTAGAAGAAGGTTCTGAAAACGGTTCATAATTCCAGTCAGTATGCAAATGAGCATGAGCTCACACTTGTGAACAAACAGCACTGGCAGCTGCTTCCCGAGAACGTGAGCGAATGACGTAGTAGGACTTCCTCTTCAGAAAAATGATTAGCCAATCAGCAAATGGTCACCGGGTACATTCGGTTATTACAGTCGCCAGGCAGCAGGATGCGTGCATAAACGGACCCTTCGAAAGAGCACGTTCTCAGAACAGCTGACCTGAGGGAGTGAGCGAATAGAAGGCGAGAGAGGTAGAGGGAAGGAGAAGAACATGAGAGAGACAGAGGGAGGGAGAGAGCGAGGGAGAGAGAGAAGGGGGAGAGAGCGAGGGAGGGAGAGAAGGGGAGAGAAAGGGAGATAAGGAGGGAGAGAGAGAAGGGCAGAGAGGGAGGGAGAGAATGGGAGAGAGGGAGGGAGAGACGGAACGAGGCAGAGAGAGAAGGGGGAGAGAGGGAGGGAGAAAAGGGGAGAGAGGGAGGGAGAGAGAACGGGAGAGAGAGAAGGGAGAGAGAGAGCCTCAGCTTGGTAGTCTTAATGAAGGCTGTCCTTTTTTATCCTTCCTTGGTTATTTTAGCCTTGATGTTTTTGAGCGTCTGGCTCCCACTTAATCAGGAAGCCCATTCTCCCTCAGCTCCCAGGCCCAGTGTCTGATCAGGCAAATAGGATCCTAGGATCTCAGAGCACGGCTCTGGGTGGGGAGGGGCCAGTGGGACCCATCTGGAAGATTCTATCTTTTGTCCCTCATAAGGAGTGTCGGAACAGGATGGGGCCAGGTTTAGTCTCTGAAACAAATGAACAGGATGGGGCCAGGTTTAGTCTCTGAAACAAGCCTGGGTGAGTAAATGTGAGGAGGTTTAGATGCACGTCAGAGCTGCGGTGGAACAGAGAGGAGCTGCGCCCCCGGAGATCGCAGCATCTGAGTCAACCAGAGGAGGTTGACTCAGATTTGATATGACTGGCTTGGAGATGTCAGCATCCAATAGACCCATCTGAACAAATATGTAAGAGCTGTGGTGTCCGTGTCTGTGAGTGGGTCCAGGTAATATTGATCCTGTTCACAGTCAGCGCACACACACGCATTTACATGCAAATTCTCACAGTAGCTGCCCGTCAACAGATCAGCTTGTATTCAGGCTGGAATGGTCTGAAAAAGTGAGCGTGTGTTTTTGATCTCTGGCCTGCAGGTACTACAGCGCCACCATCCTGCAAATGTCGGGAGTGCGGGACGAGAAGCAGGCCATCTGGATGGCGGCGGTCACGGCCTTTACCAACTTCCTGTTCACCTTGCTGGGGGTGTGGCTGGTGGAGCGGATGGGCCGCAGGAGGCTGACGCTCGGGAGCATCATCGGTGAGGACAGGGCTCGGCCGGGACAGGGCACTGCGGGTTCTAATCCTGGCGGAGCGCAGCCATGGCGCTCCTGCTTTTCAATGTGGAGGAATGTACGCTGAATGTTAAATACCCTGCTGTAAGAGATAAATTGTCGCGGTCGAAGAACACATAAAGGGAGAAAACAGCAGTAGCTAACAGGTGCAGAAGGAGGAAACCCAATGAACTGACAAGCTCTTCTGTGTTTTTTGAGTGTGGCGGTGCTGTGATGCAGGTTTAAGCTACACACAGCCTGTATTCTCTCTCCCCTCTCTCTCCCCTCTCTCTCCCTCCCTCCCTCCCTCTCCCTCTCTCTTTCTCTCTCTACCTCTCTCTCTCCCTCTTTCCCTCGCTCTCAGGCACTGCTCTGAGCCTGGCGCTCCTAGCCGTCGGCTTCCTCCTGTCCGCCCAGCACACACCCCCCGTCACCATCCGCCCCACGCCCCCATCTCCAACCAACACCACCTGCACGCGATACGGGTGAGGGACGTAACTCGCGGCCCTTTGACGTCTCGGGTTCCCTGCGGGGTCAGGGGTCAATTCCACAAATTCATTAATTCATTGAAAAAGTCTCACAGAACATTGCGGGTATTTTTCAAGTCATTCATTGAATTTCAGCACTTTGACTGAATTGAACGTATTTAAATAGAAACTGTGACATGTGACCCCTCGAGTGGTGCAGTCAATCTGCCAACCAAGCTGCATGCCTGTACACATACACAGCCCATAGGTCAACCCCATAGTCTCTCAAACCACCCACAATATCCCTCCTGCAAGTTGATTGGCTAAAAGTCATACCAGGGTCTGAAATTAACACCCGCCACCAGCCAAATGCTGGTAAAATTTAGATTGTGGTTGATAAGATTTTCTACTCTAGCAGCAGGTAAGATTTTCTACTTTGGCAGGTAGCCAACCAGGTTGTTTTATTTCGTAAAAGGTCATATGGCTGGTAAAAAATGTTGAAAATAGCTGGTTATATATGTAATCCAGTGAAAAAGTTAATTTCATGCCCTGAGTCATACCTCACTGTTTCCTTCTGATGTCCCATTGGATAAGGAAATGTAATGACACTGCTGCTGTCCAGCGTGGCGGATTTCTCTCACACATCATTATTAATGCACTGTTCGTCTACACGTTGTGCAAGTCTGGTTCTCTTATTTGAAATAAGGGCCTTAAAGACAGATCAATGTTTTTATTGGCAATATGAAAGCATAAATGATGGTTTTAATAATGCGCGTGTGTGGTTCAATTTGTCTTCAGTTATGGGCATGCACGGTTACATTCAAAACATTTGTTATTAAAATGAAAAATAACATCAGTCTTTGTAACTGGACTATGAGCACCACAAGCATTCAGTAACGAGTGCTGGTCTAAGGCACATCTCTCACGCACGCACGCACGCACGCACGCACGCACGCACGCACGCACGCACGCACGCACGCACGCACGCACTGCTGTCAATTCTAATGGTTTCCCCGTGAAAATTAAACCCATGGAAAGAGATTGATTGGACAGCCTGTATATTTCTATACCAATCTCTGCATGCCATTGGCTATCGTGTGCTCAAGGTCCAACTATACCCCTCTGACTGTGACACACACAGAAATGCATGCATGTGTGTGTGTGAGTGTACGTGCATGCATGAGTCTGCCTGCATGCTTGTGAGTGTGCGTGCATGTGTGTGTGCGTGTGTGTGTGTGTGTGTGTGCATGTGTGCGTGTGTGCGAGTCTGCCTGCATGCTTGAGTGTGTGTGTGTGTGTGTAAAGTTGGATCCAGGGTTCTGGAACCTTGAGAGTTTACCTCAGGGAGGGCGACACGGCTCCGCCTTCTTGTTTCCTGACCAGCCCTGTGACTCCTCCCCCTCCAGGTCCTGCGAGCCCTGCATGCTGGACCCCGCCTGCGGGTTCTGTTACCGTGAGAACAGCACCTCTGTGTTCGACACTTCCTGCATACCCACCAATCAAGGCCTCACTGGGGAAGCAGCCTGGGGGAGGTGAGGGGGACACCGCCGCCATGTAAAGCGAATGAAACACTGGCTGTGTCTCAAATGCTCCACTAGCTCCCTATGTAGAGGAGCAATTGGGTGACACCTTAGTTAGTCCACTAGATTGGGAAATGGTGGACATTACATGACATTAGATTACATTTAAACCCTAATTTGGCATACCTGATTCTACTAATTAGCAGCTCAACGAGATCTCTATCTGTTGAGTGAGGTGTGCTTTGTTAGGGTTGGAGTGAAAACCTACAGGATGGTCAATCTCCAGGAACAGGGTTGGAAACTGCTGATGTAATGTAATTACATTTGGACTATTTGAGTCAGAGCCCTTACCACCGTCTTCTTCACCATTATGATGCAGAACATCACTGAACACAGACAGGGTGTTGCAGAACACAAGACCACGCACCTGTTACACCGGCTATGTTGCTAGAGTCTCCTGTTCACATCACTGTCACATTTTAGCTGACCTCTGACTCATTTACCGTTTCTTCACAATTTTCACATTCATTGTTTTTTTTTATGCCGTTTAGAATAAAGGTACTTATTATAGTATTTAAAGTGTATTCATATTATATATGATTTATTTTTTTTATTTTTTTAATTATGCTTTGTACAGTATTATGGGTTTAGCAGTTGCCTTGGCAATGAGAAAATGAAAATTATGGAGGGCACTGAGTATTTTTCAGGAGTGGAGTTTCTGACGTGTTTTGGGAGCGGCGTTTCTGATGTGTTTTGGGAGCGGAGTTTCTGACGTGTTTTGGGAGCTGAGGTTCTGATGTGTTTTGGGAGCGGAGTTTCTGATGTGTTTTGGATTCTGACAGGTGCTCCAACAGCACACGGGCGGGAGACGGAACGTTCTGGGCCTACAACTACTGTCCCACCTCTTACTCCTGGATCGTCCTCTTGGGCCTCATCCTGTACCTGGCCTGCTTTGCCCCAGGTAGGAGTCCCTGGTCTCCTGCAGCTTCTATCTCCAGCAGGGCGGGAGGGTGGAACTGCTAATGCAGGCCTGTCAGTTGAGAGGATGAAATATCTGTGTCATGTAAAAATAGGTTCTTATCGGCCCTGTCCAGGTTCTTTTTCCTTGCCACTTGTCACCCTAGGCTTGTTTTGTGGGGGTTTAGGCCAGGGTATGCTGTGTATTATGACAAATGCTTTGTGCTATATACATAAATTATATGTATAGTCATAAATTTGATTTGCTGTGATTTTATTTGATCTGGGGTGTATACTACAAAGCAGGATTACTGAGTTAGCTGGATAAAATCCGGAACAGCTCTTTCTAGTTCAGTCCATGTTCCAGATTTGGGAGGGTTCAGGATTTTACTCAGTGCAGTTATCCAGCTAACTCCGTAATCCTGTTTTGTATACCCCCCTGATCTGATGTGAACTGCTTTGATTTTTATCTGATCTGGTTTGTTTTTCACCTGAACTGATCTGATCTAATACGATCCTGATCTGATCTGGTTTGATCTGATCTGATTTGATTTAGATCTTTTCTGGTTTGATCTGATCTGATCTGAACTGATTCGATGGTGCGGTTTGTGGGGCTTTCCCTCAGGAATGGGCCCCATGCCCTGGACAGTGAACTCAGAGATCTACCCTCTGTGGGCCAGGAGCACGGGGAACGCTTGCTCAGCCGGTGTCAACTGGACCTTCAACGTCCTGGTGTCTCTCACCTTCCTGCATGTAGCGCAGTTCCTCACCTACTACGGTATGGCACCTAGGGCCTCACTGGGTCTAATAGCGCCTAGGGCCTCCCACTTAGGGATCTAACGGCACCTTGGGTGATATTTTGTCCGTCAGGTGGTGAGCCTCGTTCCCTGACGTTCGGTTTTCCCGCTCTTCCCGCCTCTGCGCAGGGGCCTTCTTCCTGTACTCGGGCCTGGCCCTGCTGGGCTCCCTCTTTGTCTTCGGCTGCCTACCCGAGACCAAGAGCCGGCGGCTGGAGGAGATGGAGTCCCTGTTCGAGGGCAGGCTGTGCACGTGCGGGGCCACCGACTCGGATGAGGGCCGGCAGATCGAGTACATCCGGGTCAAAGGGAGCAACTACCACCTGTCTGACAACGACGCCTCCGACGTGGAGTAGCTCACCCCCACCCCCCCCCCACCCCCCCACCCCCCACAGCTCTCTCTCTCTCTCTCCCTCTCTCTCCCTCTCAGCCCGAAAGCCTTCTGGGAAATGCATTCACACATTACTTACCTTGATGGTTCTAGTTATTCAGAGGTTGGGGGGAAGGGGAGGTGTACACAGCCATTGGTACACCCTTCTAAGGAAACACGAACATTCTCACAGTATCTCAAACACCGTAGCAACGTTTTGAGAAGGCTCGGCCTCGAACCCTACCCAACATGATCTCGCTGGGGCAAAATTTCCTGGTTGGTTAGTTATCGTTTATTATCTTTTTCATTTGGACAGCTGGATATTTATTGAAGCAGTTCAGGTTAAGTAGCCTAACGCGCTAAAGAGCACAACAGCAGTGCCCCCACCTGGGGGGGATACACTGCCACCATGCAGAACGTGGCGGTAAGAGATTCACAGCACCGTGCAAGGTGTTGCATTTATGAATTATAAACTTGAATCAGCCAAAACATTATTAATTCATTAACAGCACAAAAAAGTACTTTGTGTTCCCGATGTGGCTTGTTGAAAAATATCAGCATTTAATGTCAAATTGATTATGACAGACGGGGTCACGCAATTTAAACGTGCGTGGCGAATGAATCAGGCTAACCGAGTCAAAGGCGGCTCTGAACCAAAGCCGAGCTCCACGCGGGTCTCCAGGGATGGAGCAGGGCGCCACACTTTCCCAGCATCTCTCTTGATAAAAAAAGAAGCTCATCATTAAACCGAGCTGTGCCGGGTGTTCTGCTGTCACATTAGATTAAGCCAGGCGCACAGCAGAGGAGAGCGAGAGATTAAGCCAGGCGCACAGCAGAGGAGAGTGAGAGATTAAACCAGGTCCACAGCAGAGGAGAGCGAGAGATTAAGCCAGGCACACAGCAGAGGAGAGTGAGAGATTAAGCCAGGCGCACAGCAAAGGAGAGCGAGAGATTAAGCCAGGTCTACAGCAAAGGAGAGCGAGAGATTAAACCAGGTCCACAGCAAAGGAGAGCAAGAGATTAAACCAGGTCTACAGCAGAGGAGAGTGAGAGATTAAACCAGGTCCACAGCAAAGGAGAGCGAGAGATTAAACCAGGTCCACAGCAGAGGAGAGTGAGAGATTAAGCCAGAGAGATTAAGCCAGGTCCACAGCAAAGGAGAGCGAGAGATTAAACCAGGTCCACAGCAGAGGAGAGCGAGAGATTAAGCCAGGTCTACAGCAGAGGAGAGTGAGAGATTAAACCAGGTCCACAGCAAAGGAGAGCGAGAGATTAAACCAGGTCCACAGCAAAGGAGAGTGAGAGATTAAACCAGGTCCACAGCAAAGGAGAGTGAGAGATTAAACCAGGTCCACAGCGAGATTAAACCAGGTCCACAGCAGAGGAGAGTGAGAGATTAAGCCAGGTCCACAGCAAAGGAGAGCGAGAGATTAAACCAGGTCCACAGCAGAGGAGAGCGAGAGATTAAGCCAGGTCTACAGCAGAGGAGAGTGAGAGATTAAACCAGGTCCACAGCAAAGGAGAGCGAGAGATTAAACCAGGTCCACAGCAAAGGAGAGTGAGAGATTAAACCAGGTCCACAGCAAAGGAGAGTGAGAGATTAAACCAGGTCCACAGCAAAGGAGAGCGAGAGATTAAACCAGGTCCACAGCAAAGGAGAGCGAGAGATTAAACCAGGTCCACAGCAAAGGAGAGTGAGAGATTAAACCAGGTCCACAGCAGAGGAGAGTGAGAGATTAAACCAGGTCCACAGCAAAGGAGAGCGAGAGATTAAACCAGGTCCACAGCAGAGGAGAGTGAGAGATTAAGCCAGGTCTACAGCAAAGGAGAGCGAGAGATTAAACCAGGTCCACAGCAAAGGAGAGCAAGAGATTAAACCAGGTCTACAGCAGAGGAGAGTGAGAGATTAAGCCAGGTCTACAGCAAAGGAGAGCGAGAGATTAAACCAGGTCCACAGCAAAGGAGAGCAAGAGATTAAACCAGGTCCACAGCAGAGGAGAGTGAGAGATTAAGCCAGGTCCACAGCAAAGGAGAGCGAGAGATTAAACCAGGTCCTCAGCAGAGGAGAGCGAGAGATTAAGCCAGGTCTACAGCAGAGGAGAGTGAGAGATTAAACCAGGTCCACAGCAAAGGAGAGCGAGAGATTAAACCAGGTCCACAGCAAAGGAGAGTGAGAGATTAAACCAGGTCCACAGCAGAGGAGAGTGAGAGATTAAACCAGGTCCACAGCAAAGGAGAGCGAGAGATTAAACCAGGTCCACAGCAGAGGAGAGCGAGAGATTAAAGAGAAAGAGAGGGAGAGTAGAGAGAGAAGAACAAAGGATGCGGGAAGAGACTCGATCAAATTCAGGGCTCTATCTGTGAAAATTAAGATACGAGTCTATATAAATATTCACCACCTCATATCACAGTTTTCAAATAGCCTTATTCCTCAGATCAAATTTAGCAAACAATGAGAAAAAGTGTTCAGTATGAAGATTAAGAAGAGGAATAGCTACCTGCAACACTTCTGGGTTCCAAAAAAATGTTCATACAGCTACACAGAGCTGTTTATCTTGCAATAGATACATATTAATAGTTGGGACCATGACACATACTAATATTCAGAACATATTTTTTTACACAGCTTACTTCATTTAGCGTTCATTTAAAAAAGAAAATAACATGTTGACTATGGTTTCATATGAATATGTTTGCACATCCACAGTTACATTTGAAACAATGGCCACAGATCGTTTTTCCATAACAAAGTCTAGACATTTTAGCATAGATTTTTTGTTGTTTGTTTTGCCTGTGCTCCTTTGGAGCCTTGTGTACAAACCACACTGAATATCTACAGTGAGTAAGCAGCACGCAAAGCACAGGCTTAATGTTGAAGAAATACTGTGCTTTGAAATCCTCTGTTTTAGCGTACTGGATCGTAAATGAGATGAGGTTTCAGTCGGTGTCTGTTGGAACATTGTGCCGGTTGACACCCTGGTAGGTATTTATAGTCTCTAAGGTCAAGCTGACATCTAAGAGGTTGCTGAAGCAACATGACAATATGAGGTGAAATGGCCTATTTTCTATCATGAAACTTAATTATAAGAACTGCCAGGTTGGTAGACAACCTTACCATTTTACCGGCTCCACTGGCTTTCACGCTGTCAAAGTGTTTGTTTCATCTGTTGTCAATAGCTAGGAATTACAAAGCTGTCGACTATGAAACGTGATGTATAATTCAACTTGGGTTATAGTGGGATGCAATGTTTATTAAATGTGTCTTATCATAAATTTTTCAGGAAAGATATTTAGGTTGTGGGTTGCCAGTTTACAAGGTAGTTCTTTATCACTAGTTGTATCGGTTGAGATATGTTTGGCCCTGAGTAGGTTTGGGGAATGTTATCTGAAATGTTTTTTGTTTTCATTTATTAATATTTAAGATAAATTAGAAAGAAGGGTATAATACAAAACCTATTTTGTGTAGAAGATATGGAGCTATGAAACAAAACATTCTATGTGAAATATTGTCAATGTAAAAGTGAACATATACTTGCTTAGAGTGGGACGCAAAGTTGGAAAAACAAAGTTGTCATATTTCTGAAAAACATCCGAAAAGATATTTAGGTGTAGGTCGCCAGTTTACAGAAAGAGAAGTTCCTCCTTGTTTCAGTTAAGTATTAGACCCTGTGGGGAAATGATTGTCACTGGAAATGTGTTGTCTTCAAATCTCTTTTCGTTTCTAAATATTAGAGATCCGTTTTAAAGAGCGATATTTTGTTGAAATAACATGCAACTATAACAAAGCATTCAGTATGAAATATTGTGTATGACAAGTCTATATATATCTTGTGATTTTAGAATGCACTTTGACAAAGGGAGGACTTTTAGAACATGGCAACCCGCAGTGTCGTTTTGTCTTTTCTTTAATGAACCGACAGAAACATTTGTGGATTATTAATGAATTAAGTAATTAATGAACTATTGTAATTGCAGATATGAAGTGTTTGTACAGTTTATGACAAATTTGTGAAAAAATACACAAAATATCAGTGCTGTATAGTAAATTTTATTCTCGTTGCTATGTATGTTTTACTAGAATTTATCTTTATATAAAACTACCTATATTCATGAGATTTGATGACTTGAATATGTAAATTGACAAAATAAACACCAGTTATCTTGCAGAATTTAGTTGTTTTATTGGTCATTGGAATCTGAATCAACTTAGTATATATCTGTGTCTGAAATAAGATAGTATGTACACATTCACCTTTTTTTCTCCACAGAACTCATAGGCTCAACAGCGCTGCCCCCTGGAGGCCGCATTTAGCACATCACAACAAGCTTGATTTTGATTGTAAAAAAATCATTCGAGGCCCAAAGCAATTTTGGTCAGGAACCCCACCCTCTCTCGCAGAAGGAAGGATGCGTCCCATCGGAAACCCCCTTGCCCCTGCACCCATCACCAGCTCACATTGCTTACTTTACAGCAACAGGTTTAAAAAAAATAATAATAATAATTTTAAAACCCAAGCAACAAAAACCCAAACATGACTAACAAACTATACACAGTCTATACTAACTGAACATGTGCATTAACACCACAGTGCCAGGACATGATGTTTGAATTTTTATGCTTTAAAGCACTGGCGTAGAGACGGGTGGGCCATGGCCACCTAAATAGTATCCTGGCCCACACATTCATTTTGACTGAACCACCACACACAACCCAATTGTGAATCCCCAACTAGGTAGTTCTGGCACACATAGTTTAATCGGTATGAATATTTCTGGCTACGTTGCCGTTTTAAGTGCAAGGTCAACCAATTCAAATAAGTTCCTTGTTCTTACGGGTTCAAACAACTGAAAAATGTAGTCAGGATGAAGCGCAGTTTTATTTTGTTTCCATCAATGCAGAAGATTGAATCCATCAGTCAATTCTGTTTCTTAGGGTCAAACTTTTTAAACATCACAACCGATGACGAAAGACAAATTATGATGTCATCTTATCCCCATTATTGTCCAAGCTGGTTTTGTGATGTCATATGTTTATAATATTAGAAATGGGGGGGGGGGGGGGGGGTAGGCAGCTAAATGTGAGATTGAAAGATAAATCTTCGGCAATATATCCATTCTGTGCTTCACTGACCAATAAAATACAGCAGCTCAGTAAAGCAGACACCCTTCTAGGGTCGATGTGAGCGACTCGTATGGATGCAGGAAACGTATTACTTGCATCTTTCAATGCAGATCGTGCAACAAATAACAAACAGCTTAACTGAGCTTCCTGTAATGAAGCAATACGCTCAATTTAAGAGTTTCATTAAACATGGAAGAGCTCAGCAGGGAAAAATAGCAGAGCCGCTGGGGAATCATAATTACTGATGATGTAAGGCCACTAATCAGTATTACCCAACAAACACTGTTCACAAGCTTGATTTGTTAGCACAGGGCAAGAGAGACTGATTATGGGGTCCCATTTTATCGTGGATCTTCATTTCCAACACAGCCAGAGAGACCAAAACGCAACACCGAAAATGCCTTCAAATCTGGGACAAGAAGTGTTTATTGAGATCGTCTTGAAAAACACGTTACACTTAATTTCAAATGTGTATTTACAAAAAACTTGCACAGTAACAAAGTATTCTTTTCTTGACCACATAGGTCTTTTTTTTTGTTGTTTTGTTTACACAGACAAAAGTTTCACATTATTTTAAAAAAGCAGAACGCAGTCATATCCTTCTGCGTTTGAGCTCATGATAGAGGAGTGCCTGTTCACTTTCCAGCTTTAATGAAGGGGGTGGTGAGCGGGGCAGCTGCCAGGTCGGGATGCTCAAATACAGATACAGCAGATGGAGTGGTGTGTGCAGTCAGTGGTTTCCGTCGGAGAGGGGAAAAGCGCGTGGCAGCGGCGTCCGGGCTCCTCGTGACCCTACGTCGCGATTCCGCCGCGCGCACATCCCGCAGTCCGGAGGGTCAGTCTTCATCTGAGAATTCCGGCTTCATGCCCTCCGCCGGACTGTGAGTGCGCACGAACGCGTGCACGTGCGTATGTGTGTGTGAGAGAGACAGAAAGACTGTGTGTGTATGTGTTTATAAGACACAGAGAGTGTACATAGTTTGCATGGTGTGTGTGTGTGTGTGTGTGTGTGTCAGAGAGAGAGAGAGAGAGAGAGAGAGAGAGCGTGTGTGCGTGTGTGTGTATGGTGTGTGTGAGAGAGAGCTAGAGGAGCCTGGCAGAACATGCACCTGGGCCTTCACTTATTAGCAAAAAATGTTGTGTCCCATGGTAACGGCTTTTTCCTCACTGAGGAAACGGACGCTCGGCGTAAATCGAAAGACTAAAAGAGAAGCGAAAGTTTTTTTTCCTCAAAACGGAGGAAGGTCCAAATAAAGCTCTGATAAAGTGACCTCAGCTAATCTGACCAAATGGGGATGTTTCAGGAAAACCATTATAAATATTATAAAGACATCTTCTCAAAACAAAACAAAAAAAATACATACAGTCACTGTTATACCATGTTGTTGCTTTCTCCAACTTTATCCACAATCTGAGGAAGAGAAAGGGAGGATGATTAAGATCAACCAATTACGGCAGTAAAAAGAAAAAAATGACTCAAAAAGAGAATGCCAAACACTGCTATTCATATTTTTTCTGAATTTACTTGTTTGGAGATGTATGTGAGGGGAGGGCCAGTAAAGCTTACAGCAAGGATTATGTAGGATATTTTTGTTCAGGTTAGAGCAGTACTCTCCTTCAACCGCACAAAAACGATGGTACAGTCTGGAACGACGTGCGCTAAACTAGGATAGATTCTACAGTCTGAAACGTGCGCTAAACTAGGATAGATTCTACAGTCTGGAACGCGCGCTAAACTAGGATAGATTCTACAGTCTGGAACGTGCGCTAAACTAGGATAGATTCTACAGTCTGGAACGTGCGCTCAACTAGGATAGATTCTAGTCTGGAACGTGCGCTCAACTAGGATAGATTCTACAGTCTGGAACATGCGCTCAACTAGGATAGATTCTACAGTCTGGAACGTGCGCTCAACTAGGATAGATTCTACATTCTGGAACGTGCGCTAAACTAGGATAGATTCTACAGTCTGGAACGTGCGCTCAACTAGGATAGATTCTACATTCTGGAACGTGCGCTAAACTAGGATAGATTCTAGTCTGGAACGTGCGCTCAACTAGGATAGATTCTACAGTCTGGAACATGCGCTCAACTAGGATAGATTCTACAGTCTGGAACGTGCGCTAAACTAGGATAGATTCTACAGTCTGGAACGTGCGCTAAACTTGGATAGATTCTACAGTCTGGAACGTGCGCTAAACTAGGATAGATTCTACATTCTGGAACGTGCGCTAAACTAGGATAGATTCTACAGTCTGGAACATGCGCTAAACTAGGATAGATTCTACAGTCTGGAATGTGCGCTAAACTAGGATAGATTCTACAGTCTGGAACGTGTGCAAAACTAGGATAGATTCTACAGTCTGGAACGTGCGCTAAACTAGGACAGATTCTACGCACGCGTTGTGTATAAATAGTCCTATGCACATGTTAAAATTAGATTATTACATATGCCTGATTAAATGAGGCTCTTTTTACTTCACACACTTACCCCACTGATTCCTGGGAGATTTAGCAGATATCCCAGAATGGGTACCCTCCTGATAAAGCCTACGACCACCGGGAAAAACCCCCTGAGGAGGAGAAAGAGGGAGAGAGAGAGAGAGAGAGAGAGGTGTGTTTCATAGAAGTGGGGTCACCTTACACCAGGGGTCTCAAACTCCAGTCCTGGAAGGCCACAGTCTCTGCTGGTTTTTCTGATTTCCATTCAATCAGCGGCCAATTTAGGCCTTGGAAACAAGATGCGCAAAGACTTTAGCCAATCAATGACTTCAAGTAAACAGGAACACGTGAAAAACCAGAAGACGCAGCGGCCCTCCAGGATTTGACTTCGAGATCCCCGGCTTACACCATGAAGATTCTCAACAAACATACAGGTTTCGCTCTGCAAGCTCCTGGTCACCTGAACAAGAGGAAGAATCCGTAAATCTCCAGCACCATGCCCACCATGGGCCAGCCAATCAGCACCACGAACACGCCGCCCAGGAAGAAGCTTGTGGCCTTCAGCTTGTGTTTCTGAAAGAAGAACTTGAAGGTCCGCTCCAAACCGATTACAAACGACAGGCCCACCACAAACAGAATCTGCACACGTGTGAAACGTGTGATGCACAGAGAAAGAAAGAGAGAGAGAGAGAGAGAGAGAGAGATAGAGAGAAAAAAAAAGAACAATTATTGTACATTTCAAATTTACAATCCAAGCATTTGGCAGATAAGCCTATGAGCGAAAGCGATTTACAGATGGTGCCTTGAACAAAGCCAGAAAACAACCACTAAAGCTAGAAATGGGTTAAAAATAAAGACACCTAATTTAAACTGCAAATAAGATCAATGATGATGTACAATGCCATGTGCGCCGACCAATCAAGATGGCACAATTGGCTCTGTGCAACCTTTCTGTTAAGCTCTGTAGATCTCAAACATGCCAACAGGACAACAAACTGATGTTACATTCATATCACACTACATCTAGCCATTGATGATTGGATTTGTAGAAGAATTCAAGACTGCCAATAAAAATTTTTTAAACTGGACAGTGAAAAAAGTGAATTGGAACAAAATGAACATACTCACATTTCCTATGGCTAGGAGTGCTTTGTCAAAGAACAGGATCATTCCGAAGAAAAGAAAAAACACGCCGAAGCCCGTTATTCCCATTCCAATTTCTGAGATAGAAAACCAAACACAGCAATACAAAGGTATGAGTACACACACTCTCCATTCACAGCAACAGAAGACATACAATACAATGATGCATCTGGTTCAGATTTCTTTTAGAAACTTTAATAGTTCAGTGCTTTTAGAAACATTGAAATTTCTGCACACAACTCATCAAGCAGCCCAGAACCATGTCTTGGGGGATTTCTAAGGGAAGAGGTCAGTGCAGCCTCTTTTCAAACCTGCATTTATATATCTAGTTCGGAATGCCCATTGGCACTCTGTAGGCCGGTATCATCTCTACCTTCTGCCGCGTCCCTGCAGAGACGAACAGCTGCCAGCTTCCACTCCACCAATGAGAAAGCCCTAAAGGAGAAGTCCTCTGCCCGTCATCACAAGATGAGGATCATGCCATGCACCTCCCTCTCTGTGACGCTACTGCCAATTGTCAACTGTCCTGTTGGCCTGCTTAATGTTAATATGATCCCAAGTCTGCCCCTAACCCTCGTGAGTCAACCAGAAGGCATGTCATCTTCATGTATAAAACGGAAAGCTCGTTACAATGCTTTCGACTCCAAACATAAATATCTACTTTCCAGCAAAACTCCGTTTACGAATACAGTGTAGGAATGGTATTGCACGTGTTTCCGAATAAGATAAGATCCAACTACAGTTGTCCCCAACATTGGCAGCACTTGACTGGATTAGCTAAGACGCAAAGGACACAGTGATTTACATGCCAGCAGCACACGCAATATACAATTATTGCAGAGAAGTTGGGATTTTTTTTAGATCAGAAACACTGCCTAGGCGTCCTATACGTGGAGCAGACCGGCTCTTTCCGTAAAATCAACCACGAGTTCAGTGATGACAACTGCGTTCGCTTTCGTCCTCATCATTAATGGATGAACATTGTTAGTTGTACTTGACATAATACACTGAGCAAATTACGTGCTCTCCGTTCTCGTGCTGACTGGTCCGATGCCGTCACGCAGTTATCATTGACCAGTTCAGTACCAGGGATGTGTGCAGCCGAGCTGATACAATTAACTTTGCCATATGGTCAAAAAGCTTTCGCATTTTGGTCATATTTATTGAGAGTGACCAAAAGCTTTTTGAAGAAATGAATACGGAAATAAATTAAGCCATGTTGCTTACAGTTTTTATAGCATAGCCAAGAAGAATATAAATCAAACGTTCTGCTTTTCTCAAATCAAACATTCACAATGTCTTATCTAACTACACCCTTACTAGTATAACCCATAGACCGGAGACACATATACGCGTAGATAGCCTACAATAAGATGTCTGTTTAAAACATGACATCATTATAAACATCATAACATTACACTACTAAATTACATTTGTGTAGCTACCCATCGTGAGGCTATTATTTAAATAGTCACAGAGCCATCGCCCAACTTGGACACCATGACCTGGTGATCGTTATATCATGTGATTGTCTTTACTGACTAGAACGAAAGGATTTAAAAATCGTTTTAGTGGGCAACCCAAGCACAGCAGTCAGGCTTATTTAAAAAGCTGGATTGCATTTATCCTTAGATTTCTCTGAAAACTGGCATGTAAAATTGCGCTACCGACAGAGCTTATATCAGGATAGATAGAATTAATGGAACATCATGATAATCAGTCATTGGCATATTTAAAGCAGTATCTATATTGGGTAGCAAGCAAGACCAATGATGTGGATGACGTTAGCTAGCCTGCTTTGTTCAGTGATTTAGCTAGTAACAGAAGCCGTTATAGCGAACTGGCTAGTCATGTTTGGCAATAAAGCATCATATTAATGCGGGGTGTATGTGGGAGATCGACTCAATGTGGTAACTAACTATCTAACGTTAACTGGATAACCATTCTTCCAACACCCAAAGCAAGCGACCAAGCAGAATGGGTAGCTACCCGAAAGGATTGCCCCTCAGATCTGGATAACTGGATCTTTTAAAAAAGGAACATGGCAGGCTGTCTATCAAGCTTCACAATTAACAAAAACACGACGACATAAACAGCAGATGGTTGTTAGGCAGCTATGTAGTTAAACCAGCTGACACGAAACCGGGTAAAAAGCCACCCCGCTACACGTTAGCAAGCTAACTACTTAATTGCTAGCCACAGGCCTTTCATCTATATATCATCTAATTTATTCTGCTGTTCTAGCGGTTCCGGACATGCCACGCTTGGAGCAGCAGCGATTGAGAACCAATATAAAAGTGCTCTTACTTTGTGAATCCGTAAGTGAAATCATCCTTGCAGCGGATCGACAGCAAGGTAGGTACACTGAAACTTCACAGTGATCTAACTGCTTTCAGCCCAGTGCTCGAGAGCCACGTCTTCCGCAACGACGTCGCAATAACGCAAGCAGGCATTGGTCTCAGGAAAGAAACCCAATCAGAGCAGGGTTTGCATTAGATGACGTCTCTGATCAACCAATTCAACTGTCAAACATCTGTTCCTTCTGAAGTCAACGGGAAAGAACGGTCTGAAACAACTCAGGCAGCCTGTATCGTGTCGCTGATATAGCCTAATTCACAAGATTTGTGAAATATTTCAGAAATAAAGGTAGCCTACATTCTTTAAGAAACAAATTGCTCCCTAAAAGTATAATAGTGTTCTATTTGGGTACTAATAAGTAGGCCTACCTTTTACAAGCAAAAAAGGTCCAAATGAATGTACCTATAGGGTAGGCCTACGGCCCCAAGTGACAAGCATTTGTAGGCTATCATTTTAGGCACTTTGTATTACCTTTTTCTGAGAGTTTAATTAACTGAATCTGTCAAAGTCTGTGTTTTAAATTAAAATTGAGTGCTCTGTCATTTTTAATTGTAGTAAGCTATGGCAAAAAAAAATCATAGTAAAAGAGAAACATTTAAAATTTGTATTTGTTTCTTCAAAAAATGTTTAATGTTATGTAGGTATACATTAATTTACTAATAACAATAAAATTTCACTTTATTATAATATTGGCCGCAGACAAAGACAAAATAAGATTTTTTATTTCAGGATATCCTGTGAGAGCAAACTAGTAGTTGGCTAATATTAATATTAATAATAATGTTTTCACTTAACAAAGACATTTATATATATGTATATATATATACAGTGCCCTCCACAATTATTGACACCCCTGGTAAAGATGAGTAAAAATGGTTATTAAAAAAATCACCGTTTGGTGAATGGAGGCCTGTCACATAGAACTAGAACTGTCGTTACCAATGGTTACAGGGGACGCCGCCCGCCATTGGAGGTCCCCCCCCTAACAGACGACTAACGTTACCACTACTGAAGTAGTAGTGTTCTACTCATGAACGAGTTTCATTTCTCACTAACGCTACTATGCTGTCCTACAATGACGAATTTCTGCTTCTGCACTGCTGTGCGAATAAAAAAAAAAAAAAAAAAAAAAAAAAAAAAATTTTTTTTTGATAATTTTGACGAACTCACCAGTAGCTAAACCACCAGCAGGGAACAAAAACGACTTTTTTTACGAACCGAGAAGAGAGACTGGGGTGGTTGAAAGGGGGTTTAGTTTTTTAGCTATAGCATAGGATCATTAATATAAATTAATTTTTGAACAAATTAATTAAAAAGTTTAGTTATTTATATATATATATAGCTATATAGCCTAAATGTACATGATATTATCTTAATCTTAAAAAGTTAAAAGTAAAAGTGAATTAAATCTTAGGTTTAGCTAGTAGCTATTAGCTATGTCATTTGTGTGTGAACTGACTGCCGACCTGCGAAACATTAATGTTACCTAATAATGCGATACATCAATATTGTTGAACATCAAAAAAACACATTTTTTAACTATTATTACATTGCTAGGGGGTGCTGTTGTACGGTGTCACACAAAGAAATGTTAAAACTGTGGTGTAAACATGTAACTGTTGGCTGGCCAGGAGGGGTTCGAAGGAGAGAGAGAAAAGAGAAAGAGGGCGAAAATAAAATGTAACGTTACGATATTAATTAATAAAAAATATAATGAATAAATAAAATAAATAATGAAAATAAATAAATGTAATTTTAAATGATGTTGTTTTTTTGATTTTATGGTGTCTACAAAACAAGTTAAGGAAAAAAAAAAAAAAAAAAAATATTTAAATATCTAAAATAGCCTAAAAATGTTTTTATTACTAGGTAACTACTTGTAACCTAACATGTAACGTATCACTTATTACTACTTACCAAGTACAACTGCTACGAAGTGGTACTACTGAGGTACTTACTACTGATAGTACTAGCTGGAACTAGTAAAATAAACCAATAAACAGCTCTAATACTTCAACCATTTCTTCTACTTCAGCTTATGTTTGTTCCATGGGAGGGTTCGTTAATACACCTAATTATACACCTTACGTTACGTACCCTTACCCCGTTTAATATATGTTATATTATTATATATTATTATATATATTATTTATTATAATAACTTTTATTTCCAGAAAACCCACCTAGCACAGCAAAAAGCAAAACAACAACAAAAAACAACAACACACAACACACAACAACACAACAAAAAACAAAAAACAACAAACAAATCAAAATCATCCATCCAATCAAGTGAATGAATGAAAAATAAAAATGGCCCCCAAAAATGGCCCCCTGTCCCCCCCCACCCCCAAGTCCAACCAACCAGTCAAACACAAACTCCACAACCACACAACATTCCAATACAAACTCAAAGCATGCATGCTTTGTACACCGCCAAACTGTTAAATTTTGTTGTTGTTGTTGTATATTGTATATTGCTGATATTGCTGAATATGCAGCAAAGCAAATTGCGCAAAACAATGAATTAAGCAAATTAAGCAATAAATGTGCAATTTAAATAACAATTATGCAAATTTATTTTTTATAAATTTTTTTGGTTGGTTTATGGAACACCGGCATTTTTAAAAATTGTTGCGTGTGGCCAAAATGGTTGTGTGTGCCAAATTGTCTGGCCAAATTGTGACTGACCATTATCTTAATTTCACACTGAAAAAATGAGAAAAGTTCAACTTTTAATTTAAGTAAATTTATTCTGAGAAAAAAAAATTCCTCATCAAGAAATTATTATTTTTAACAAAACCACGTGGATTTTTCTCATTTTTTCAGTGTGAGATTAAGCTAATTTACCAAAAGATTAATTTTTTATAACCCTTTTTACTCATCTTTACCAGGGGTGCCAATAATTGTGGCGGGCACTGTACATGTATGTCTTTATGACCGTCCATGAGAAAATTAAACGAAAGATGATTTGTTTGGGGCCAAAATGTTCCTCTGGGCTTTTTACTTCAAATGTGAAGGGGCTTTTTGCCCCAAAGGGTGAAAACTTTATATTTTCATCCTTAAAAAAACGTTTTTCTTCATCTCTCTCAAAACAAATGAATTACCTCTCTCCATTAATCCCAAAACATAACTGTTCATGTAGGCCTATATTTTATAAATAGCCTACATAGATTACTAATTTCCAGTGACAAAAAAATTGATGAATATACCTCAAAAACTATTCCAATGGATTAAGACTCGCAAATATTGTGAGCCAGATGAAATGTCCAAATTAAAAAGAGCAGGGACATAGCCTACGATAAATGTGTTGGGATTCAATTTGACGCAATTTATAAACCTCTTCCCCAGTGTTACCGACTGTTTGTTGAACCGGCTGTGTTCTTTATGGGCTTTACCCATAGGCTTTACCCCTCCAGGTGGTGGCTACGTTAATATAAATCGTTGCAAATTAGGCAATATGTTTCATCTTCATGTTTTAATTTATTGTAAAACTATTGTTTAGCATTTTTTTTCAGTAACAATATACACGCACAATAAAGTGTAGGCAGGGCCGGATTAAGACTTCATGGTGCCCCTGGGCAACCAGCCACTCAAGTGCCCCACCCCGCAGCACACAACCCTTACCTATCCACAGGAGTGTATTAGTCCTTGAGTAGAAATACTTTTTAAGTGTACTGAAGTAACCTATTATTTTTCAGTATACTTTACTTGACTGTTTTTTATATATACTTTTAGCTTACTACTACTCCACTACATTTTCCATATATATGGTTCGAGTCCCACGTAGGACACTGCCGTTGTACCCCTGAGCAAGGTACTTCACCTGAATTGCTTCAGTATATATCCAGCTGTAAATGGATACTATGTATAAATGCAAAAATGCTGTGTAAGTCGCTCTGGATAAGAGCGTCTGCTAAATGCCTATAATGTAATGTAATGTAATATCCTGTATATACATGCACTTTGAACTATTACCCACCCCCTTCAACTGCCGGCACCCGACACTTTACTCTTGACCTACACATTTGTAACTGTCTATTATATTGATATAGGCTTTATTTTTAGGTTTAGGTTCATATAAAATTATTCACATTGCTATTTATATTGTTTAGTCAGGAACTTGGAAACAGATAAGCCACTGTTGAGAAAAGCAGGACCAAGATCAAGAATTCCAATGTATCTGTACTTGTTGCATATGGCCAATACAAACTTGAACTTGCACTTGATATTGATATATCTTGACAATCTTATTATTAAACGTGAATGGTGAATAACTAGTAGTGTAGAGTTGTAGGAAGGGAGAGATGGACAACTTCACTTCTCTCTTTGACTACACAAACGTGTGTCATTTATTTGACATCAACATTGCAGCACTTCTTCTTCGAGTCCTTTGCAATCTTAGATGTCATTCTGCCAGTGTCTGGCGCAGGACACAGCTGATGGAGTCGGTTCAGCCAGGTCCTGGGGGCTGCACTGGGGGGCGTCGTCACATTCCAGCAGGTGGGACATTGTCTGTACTGCTCCGCAGCCACACGTGTCCTCTGTGTGGTAGTTCCATGTCTTCAACAGTGCTTTGCACCTCCCCTGCTCCACCCGCAGTCTGTTGAGGGTCTTCCAGGTCGGCCATGGGAGGTCGTGTCCGCTGGCGAGGCATTCAGTTGGTGTTATGCCTCTCTCCATCCATTCTTGGGCTCGGGTGTTTAGTTGGTGCCATTCAACCCTCCAGATGTTGGTCCGTGCCGTTTCTTTGGTGGACTGGAGAGGGGGGACTGTGTGCAGGAAACTGGCTCTGGATTTCAGTCTGGATGGGGGTGCTGTATGTCCGTACAGGGGGTGCCTCATGTCAGACTCCTGTGCTCTCCGCTCATCTTGGGCGACGATGGAACGTCTGGTGTGAGGGGGGGCAATGCCGGCTAGTGCATAGAGGCACGGGACTGGCGTTGTCTTTATGCAGCCCGTGATGATGCGGCAGGTGTCGTTGAGGGCCGTGTCTACCAGTTTGGTGTGGTGGGAGCGGCTCCAGCTTGAGCAGGCATACTCAGCTGTGGAGAAGCACAGGGCTAGGGCCGTTGCACGGATGGTTGGTGGATCGGCGCCCCACTTTGAGTTGACCAGTTTGCGCAGGATGTTATTGCGGGTGTTGACCTTGGCTTTGGTGTTCTGAAGGTGGGTTTTGAAGGAGAGTGTCCTGTCGAGTGTAACTCCAAGGTACACAGGATGGGGATGGTTCAAGAGTTTGTGGCCATCCCATAAGATGTTCAGTTCTTTTCCTGCGTCTCGGTTTTTCAGATGGAAACTGCATAGCTGGGTTTTTGATGGGTTGGGTTTCAAGTGGTTGTTATTGTAGTAGGTGGACATCTCTTGGAGGGCACTTTCCAGGACGGGTTCGATTTTATGGAAGCTCTCTTGTTGGGTGGTGATGCAAAGGTCATCAGCATAGATGAAGCGGCGACATTGTGGGGGGAGTGGTTGGTCGTTGGTGTAGATGTTGAAGAGGAGATTTAGTGTACTATCGCGGCGGCCCCACAAATTAGCTTTTATATAATTTTTGCTTTTAAAGCACTTCAACTTTCGTTTTTTAATCATGAAATGCTTTTGTATCAGCCAACATACTGATACTGAATGATAAACATATACAACGTTATAGTTCTAGTTAGCCGTTTTAGCTATATGTTTGCTAGCTAGTAAAGCCAGAACTTTCCTGCGAAGGGTGTCCATGGCACCAAGTTCCCAGTTGTGCAGCTCAAACACCGCATTTACCACCTCCGAAATGCGACCTCTCACCATAAACTCACGCAGGATTAGACTTTTTTTTATTTATTTATTTTTTTTACTTGAATTTCTTGAAATTAGAATTTTGAGCATTCACTTTTCAACTTTTTATCGCAAAATCAGAATTTTGCGTACATGCTTTTCACCACTCGTTATTCGCACATGCACTTTTCGACAACGGGGGACAGGCAGACACGGAGCGCGGAGGCACACAGCCAGTCAGTTACCTACTCTCCTCGGCACGCTGCTGGGGCAATTCGCTGGTAGCTGTACTCTCGCTTGTGACGTTACTACCGTTAGCTGTTTTAGCAGAGCTGTCGGTAGCTAACGTTAGCTTATTAGCTTCTGTGCTGCTTCTGCTGCTGCATCCCCCTGGCAGTTCACGTTCTTCTACATTACGAATGAAGAAACTACCTATTTGAGGTACATTTTTTAAACTGGCTGTATTTCGAGTCTCTTTATCTTTTTTAAGTTGTCTTTTCGCACTACCACTTAGCTGTTGCCTCTTCATCGTTCTGTTGGTTCTGAGTTGCTTACGAGCTATGTTTCAAACGTCAATTCGTACTGACGTTAGTGGCATCTTCTGAATTAACCAATTATGATTTAGATTTTTTCGGTTTCTGGGGGGGGGAGGGCTACTTTGGTGCACTGGCTGCTCGCTGCTGGCACAGACTCAGCGCAGGCAGGACTTACAGCAGCTGCTACAGACACATACCACAGGCTGAACTGAGACACATTGTGGGACATGCTAACGTGATTTTTAAAAACTTTTCGAAACTAGTTTTATTGCAATTCATTATTATTGTAACATTATTTTTGTAACATTATTTTTTTTTTCAACTTTTTTTTTTTTTTTTTGGCTTGCTTGCTTGATGCCCCTGGAGCCTTGGTGCCCCTGGGCACGTGCCCAATTGCCCATATGGTTAATCCGGCCCTGAGTGTAGGCTACCTTGCGATACCACTTTTATGCGATACCACTTTTCAGCAGATGATGGCATCCCTGCTCACTGATGATGTTCGCGCGGCGCGTCAGGTGATCACTTTCTCCATTGAACACCTGCTGCATATAGCTATTGTCGCTCACCTAGCTACATCAAGGTAAAATGCGCAGTCTGAGTGGGCCAATTGATAGCAAAGACTGATAGACACCAAAAACGATTTCAGTCAAAACATTAGATTTTTGTTTTCTCAACTTGTTCGGAAGATAGCCTAATACTTTGAGGCACGCTCTTTTTGACTGTGCAGCCAGCCGTAGCACAATTGAGCGCTTGCCTACTTCGAACGCGTTGCGTATCTAAGCAACTAAAATTTTGCAAACGAATGATTTTTTGGCTAAGCGCGTCGCGCATTTGGTAAGGACACGTTTCGCCCTGATTCTCCTCAAAGAAGAAGACAGTGTTCACCTACAGGTAAAACAAAACGTCAATACATTACCAGTAGCCTACGCAAAAAGTAGGCGCACATAAAAGTTGTCTTCTTAGACCGCACGGAATTCATCGCTATTGGACATGGAAGAAGCTTTTATTCCCGGACCAATGTATTTTTTTGACCAGGTAGGCTAATCTACATTTTGGGATATTTGTGTTGTATATTAATCACATATGAAAAATAATATTTGATACTTATCAAACCTTTAAATGTTTAGTCATCGGGTAGACAACGCTGTAAACGGACAAGGAAGTCTGACAAATCATGTAAGAATAGCTCCAACAACCCACAAATGGAGTCAAATAAAAAAAGGTAAGAGTCTGAAAATGTATCCCACTTGAAAGTCGTTTTTAAATATTTTACAGTTTCATCAGTCCTGAAATATGAATAGGTACACTTTACCATAACGGTGGGGAAATGTTTTCTCTTTATTTGGTCTAAATATGCTTTTTATCTTCTCGAAACAGCACGCGCAGAAAGTCAGTTTCAGATGGTGAATCCGCCGGGGATGACGACCTGTCTGGAGAAAGCACTGTGAAAAGCGAAAGGAAGGGAAGGTGCGATGCTTTGCTTGAGACAAATAACCTTGGCAACAACAATGATGATGAGCGATGTACCGAAGCTCCACCAGCTGCCCTGCAGGAGGAGATATGTGGAGAGATTATCCTTTTGGAGGAGTACCGGCACGGAGCTCCACAGCTCCTCCTTGAACTAGAGCAACTGCTCCGACTGTGCAAGAGGCGCGAAGAAGGTTTCTTTCCTCGCGGGCTGGGAAACGTCCTGAATTACACCTGGCGCGAGCTGACTGATGGAGCCATGTTCTTTATTAAACGGCAAATGCAGTCATCTGCATACAGAATCATAAAACATCGCAAGCCGAAAGGCTCAGTCACTTCTGATAGAATGTCTGTTGATACCCCTCAGGAGAAGATAAAAGCAAAGAAGAAAACTAGAAAGAAAACCAATTTTGAAGAAAACTCACTCAAACGTGAGTATAGTCTACTTGAATAGTGTGCAGTGCACCTCCTAAGTCCCACATGCTCAATAATTTAATAAATGAAACTGCTTGAAAGATAAATACAGAAACAAAATTTGTGAAATGCTGCTGCACAATTGGATAATTGACTACTTCCCATCTGTATTAATGAAGCATCACTCCATGGGTACTTTAACCGGAGAGTAATGAAATGGGTGTTAAACATGTATTATCCATTAATTCAGTGCAGGTGGCCTTTAAAAACGAAATGGAGCTCATCTCTATGGTTACCATCTGTTGCCGGTGATTGATTGAGATGGCACACAGGTGGGGTCATGTTGCCTTAAAGGAGAGAGAGCTGAAGTGATGGTTTTATATGGCACGGCCATGGCTGCTTACCATTTCCTGCCCTGTACATTTCCCCATTCAATTATTTATAACTCCTGGAAGCCACATAATTTAAGATTGAAGTTACTTATCCACTGTGTGCTCTTTGTTCAATTGAGTCTTTTTGGATTAACCAAGGGCGGCACGGTGGTGCAGTGGGTAGCACTGTTGCCTCATACCGAGTTATTATTTATCCAAATGATATTTAAGAGGAAACGCGAGCGCACACTGAACTCAGCACCTCTATGTTTAAAAACATGATGGAATGGTTTGCATGGTCTTCTGCCTCTTAAAGGGCTTATCAAATGGCTTGTAAAAATATGTGTCATGTTAAAGTAGCCTGTAAACTGATGTTGATTGTTCTTACTGGTCGAAATTTTACAGCTCTTTTGTCCACAACCATAAGCTTTTCCATCTCATCAGAGGTCTGCCATGAGCAAGGTGAGAGACTACAGACTATCTTTCTCTCTCTCTCTCGCTCGATCCCACTTTTCCCCTCTAACTCAATCATTTATTCACACATGTACATGCACACACACACACATGGATTCCTGCAAATGTCTTGACTGTCTATCTGTCCATTTGTCCAGGTTGGGTTGTCCAGTCAGACGACCTGACCCTTGGTGACCCTCAGTGGACGGCTTTGTGTCGATGGGCCGTGGAGAGGCTGCAGCTGGCTCAGATTTTTATGTGCGGGACCGTTACACTCACCTGCCTGTCTCCTCTGTCATTACATGCACTTAGCTCTCATTGCACATTCACTATCAATATGTAATGGCCCATTAACTCTGGCTGTGTTGCATTGTAGCAAGTGCTCAATGTTACATTAAACCCAACTGTGTTACAGCAAGTGCCCAATGTTACATTAAACCCGGCTATGTTACATTGTAGCAAACAATAACCAATCCTCATACATATTTTGTTTGTGTAATTAAAATTATTTATAAAAGTACTATTTTCTTCAACGTTGTTAGCAAGCTACCAGATAAGACTAGCAAAATGTCGGCAGGTCGGTTTGTTTACCATAGATATATACTACCAGGAATGCTTGCTTCCGTGGAAATTTGGACCAATGAGTGGTTTCTGATGCATCGGCGCATGAAGAATTACCTACCGGATATACGTTCCAAATAAAATAAGAAAAAGCCAAGAAAGGGCCATTTAATAAAAAATATATATATATATTGTATTGACAGAATCCACTTTGTTCACGTTCCTATACGTGCTAGAAGTGTCATTTTGAGATCGTTTTAGCTGCCTTATAGAAGTGAATGGAGAGTGACAAATACCCTATTCTGGATTATCACCCCAGGGGAGCACAGAGCAACTAACGAACATATTTCGCCACCATTTGGACTCGTATCATGGCCAAGTAACTACACAACCCAAAGTTCTACCAAAGTTCAGTTGTGCTTTTCATTAAAAGGAAATGTTATTACTTACATTTTTAACTATATATTTTTATTGTGGTTTAATGTACACAAGAAAAAGTGAATTCAGTGTCTCGAATGCCTTTTGTTATTAGATCTGTAAAAAATACAGTCATTTTTGGTTATTTCTTATATTCATCTGTTCCATCTTGTGCTTGTCAACGCAGAAAAGAGCAGAACGCGAAGCTGGCCGAGTGGGGGTTCACCCATCCGCTTCTCCTCCGCCATTACGGAGATGCTAAGAGAGACTGCACGGGCAAGCAGAGGCAGGGGGGCCGGGCTTGCATACTCCCGCCCAACCACAGGCCTTCCATCCCTGAGCCCAGGCAGGAGGACCCGTTTCTGCAGAAACTGCACTATAGAATCAACGACGGGACTTCCTTCCTGTAGTATCCTTTCTTCCAATGGTGTCCTTCCTTCCTGTAGTGTCCTTTATTCCTGTAGTATCTTTACTTTCTGTAGTATCCTACCTGCTGAGAACCCCACCAGCCAATAAGTCTGAGGCTGTGTCCGAATGTGACCCCTGTTTCCTGTTCACTGTCTCCTGTCCACTCAGACCCCTGTCTGCTATGTGCCCTGTCCCCTCACTTTGCAAGCAGTGTGCAAAAGAAATCCCGCAAAACTCTTTCCAAACTAGTGAGGAAGTAGTTCATAATATTTTTTTTATTTTTTTTTTATTGATAATATCAATCAGTTAACATATGGCGATTGTTACAAAGTGTAGATTATGAATGAAGATAGAATTAACAAAAATAAAAAAGAGTATTTCGTAATATGAACCTATCTTATACCATAGATATACATATACGCTCTATGTCTTTTACGCTTTTACTTCCGGGTTACTTACTGAAACTGTCGGATGAGTGCACCGTTCTGCAGATGAGTGTGCTCCTGAATTCCCTCAACAAGACCTCTGAAATAAGGGGTTCATCCTGGTATTTTAAAAAAAAGTGCCCCCATTTGTGAAAAAAAGTCGCCCACCCAAAAGTTTTTTGACGAAGTGGACTCATGTAGGCGTGATATTCGGACGTGGCCTATGGCACGGGTGGGACATCTTACGACACTTCCCTAGTACGGTTGGAAAATAATGTGGCAGTTATTTTTCACGTACTGCAAGTTGCGCGTTAAACAGTGCACATTAAACAGCACACTTCTGCCAGTACACTACACAGTAGGTAGGGCTCTGATTCGGATACCACCTTTGGCTGCTCCGATTCTCATGCTGTCGCCCTGGTTACAAACAGACCTGGGTCTCATCCATTTTTTTATTACATTAACCTTAAGATGCCAGTAAAATGTACATAGACTGCACACAGTACTGCAGTAATAACACAGATCGCATCCCTGTCTGTACTGCAGTAATGGTGCAGATCACATCCCTGCCTGTACTGCAGTTATGCTACAGATCACATCCCTGCCTGTACTGCAGTAATGGTGCAGATCACATCCCTGCCTGTACTGCAGTTATGCTACAGATCACATCCCTGCCTGTACTGCAGTAATGGTGCAGATCACATCCCTGCCTGTACTGCAGTTATGCTACAGATCACATCCCTGCCTGTACTGCAGTAATGGTGCAGATCACATCCCTGCCTGTACTGCAGTAATGGTACAGATCACATCCCTGCCTGTACTGCAGTTATGGTCGAGGACCTTGACCACACTTTGCCAGCTACCTGTCCGGGCACATGGCAGTGTGCCAGAGTCACTCTGGCCTGCCCTGCGGTGGGTTCTACACCATCGTGTTTGCCGATGCACCCAAGGCCTCTATCCTGGCCACCTTCACACCATACGGACATGGCACCATGGTCCATCCAATCAGGTAACGTGTGAAATGTGCTGCTCAGGTCACACAGGGGTTTTATATCAGATACTCTAATGTACAGCTACGGCCTTATATCAGATACTCTAATGTACAGCTACTGCCTTATATCAGATACTCTAATGTACAGCTACGGCCTTATATCAGATACTCTAATGTACAGCTACTGCCTGATATCAGATACTCTAATGTACAGCTACTGCCTTATATCAGATACCCTAATGTACAGCTACGGCCTTATATCAGATACTCTAATGTACAACTGCCTTATATCAGATACTCTAATGTACAGCTACGGCCTTATATCAGATACTCTAATGTACAGCTACTGCCTTATATCAGATACTCTAATGTACAGCTACGGCCTCTCTCTCTCCCTCTCTCTCCAGTGGCACAGTGACAGTGTGGAACCAGTGTGGGGGCGTGTCGTATGACTCCAGCGGTGCTGTAACTCGGGAGTGGACCTGGTCCCCCGATGCCAGACAGAACAAGCTGATCGTCGTCGAGGTGAGGGGGAAACCTGTTGGCATGGGGACAGGAGAGCTGGGTGGCACAAGCACAGGGAGGGCAGGGCCCAACAAAGGAACCACGGCGTAACGTCTGACCCGCCAAAACCCTCCCGAGTGCATCCTGGCAGAACAACCAGGTCATGTTTCTGACAGCAGCCCCTTTAGACAATACACCATTATCTCTGTGGCACAGATAATAGGCCCAGTATCATCACCACCATTCTCTATATCTAAGGAAATATCAAACTCAGTCCTGGGGACCCCTGTGTGTGCTGTTTTTTTACTTCAACCATGATTGAAATCCCAGAATTTTAACAACGTATGAGCTGTTACTTTTATTCATTAGACACTCTTACGCACTTTTACAGAGTGTGTCATTTGTGAGAGTCTCTCTGTAGCAGTCCCTCACTTTATTTTGGAGTTGGTGTAAGCATGCCAACACACTATCTGGTCATGCTATTCTTGACGGAAGTTGTGACTTCATGAGATTAACCTATTGTGCATTTGTGTGTGTGTGTGTGTGTGTGTGTGTGTGTAGGTCACGGAGCTGATCTTGGTGCGGGCTTGGAGTGTGACCTCAGCTTCTCTCTGGTTCAGAGCTGACCAGGAGAGGATCCAGCTGCCAATCTCATCTTTGCCAAACGTGGCTCCTCCAAAAAATCTGGTGAGAACCTTCTCTTCTTAGGCATTAGACCACACCCCTGTTTTTTGTTCTCTGGCCACACCCCTTTTCAAAATGGGAATACCTGTCTTTTTGTGTAAACAGGTGTCATATCAGATATAGTAGCTGTGTTTTACTCCAAGTGTGCCCCCTGATAGATGTATAGTTTGTGAATAGACAGATGGTTTGTGATGACGTGTGAATAGATAGTGTTGAATAGCAGCAGTAGGGCAGTCCTCTTGGTAACATCCCATCCTGGGTGTCAGGCGGAAGTGAGGTCATCGGGCGTGGCCCTGGAGCCGAGCCCTGAGGAGGTTGGGTGTGCGGAGGCGGAGCCTGGGAGAAGGGGGCGGGTAGACCAGGACCTGAGGAGACTCCAGCGGACGGTCCGGAACATTCTGGAGGACTGGCTGGAGCACTATCGCCGGGCCACGGGTAAGCGCAGGGATGGGGGGGGCGGGGGTGGAGATGTCTGGGGTTTTCTTCCTGTGATTGACTGGCATTGTACAGAGGTTGAATGTAAGCCCAATTAAACAACACAAATCTGAGATCTTTAACTTCTACATGCAGGTCATTTTTAAAATGAGTAAACATGGAGGTGGAAATAAATCTCTAATGTAGTCCTGACAGGAACTCATTTTTATTAAACATTAACCAAGCAGCATGTGTGAACTGAAGCAGGTGGAGAGGATTTATTTGAGTAAGCAGATACACAGTGTTAATACTGGAAAAAGGCAACTGAGATAAAACGGCAACAAACATTCCTGGGGCCTGTTCCAGAAAGCAGGATTTCAGAGTTAGCTGGATAATTGAACTGAGTAAAACCCAGAACCCTCTCAAATCTGGAACATTGACTGAAGTAAAAAAAGCTGTTCCGGGTTTTTACTTGTCCAGAAAACTCAGTAACCCTGCTATCTGGAACAAGCCCCTGGGTTTATCGTAAATGAACCGTGTGCACCATCGTAACAGCGTCACTGACTCGTACCTGCTTCTGCAGCGGTTGTAGAACGTTGTGCATCATGCAGCAGAATGGCAGGTCTATCTGTCTCTCTGAAGCCCCTCTGATGTGTCACAGGGTGCACCTGCCCCGCTCTCACCGAGACAAAGGACAGGCCAGCTCGCTCCGCCCACAGCAGGTGGAAGGCCCAATCAGCTGCCCTGCCCGCTCTGGGCTCGGGGGAGCTGGAGGAGGACAGCCCAACCCAGCCTGCAGGGGGCAACGTAGAGCAGCTCACCACAGCAAGGTGCGTGCTCACACCAGCCAAACCGCAGCAAGGGTAAGTTGGGTGTCACAGTTAACCAAGGGGGCCAAGGTGTCTAATCACAGAAATAGAGTAGAAACAAATAGTTTTACTGGAAGACCAAACATTTTTACTAAAAGATGAAAAAACTGAAAAACCAAAGATCTTTATTGAAAGATCAAAGAGAGGTTTTCTGAAGTTAACAAATTTGTGTATCTGGTCTTGTCAGTTGGAGTTAAAAAGTTGACACGCAAACAGTGGTGATCAATTGTATGTGGTTGTGTGTAGAGAAGGTATTGTGTAAAACAGATGTTGTGTCTCTCTCTCTCTCTCTCTCTCTCTCTCTCTCTCTCGCGCTCTCTCTCTCTCTCTCTCTCTCTCTCACACAGACAGGGCAAAGAGCAGCCACAGCATGTTACAGAGACAGGAGCACTGAGAGTCCACAGCAATGTCAGGCTGGTGTAAGAGATGATCATAATGATGCTAATAATAACAATATAATCATACTAGTACTAGTGCTAATGCTAATAATAATAGCACTACTAATAGTAATAATATTCTACTTCTTCTTTTCATCATCAAAGCTATGCCCTGTGGAGTTGGGCACCCTCCTCTGTTTATAGTCTGATATTGAGTAGCTATCCCCAACCTTTTTATCATTCAACACTGATGACCTCATGTCTCTTTGTTTCCTAGTCTCACACATTCCAAATTGGGGTGGGAATTGGACATAGATAGCCCCGTGTTGGGTGCCAAATTATTTAACAAAAATAAATAAATAAAAAACAGGGACTGCATTTGGATTGTCAAAAAAATAGGTCCTTTTTTCTTTTCTTGCAACTTTTCCTTGACCTCGCTAGAAAACATCACAGGGGTCAAGGAAAGGATGGAAGGAGAGATTTACAAGGGGTGTGTCCCAATAGTCGAAAAATGCACCCTCCCTTCCTCTACTACCACCTCTTCTAGGCTACTCCGTGACCCGGAAACCGATCTTTGTGTCCTTCCTCCACTGTCCCAATATTGGAAAAGACAAGTGAATAGGCTTCAAAATCAGGTTCTTCTAATCGGCGCAGCATACATACATACATACATACATACATACATACATACATACTTACATACATACATACATACTTACATACATACTTACATACATACATACATACAAACATACATACATACTTACATACATACATACATACATACTTACATACTTACATACATACATACATACATACATACATACATACTTACTGCGGACGTTTTTTCACATTTTTTGGTGACATCATTGTGCTCACGCCCACAGAGATTTAAGAAAAGGCAACAGTGATGATGCGTGGCTATGCCTTATACGAATTTCCCCAAGATTATGATGCCCCAATGCAAGATATTTAGCCGAAACTGTGCGTGCTTCAGTAGGTTATTATCCCACATAGAGGACATAGCACCCTACAACAGATAACAAAATGCCAGTCCATTTTTGTGGTTCATATCCTAGGCTACATAAAAATGTGTCAATTTAAGTTGGGGAAACAGCTTTATTTATGCGCTTGCACATTAATGTTGCTTATTAATGAACATGACGATCCATAAATATAGCCAGAGCATGACAGCTGCCATTTCAGTATGTGAATATGCATATGCATATAATTAATTTATTGATGAATTCATTTATTCAATCAATCGTTTCCAAAGGACGTTTTTAAATTTGATTTCAGATGTTACAGTGGGAAATAGGCCTAATTGTTTTTTGGTGTGACCACTGCGATACTATGAACACTGGGAATAGCCTAATATCTCTGATAATATGTTGATAATTCATTCCACTAATCTACAGAAATGTTCCCGAATTTGCCTATGTGAGATGCAAGGAACTGTCAATAGCAGGCTGTAGTGTAGCTACAGTAGGCTAGCCTATATGAGGTGAATTAGTTGTTCAGACATCGGGAACATCGGGATTCTGGAATTACAGTAAATTGTTATGTTTGCATATAGCTACTATGTGATGTTTACTTTGATCTAATGTTACTGATTAGCCTACATAGTAGTTAGTGTCTCGACACAAACTGCAATGTCAGGTAGGTTACTTGTTTATAGCTACTGTATGTGTAACTAGGCTATTTCTACTTGAGACTTAAAACATATTATGCAGCTTTAAATGGGCTGGCCGTGCATAAGATCTGTGATTGGCGCTGGGACTCATTGTGGGTTCGGCATCAGTCAAAGTTATAGGGCAACTTCATCAGTATTCCACAGCGAGTTTGATGACGAAGAAGCGGATTAGCTGTCCCAGTTTTCTTCACTGTTGCTCGTTCTCTCCTTTCCTCCACTCCCTTCCTCTCCTCCATTCCTCCACATACATCCGGGTAGGAGAGGAGTGGTAGTGGGGGAGTGGAGGAAAGAAGGTGGGGAGTGAAGAATATTGGGACGCATCCAATTTGTAACCATTTGTAATGAATATGTAGCCCAATCAGCAACATTAAATTAAGACACAAAGATCAGTTTTCGGGGCACGGAGGAGTGGATGTGGTAGCAGAGGAAAGGAGGGTGCATTTTTTGAGTATTGGGACACACCCTTGGAATGCAGCCAGAGATTACGGGTGCGTCCCAATATTCTTCACTCCCCACCTCCTTTCCTCCACTCCCCCACTACCACTCCTCTCCTACCCGGAAGTATGCAAAACTGCCTTAATGTTTTGAGCACAAGTATTCACATGTACAGTATACAATGTACCTGACATTACGGTTTGCATCGAGACATTAATTAATATGTTTCCTAGTTTTACACTGATGGGCTCATGTCCCTGGGTGCGTCCCAATACTCGAAAAATGCACCTTCCTTACCTCCACTACCACCTTCTTTTCTCCGTTCCTCGTGTTTTAGTCTAATGTTGCTGATTACATTTTAATTACATATTAATGGTTACAAATTAATTACATTGTATACTGTACGTGCAAATACTTGTACTTGAAATGTTCAGGCAGTGTTGCATACTTCCGGGTAGGAGAGGAGTGGAGGAAAGGAGGTGGGGAGTAAAGAATATTGGGACGCACCCCCTCTCTTTCTGATGACCTCATGTTCCTCTGTTTCTGAGTCTCGCAGCGCTGAGCCGTCCTCTTTCTCTGTCCTTCAGTCATGTGGTGATCCCGCGGAGCCCAGAGATGGGCCGTCCCACCGCGGTGCCCCCCAGTGCCTGTCCCGTTGGGACACGGGCCGCCCTGCAGGGGCAGGAGGGGCAGCAGCAATGCCGCTGCAGTAACAGAAGGATGCCCCTGCTGACAGACCTGGAGTATGACACCTTCATCAGCGGCCAGCCATCCCACACCGAGCAGGTCCTGGTGGTGTGTGTCACTCCTATAGCCCCGCCTACTGGGGACGCCCTGGACCAGCTGTACAGGGCAAAGAACAAGAACAGGAGCATGCCATGCACTCAGGTACACACATACACACACACACACACTCTCACTCACTCACTCACACTCTCACACTCTCACACTCCTCACACACACACACACACTGGTAATCACATACTCATACACAGACACACACACACACACACACACACATACATCAATGTTTTCTCAAGTTTAGCTCCAAGGCTAACAGTTGGTGCAGGTGTGCTAATCAGTACCTCTCCCACTCTATCAGTGTCACCTGGACTCATTCCGTCTGGTGAGATATGAGCTTCCCATGGCAGACTCTGCCTCTGGTACCCACAATACCTTGCTGCAGCACAGAAACAACATTACTCCGGGGATGTTCCTGGTGAGTGAGCCTTCACCAGGATTTTAATCCGCTGGTACCTTCATTCTCCATAAGATGGCAGTAGCGCTTCAAACTACACAAGTGTGGAAAGCCTGCAGGCATGTTTTTAGTTTCCTGGGGCTCTGCTCAGCTTAAAATGATTCAAATTCAGCAATATTAATTTTAAAACTAAACGTTGTCTTTGGACTCTGAGGTGAAATCCGCAGTGTGAATTTTCCCCACGTGCCAGCACTGGGCCGTCCCCCTGTGGCCGCCTGCTGATGGAGCCGATCTGCTGAGAGAGCGTTTACTCCACAGCCACCCCTCGGCTCCGTTCAGTCAGAGCTCTGCATAGAGAATAAACACAGCTGTTCAAACTGCAGCGGTGGCTCAGCGCTCGACCGGACGCCTCCGTCGGGGAGCTCTTCACCGCTCTTTATCGCTCTGCCCTGGTGGGGGCGCTAGCGTGGCATGAGTGGCTGCAGGGCGGAATGGAAAAGAGAGTCCCTCGGAGTGCTGGCCAGTCAGGGACATCAAGCTCAGATCTTAAACAGCCTTGTATTGTATTGCACGCATTCGCCAGCAGTAGTGGTAAATCATATATGCACTAGGATGCAGTAACTCATCATCACCAGCAGAGGGTCTGATTGATACCTGCAGAAGTAAAATGTAGCAGGAACAGTAGACAACTGCTGGCACCTCAGGTTGATACCAGAGCATATGTATTTAGCTGTTAAGTCGCCTTTTCCTCGAAGGCTGACTACGGTGCATTCAAATGTGTTTTTCTCCTGTGGTGCGGTAACTCAGCTGAGCTTTATCAGGGCTTTTCGGTTTTATAAACATTCTGCTGCGACTTTCTGAAAGCTCATTCCGCAGAGCCCTCCTTAGCCAGCGAAGCAGAAACCAGGACCGAAGAGTATCACTTTCACATTGTCAGCCGTCAAGAACCGTCAAGATGAAACGGACATCCTCGGACGTTTTGCTGAGTAGGACTCAAACATAGCTCTGCTGTTAGCAGCGCGGCAGTGTTTTGCTCTCCTCTCCGTCTCATGTTCTCATTCTTGCATTGGGTGAGGAACACTGTGGTCTCGCCCCGGTTCAGGGGGTCAGTTGGCTGTGTTGTGTCAGCTGAAGCTAATTCAGCAGATTAGGGGAACCTGCGGCCCTGTCGGCCTGTTCGTGCTTTAGCTGAGTGCTACATGGCGGCTAAAACTTGGCAGAACCAGAATGGTGGCGTTTAGCGTCAGTACAGGCATGTTAGCAGAGCTGGCTGGAAGGGGCTGTTCTGTGGGCCTGTTGCCAGAGGTGCGTTTGTGCAGAGTGTAACAGCAGTACTTATGCTCGATCCTTTTAGCAGGTGTAGGCTATGTATGCACACAAACACACACATACAAGCACATACAAATACACAACCATATGCACACTTACATGAACACACATAAGCACACTTGCGCACACAGACATACACATAGAAAGGAACACACACATAAACATACACACAAAAATGCACCCATGTACTATACACACATACAAACACACGTATACACACACACACACTCACGCATATGCACGCACACACACACACACACATTCTCCTTGGCTCAGGTGGTGAATAAGAGAAGTGCCTTTTTCAGCAAAACCTGAAACATCAACAGGTCCAACAGTTTAGCCCTTATGGAAAAAAAATATACTGCAGTATATTGTAAATATATCAAAATTATCGTCACCATATAATTAAAATATACTGCAGTATATTACATTTCCATAAGGGAGATGCAGATTAGATCAAAGATGAGGGTAGACACCCCCCCCCCCCCATACTCAATTAAAAACACCAACTAAGCCCCTCCTCTCAGCAGCTGGATAGGAAAGGGCACAGTTATATTAAATCTCAGCCCAGGGGTAGTGTGTTGATTTTATTTTCATAAAAACAGCTGATAAAACAGCCGGTGATATTCTGACAGGGCTCACAGCTCAACGTGGCTCAAGGCTGGCAAAAAAAAACTATTATTTTTGTGATTTATGTTCTCCAGGGTAACGTCCAGAGTTTCTCCCTGTACACGTTCTGTTATCTGTTTGCATAGCGGGGCAATTTTATTGGAGAAATTGAGGTAAAGTGGCATGCTTACACATCAACACTACATCAGTGTTGAGTCCTAGATTCAAACCCATAACCCCCAAAGCACTTCTAGGCACTTCTGTTATTATACAGGGACCACATACAGGTTCTGTTATTTGCAGGTAA
Organism: Ilyophis sp. 1 JC-2022; assembly: GCA_022702515.1. Lineage (NCBI taxonomy): Eukaryota > Metazoa > Chordata > Actinopteri > Anguilliformes > Synaphobranchidae > Ilyophis > Ilyophis sp. 1 JC-2022. The sequence goes on from CM040403.1 coordinate 20,165,450, forward strand.
TATAGAGTAAATACATTATAATTTTATAGGAGTATTTAAATTAGCATTGAGTAGCACAGAATCTTTTTATATTTGGGTTATGTTGTGATGTTTTTTTATTTTTTTATATATATATTTTTTGGGGGCTTTTTCAGTTTTATTGGACAGCAGAGACAGGAAGAATGGGGAGCAAGAGAGAGGGAGAGACATGGCCAGATTCAAACCGCCAACGTCACGGCTTGCAGTGAGCACGTGGACAGTGCTCTACATGCTACACCACCAAGACACCCCTATGTTGTGATTTTTAACGAGGCCGCCTATCAGGGGCAGTATTTGATTGATGGATTAATAGCCCCCTTCTTTCAGTCAGACCCATTTCCCTGGTGATGTCAGGGCGCAGTTCGGACAAAATCTCAGCCCCGGGAAGTAGAGTGTCCATTTTATTTTCATAAAAACAGCCAATGGAGCGGCTGGCAGATACTCGAATGGGACGATCGCTCATGTGCGCCCCCCTGTGTCTGCAGATGTATGCGGGAGGCAGGCTGCTGTTCGCAGACCACATCTTCAACGGGTACAGCTGCTCCGCCAGGGACCTGCACAAGCAGATCGCCAAAACGCGGGATGCCTACCGCCAGGGCCACGGCCTGCCCTCCGACTTCCGCTTCAGGTAAGCCCAGTTTCAGGAGCTGGCAGTCAGAGCCCACTGCAGCTCAACAAGCTCCGGGAATTAACTAAACTGAACCCGTTCACAGAAAATCCTTAAAGAACATTATTATAGGCATTTAGCAGACGCTCTTATCCAGAGCGACTTACATACTTATTATTACATTTATCCATTCATACAGCTGGATATATACTGAAGCAATGCAGGTTAAGTACCTTGCTCAAGGGTACAATGGCAGTGTCCTACCTGGGAATCGAACCTGCAACCTTTCAGTTACAAATCCAGTTCCTTAACCATTATACATTATATATTATATATTATCAGTTTGTATAACAGTTGTATTTTCAGTTCTTTTCCTGATTTGACTGAATCAAAGTGGAATTTACCCCTGACCCTGCCATTGGAGGGTGGGAGGTGGGGCGGGCTGTGTTTCAGGGCAGCTGAGGAGGCAAGGGAACTTTAGTTGGCCATTTGGGGAGGGAACGGTACAGATGGGCGTCACAATTTGCATGTTGGGACGCCGGGTTGTGAGTACACCCCCATTTGGGCACCGAGCGAAGCTAACCTGCTACCCACATACACAGTAGGCTAACCCGTTGTAGCACACTGGTGACTCGGTGCTAGGCTGTGGCTTTATGTCTTCCCCTCAGATATGTGAGATGTTGGGGTCAGTGAATGAGCTGAAATGTGCCAGTTTTTTAGTTTGTTTCATTAAAAATGCACAACAGATCCACCCCTCCCTGTCTCTCTCAGTCCTCCGGTGGGGGCATTCGACCACGCAGATGGGGGCTTCACCGCCCCCCAGGGACCAAGAGGAAAAAGTGCCACAAGGGCTGAGCGCCATACCCCTCACACGTCCCTTCTGTCCAGGAAAAGGATCCCCCAAATCTGCGACAGGTACTCAAAACACCTGCCCTCTGCATGGCCTTCAGCACTGAGATTACACTGAGATTACAATTTGCTCTTTGTAAATTCAGTTTTTTGCATTGACATTACCCACACTCAGTATTGGTACTCTATGGTGACATGCTACTGTGATTCTAGGTTCAAATAATCTATGGTGGCACATGGTTTTTTTTTTTTATGGTGGCACATGCTTCTGTGATTCTAGGTAGATAGTCTGATATGTTACTGTGATTCTAGGTACAGATGCTCTATGGTGGTATGTGCCAGTATGATTCTAGGTACAGATAATATACGGTGTCCTGTGCTACTCTATGGCTCTAGTCCAGGTACAGTAGGCTTTCTGTATGGATCTCTTGTGTTTTAGGGAGCCAGCAGCTCAGGATGCAGTCGCATCTCTCACGCTGAGGAGGAGCCTCCAGCACCAGGGCAAGAGGATGCTCCCAGTCACACTCCCCATCTTACCCACAGAGCAGAGCCCACAGAGGGCTGGGTCCCGAACTATATCCCCAGGCTGTGAATCTGGCCTGTGAGCCCGTTTCCCTTCCCAATAGCCTCACTTGCCCCTCTGTAATGGGCCAGGTGACTGAATGAACGGGAACACGGTTAGTTTTAAAATGGTACTTTATTTACCAAATCAAATGTAAGAATAACAATCAAGAGGGGGCAAAATTAAAGGACAAGGCCAACATGGTGCTGCTGAGGCACAAGGTGCGCCGTGATTGGTGCTCCCAACTGTCCCGAGGATGATTGGCTGAGGTTTCAAAAAACCAATCAAGGTTGGGGTGCATGATTGATGTGATTTGGTGGTTTGTACAGCTGCACATGACATTATTTCTGATTGCTTGTTCCCCCGTTCTCCTTACAATGAGATTAAATGAACAATCAAGGGACAGTTTTTTGTATGTATGCATGAAAAAGCACTTTTCATTGAACCAAAAAAGCAGCATTCAATTTAATTTCTTTCTGTTCTTCTCTGTGTGTAAATAAAGTACAGACTTTGTGAAAACACTTTGGTCACAGTTTAAAAAAATAAATAAATAACTGATGTCATGAATCCGTGCCGTCATCCATCGCCATGGCTATGGGCGTGATTCGCCATCATGCGGGCAGTCGGTGTTGGCGTGTTTGTAAGGGACCGCGTGTTCAAGCTTCCTCAAAAGCTTATTTTTTTCCATTGAGAAATGTGCCACGTGCAGTGAAGCTCTGACTCACTCACGAGCCGCTGAAAAACACGTAACGAGGGGCTCAAAATAAACTGCCCATCCTGCACAAGAAACTACGCAGAGATGCAATACTGACGCTTAGAATAATAGGAGTTTTTCTAGCGGGCAGGCCGCCGCTCGTGGGTGGTTCAGGTGAAGCTTTCGTTGTTCCTGCAGCTCGCTAGCCACGCTGAAAGTGCCTGGTTACGGTTGCAGTGCTTTGAGAACTTAAAGTGCTAGCCTGGGCACAACCTATTCACAATTTCAAGATTTTTCAGAGATGAGATGAAACAACATAAATATTTGCTTATTTTTTACAAATAAGCGTTCAGAAATACATTCACCAGTCATATACAGTTGAGGTCAGGGTCTAGTGAATGGGAGCAGGCAAGGATACCCTGGGGCAGAGTTAAGTACATTCAACTGCTTCATAGCTTTACATTCCATAGACATAGGGAGGGAGGAGACAAGAGTTCTGCACTGGCGGTAAACGCTTCGGGCTTCTGCCCTTCACCTCAACACGACCAGCATCCTCACACAGTGTGCGTTAAGCTTCTGCCCTTCACCTCAACACGACCAGCACCCTCACACAGTGTGCGTTAAGCTTCTGCCCTTCACCTCAACACGACCAGCATCCTCACACAGTGTGCGTTAAGCTTCTGCCCTTCACCTCAACACGACCAGCATCCTCACACAGTGTGCGTTAAGCTTCTGCCCTTCACCTCAACACGACCAGCATCCTCACACAGTGTGCATTAAGCTTCTGCCCTTCACCTCAACACGACCAGCATCCTCACACAGTGTGTGTTAAGCTTCTGCCCTTCCACTCAACATGACCAGCATCCTCACACAGTGTGCATTAAGCTTCTGCCCTTCCACTCAACATGACCAGCATCCTCACACAGTGTGCATTAAGCTTCTGCCCTTCCACTCAACATGACCAGCATCCTCACACAGTGTGCATTAAGCTTCTGCCCTTCACCTCAACATGACCAGCATCCTCACACAGTGTGCGTTAAGCTTCTGCCCTTCCACTCAACATGACCAGCATCCTCACACAGTGTGCATTAAGCTTCTGCCCTTCACCTCAACACGACCAGCATCCTCACACAGTGTGCATTAAGCTTCTGCCCTTCCACTCAACATGACCAGCATCCTCACACAGTGTGCATTAAGCTTCTGCCCTTCACCTCAACACGACCAGCATCCTCACACAGTGTGCATTAAGCTTCTGCCCTTCACCTCAACACGACCAGCATCCTCACACAGTGTGAATTAAGCTTCTGCCCTTCCACTCAACATGACCAGCATCCTCACACAGTGTCTGTCAAGCTTCTGCCCTTCACCTCAACACGACCAGCATCCTCACACAATGCGTTAAGGTTTTGCCTTCAACTCAACACGACCAGCATCCTCACACAGTGTGCGTTAAGCTTCTGCCCTTCGATTCAACAAGACCAGTATCTTCACACAGTGTGCATCAAACACCAACACTTGATCACAAACATGTTTCTGACCGGACTAAAAATATAAATCTACTCAGGCTCCAACTATGGCTACTGGCCCCATTTAGGCATTCTTCTGCAACTAAAAACAAAATTTTATAAAAACAGTGAAAAATCTAAACATAAACTCCTTACTTTAATTGGAAAACTAAAATATTTTGAAGCTTCTTTGCTGTCACAAGTTCAGATTCAGATACAGTCACATTCTGTGGTTTGAAATGTGAGAAGGGCTCGCTTCCGCGAAATAACTTTGAACTTTGCCATTTTAAATTAGCCATTTGAACTTGCAGAAAGGGCAAGGAAGAATGTACCCTGGTGAGTTTAGGGGTAATGTAGGAGTAATGTACAGTGCTGTGTGAAAGTATTGTATGATAATGAGTGTGGGAGAACTGTACAGTTATGGTTGTAGTACTGGAATGAGAACCACTCTATTTTGGTCGTGATGAGTTGGCAGCCCTGTAGTCTTACAAAACCCAGCAGCAATTTCAAATGATAAAGGCCTAAAATCTACAGAAATTAAAAGACAAACCCCTAAAAAACCCTAACTGGGTATTAACAATACAATCTCAATAAATAACTGACCATACTCAAATAAATATCCTAGCAGTGCATTTTCTTTTATAAAGCAGCACAGTGGGTGTGTCCCAATATTCTTCACTCCTCATCTCCTCCACTCGTCTCCTACCTGGAAGTATGCAAAACAGCCTGTACATTCAAGTACAAGTCGCTGCTTGTACTGTATACAATGTACCTGACATTGTGGTTCATGTCGAGACATTAATTAATATGTAACAATTAATATGCAATCAGCAACATTAGATTAGGACACAAAGATCAGTTTCCAGGGCATGGAGGAGAGGAGGTGGTAGTGGAGGAAAGGAGGATGCATTTTTAGAGTATTGGGACGCACCCTGTGTGTGTTGAGTCTTTCGTCTTCTGTGATGTCACTTTCTGTTCCTCCTCATCCATGAAGGTCCGCGCCTCCATGTTGGTGCTGGAGTGTGACCGCACTGCTGTGCCGTGGAGGTCCATCAGGCTGTCCGTCAGAGACAGCGTGGAGACTCTGGCCACCAGGTGGCGCTCTGTCATGTTGTCCTCCCCCCGTGCAGACACTTCCACACGCAGTGGGGGACTGAGGCACAGGGTGCGCCCTTACCCCCTCCGTGTTTCCGCAGCAGAACTGGGCGTCCGTAGAGCAGAGGGCGGGACCGTCATGGTTGTTCTGTTGGCTGTGGGGCTCTGGTGGGTCGGGGGTCGTGTGAGGTTCTGAGGGCTCCGTGGGTAATGTAGTCCTCAGGGCAGCTGAGAAAATGGGCACAGAATCACATGACCAAACCTACAGCCAGGTAGCTACATCTACCACAATAGTGTGTGTGTGTGTGTGTGTACCTTGATCGCTGAATAGCAGCTGTTTCCATTTGTGTCTCTCCCCCTCCGACGCCCGCAGTCCCAGAACAGATTTGAGCTCCAGCAGGACAGGGCGAGACTTCTCCCTCCCGCGCCTCTTCCACTCACACTCCTCTGGGGACAGCAGGTCCCGCCAGTCCGAGTCGGAGTCAGAGTCCGATGCGTATGCCTCCAGTTCCTGGCCAATCACACAGCACAGCTCGCCTGTCACAACCAGTTGATAATTCACACGCCCCGCCTCCAGTCTGTGATCCAGAGCTCCTGTCCCTCAGGTCAGAACCATTCAGCAACTTCTAATGCACTTTCCTTAGGGTTCAGGAACAGACCAAAAGCCATGAGACTCTGAGACTCTTGGTACAAATACTCTATGGTGGTGTGTGCGACTCTGACAACACAAGTTGAATTTATAATTATTTTTTAAAGCACAACTGAACTTTGGGTTGTGTAGTTACCTGGCTATGATATGAGTCCAAATGGTGGTGAAATATGTTCGTTAGTTGCTTTGTGCTCCCCTGGGGTGATAATCCAGAATAGCGTATTTGTCGCTCTCCATTCACTTCTATAGGGCAGCTAAAACAGTCTCAAAATGACACTTCTAGCATTTTTAATTAAATGGCCCTTTCCTGGCTTTTTAAAAGTAATTCTAAAGTAATCATAAAATCATAAAAATAAAATAATCATTTTTAATAGTCGCATATCCATGCCATGACTTCCTGATGTCTGTGACTTAACAATATCAAAAGACTCTAAATTACACTGGAACAGTATGGAACACATACTCTCTAAGTCATCAAGGGTCTGACGTCAGGATTTGTCAGGAGAAACAACAAATGTGTCACTGTCCAATTAATTATGGTGCCCACTGTATCTATGGTAAACAAACCGACCTGCTGACATTTTGCTCGTTTTTTCTGGTAGCTTGCTAACAACATTGAAGAAAATAGTACTTTTATAAATAATTTTAATTACGTAGGAGGACTGGTTATTGTTTGTATTGACAGAATCCACTTTGTTCATGGCCAGGTAACTACACAACCCAAAGTTCAGTTGTGCTTTAACCCCCACCCACTTCCCTCTGGGGTTCCCACCTGCTCCTCTGGCACAGGGTCCTGGTTGAGGGTGACGGGGCAAGGGAGGGGGGTGCTCTCCTCTGGAGTCCCAAGCGTTCCTGTCAATGGAGACAAATGGGATGACATGCGGCTCACCTGAAATATCAGCCGAATGTGTAACATAAGACGCAGACGTCGAAGCCTTGGGACCGGCGGTTGCTTGGGCGTGTCTCACCTGTGCAGTTAGGGGAGCGCCGCAACATGCGCCCCACCTGCGCCACCATCTCCTCCCAGCAGCCCCAGCTGGCCTGCATGTGTGGCTGCAGGACGTGGAGCCTGTCCTGCAGGTCCTGTGCACACGCCATCTCCGCGGTCTCCTGGGAAACCATCAGCTTCTCCAGCTCGTCCTCCAGGATAATCACCCTGGGGGGGTGGGGGTCAGGGTACATATTAGTTGATCAGGGCCTTGAGGTGCAGTTGCAGGCTAGAGCAGGTTTAGAGGGTCAAAAGTCAAGGGTACATATTAGTTTATCAGGGCCTTGAGGTGCAGCTGCAGGACAGAGCAGGGTTAGGAGTTAAAGTTTAGTGGGGTCAAAGGTCAGGGGTACATACTCATTGATCAGGGCCTTGAGGTGCAGTTGCAGGCTAGAGCAGGTTTAGAGGGTCAAAGGTCAAGGGTACATATTAGTTGATCAGGGCCTTGAGGTGCAGCTGCAGGACAGAGCAGGGTTAGGAGTTAAAGTTTAGTGGGGTCAAAGGTCAGGGGTACATACTCATTGAGCAGGGCCTTGAGGTGCAGCTGAAGGCTTCGTACGGACGTGTGCAGAGCGTTGAGCTCGCGACACTGCTGCCTGGCGCGGGCGGCCTGGTCCGAGCCCCCCGGCCCGTGCTGTGTCTCAAAGTAGCGGTGGAAATCGTAACTGAGCTGCAGGTCTCCCAGGCAACCACACAGGGCGAGGCGTAGGGGCCCCGTCACCTCGGCGACAGCCCGATGCGTGGGCCAGGCGTCCTGCCCTGTGTCCTCGCGGCCCAGAGAGAGCAGCAGAGCCAGCCGGCGGTAAAACTCTGAGCTCTGCCCCACTAACAGCTGGAACATCACCTGCATGGACGGCAACAGCAGTGGGACAATCAGCACGGCACACAGGAAACCACTCAGCCAAGTGAATAACCACTGTTACACACAGGAGCACATTTTAAACCAACGCCAAAGTGCTGGCCTTTTTCTCCAAGATGATTTTTAACTCTTGATCCTGACTGATCGCCTTTTAAGGGCTCACGGAATCATTTTCCTGTTTTCACAAATTGGCTCAATTGGGGTTTTTTTGGTTTCCGGGCTGCCTCTGGAAAACGCCCATTGTGAAACGGCGCGTGACAACCTGTTTGCAAATGGCACTATCCAGAAATAAAGAATCAATGGATTGATCGATAACTGAGCGTTCCAGGAAAGGTGAAAAAGTGTTTGTGGCCGTCTGTGCACATGCAGTAAACCAGGGATGGGGAACCTCATCCGCAAAGGGGATAAGCCCAGCACTAAGACACCTGATTCTAATTATCAAGATCTTGATTGAATACCATGATTAGTTAACTAGTTGAATCAGGTGTCTTAGTGCTGGGCTAAATCAAAAACCTGCACGCACACCGGCCCTTCGCGGATGAGGTTCCCCACCCCTGCAGTAAACGGTGACTCAGCAAAAAAGTTTCACAACTGAACAAACTCAGAACCACTACCTGGTTGGCGAGACTCGCTGTTTCCATGACTCCTGTTGTGAAACATGAGGAAGCGTGTCTGGCCGCTGTTGTAAACGTTCACGCTTCGGTTACAACTCGCAGCTCTGCGAGGGGCGTTGCCCCGGTAACATCCCTGTGGCTTATTTTTCTGTAATTTCTACTGACGCGCCGTCCCGTAATGTTCCAAATTCCCCCGCCCTCTGCCCTCACCTGTGCCCGGGAACTCTGGGTAAATCACCTGTGCGGCGGGGTGCGGCGGGTGACGCGCCCATTCTGGCACGCGCCTAACCAAACATGGCCGCAGGGAGAACGACTCAGCAAAAACCTCTCCCCTCTGTATGTCTCGGTATAAATAAAAGCATTCCCTGAGAGCAGATCGATTTAGCTCAGACCTATTTATTTACTTCCCTGTTTGTTTGTCTCGAGTGCATCTTCAGGTCCGATGCTAGTTGAGGTCCTTGAACGTTAGCTTTAGCAGTAGCATCAGTGTGGAATACATTGCTGAACAGAATCTGTGATGAGCCAGTGTGTCCCAGCTGGATGTTGAGATTAATCACATGACTCATTACAAACAAACTCTGCCCCAAGATCTGGGAATCTGGTGGCTCTATTGAATCTGTGGTATCACCATGTTACTGAATACAGACCTGAGTATCTGGTGTATGTGCATAATCTATGGTATCACCATGTTATTGAATACAGAGCTGAGTGTGTGTACATAATCTGTGTTATTTGTGAATGAACAGCTGAAGGAAGCGCCATCAGCTTCCTGTTTAGACAAGATTGAAGGTTGCTTCCTCCGCTCCGCTGTAAACACACCGCAGAACCGCGGGGCTGGGGACGACCCTGCCACCTTCCCCTCAAACACATCTGTGGAGACTGAAGCGGAAAGGGAGACCCTAGCACCAGCGGCGATAACGACAGCCAATGAGGGACAGCTGAGGGGCAAAGCGCGCTGGCGAATGGGCCTCGGGGGTAAGCAACGGCGCGGGTGATTAATCATACGTCACTGCACTCACTCACTAGCCCTTTTCCCGGTAATCGGTCATATTCCTAGCGCGCGTACAGCCGAGCGGAGAGAGGTACAGGCGGGGCGCTACAGGCGGAGGCGAGATGTTACGGCTGCGGCCGAGATGGCGCCCACCTTCAGCGCGGGGAGGCTGTAGTCGTCGGTGAGTTCCTGCGCATGCTCGTCGCTCGGACACCCCAGGCCCAGGCCCAGCCCCAGGTCTCTCAGAGGTACTGTGCCCAGGTAGTGCGCCGCGTCGTCAATCTCACAGTCCAGAGGATACGTGATGGAGAGTTAAGGCCAACAGAGGCGCAAATCCCTAAAAACACCTAAAACCAGCGTGCGTTCAACAGGCCCAGCTTCTGACCACCCCATCAAAATGCACTCTAAGGCACTGCTATATGTACAGCAATACAGTAGGACTGCAGTAATGCTGCAATAATATTCACTACTTAAATCAGACTGTTAGTGTGACAGTAATGGACTGGGAGAAGCTGAGATTCTTTACAGAAAAATGAGGAGCTGAGAGACTGAAAGAAAATGGAGGGAGACAGAGCGATGTCAGACGCATGCAAGAATGAGAGCGAGAAAGAGAGAGAGACTAGGGACAGAGCGAGGGGGAGACAGAGAGTGAGAGAGGGGGAGAGAGACAGAGAGAAAGAGAGGGGGAGAGTGAAAGAGAAGAAAGAGAGAGAGAGATGCAGGATGGGTGGAGACAGACGTGGAGGGGACGGACAGGTTTGAGAGGGGAGACCCCGGACAACGTTTCCTCTGGCCCAGCGGGGCGGTCCGTGGCGGTAGGATATGTGGAGAGCATGTGGCAGGTGGCGTGGCGGTAGGCTCTGAAGGCGGCGTGCAGGGTCCTGTAGGAGACCTTCCTCAGGCCCGGCAGTTGCTTCTCTGCTCTGTTAAAGGGACAGGCCGCACTCACCCTGTCGAGCAAACTTGAGAAGTGAAATGTGATACAAATGTGCAGACGTCCCCAGAGCAGCTCTGTCACTACATAATACACAACACACAATACTTAACTATGCGACACACAACACACAATACTTAACTATGCGACACACAACACACAACGCTTAACTATGCTTCACACAACACACAATGCTTAACTATACGACACACAACACACAATGATTAACTATGCTAAACACAACACACAATGCTTAACTAGGGGTGTGCAGCGATGCCACTATCTGTATCTGTTCAACCATCAACATTATCTGTATCCGTATCTGTATTCGGATAGAAACCAGACGTGGGCAGGGCTTCTATCGGAAGTTGCGTTACATGTAGGAAATGTGATCTTTTTTTGGGAAAATGTGATCTTTTCTAGTCCAAAATTAATTGTTATTGCAATTTATGAGTACTCACCCTCCTCAGTCTTTTTTCTCTTCTTTTCAAAACTTTTTATAAGAACTATATTCTGCACGTATTTATCTATTGTTTTGTTTTGTTAAAGGTTGTATTTGTTAACCTATTTGAACACCCCACCCCCTAACTGGGGGACACTAAACAACAATTTTGGATAAGAACTGGAAATTATATTATATATATATATATATATCTCAACTCAGAATGAAAAGGCAGTTTTATAAAAACATCAAAACATTTCATTATGCATTTGAATGGAAACTATTTCCACAATAATGGGCCTTTCTGCCTGTTGTAATTTCATATTTCAACTTTTTTTGTTCGTTTTTTATTTTACTATATTAACTTGGATACATAAATGATTATGTATAGTAATATTATTATCATTACTATTATTATGCGTTGTAAAATTCAAGGAGAAGACTTAAGGATTATAGCCTAATGATTTATTGAGAAAACCAATCAATGAAAAAAGTAAAATGAACAGTCCAACAAGATGCATTTCTATGTTAGCAGTAACAACAACGTTCTAGAACACCTGAAAAGCTTTTAATTCAAAAAAATGAAAAAAGTCTGGATACGGCTGCATTTCAACAACTTTTAATATGCTTTTAGTATTTAATTGGTTAAATCGATCACCGCGACAAGCCTAGTTTTAAAAAATCGTTAAAACGTCATATTTTCGTTTTATTAATTGCGTTGCAAGTTTGGGCTCATTGAATGGCGAGATTAACGGAATTGATTACGCAGCAATACGGAGGCAGAACGGACGGTCGGTATGGTTTAAAAATACAAACAACACAACTAGCATAAATACAATAATGATTTTGATAGCCATGAAGTGGCCTTGCAAAACGGGACATAGGCTACTGAGTCTAGCTGTTCCTTTGCTTTATTTTAAAAGGTGTTTTTACGTACTGAAAAAGTGGTGAGATTAAGCGCAGCCAAATTAAAGCGAGAAGCATTAAAGGGATAGTATCGTCTGCATGCAAGATGTTGAGATTTTTTATTTAACGTTTTGTTCATTTTTCTTTCGCTCTCACAAGATTGACGTAGGTCTATATAAACAAGGCACACCGTTAGATTATAACGAGCACATTAAAGATATAGGTTTAGTATCCGTAATTTCAGGGACTGCCGATTGAGTCACGTGGCACATATCGAACGGCTCCATCCCTAATTATATATTTTAATGTTTTAATCAACAAATAAACAATCCAATGCTTAATTCTGTAAAGTTCAGAAGTGGGCACAGAATCAAACATTTCCCTGCTGCAATTTTATTTAAATCGCATCAGAATATGAACTGACAACTTCGGATAGGAAAAAATTAGTTTCCAACCCACTCTCCATTCACTTTCGGATTTGGCTTCGGGCACACCCCTACAATTAACTATGCTACACACAATGCACAACAATTAACAACAATTAACTATGCTACACACAACGCAAATTTAACTGTGCTTTTCACAATCAGCATAACAGACAGAGAATACACAACTGACGACAAAACATGGAAAGATGAGGCCAGTCAGGACACATGCAAACAAACACATGCACACGCACACCCACGCACACGTACACACACATGCACACACACACCCTAACAACACGCACACACACGTACACACAAACACACACACGAACACACACGCAAACACACATGCACACACACACACACACACACACACAAGACAAACAGAGCAGTCTATATGCAGAAGCTGGAACAAGATGCAGGATATGAGGTCACAGGAGGGTGAAAGAGGATATGATATCAGAGGTGGTAGGGGGCTCACTTACAGGGTGAATCCTCGGGTGATGACCTCGGTCTCCTGGATGAGTCGCAGGGCCTTGCGGATCAGAGCGGTGAGGTCCCTGCTGTCCTGCGCCAGGCTCTCCAGCTGCGCCCCGCGGGCCCGCATGACCCTCCTCAGCCGGGCCGTCCTCCACAGCTCCGCCCCCCGAACCAGCAAAAAGCCCCCCAGTGCCAGGACCCAGGGGACCAGTGCGGTCAGGCCCTGCCCATCCCACACAGACCTGAGGCCTGCTAACAGTGCCACCAACACCGCCAGAGTCCAGAGAACCCTGCAGGGACACACACACACACACACTTACTTATCTAGCCACACATCCACACACACATACACAGACATACCCACACACACAGAGTCACTGTCAGTCAGTCTCCCGGGAAGAGAATAGCTAAAAATATGAATCCAAGGAAGATCAATTTGGAGAGAGAGAGCAAGAAAGAGAGAGGAACAGAGAAAAAGAGAAAGATATAGCTAGAGGAGAAAAACATAGAAGGACAGAGAAGGGAAGGGGGGTCAGGGGCGGGGCAGTACCGAGCAGAGGGGAGGAGCCTGTTTCCGGGCGGGGCCACAGGGAGCGTGGAGGCCGCCCCCACAGATAGGACGCCGGGGTCCAGAAGCTCGAGGAGCTCCAGGTCCTCCTGCAGGAACACGTCTTGCTCCAGGAGGAGGCGGAGGGAGTACTGCCTAAACTCTGTGTCCTGGACCGGGAGAGAGATGCGCCCGTCACCAAAAAAACTACAAAAACACCCCCCCCACCACCACACTGACTACACTCACCAGCTGCTGCTCCTCACGGTGCGACATGGAGCTCTGATGAACAGAGAAAAGCCTCCATACTGCATCAGCTACCCTCCACCACACCCCTCTCTGAGAGAGGGGGAGAGGGGGAAAAGAGAGAGGGGTGGGGTGCAGAGAGGGTTATGTTTAACAGCTGCTACAATAAAGGAGGTTTCAGTTTTTCACAGGTAAATACTGACATTTCCCTGTGTCTGAAGACCCTAACCTATGAACCCTGACCCTTAACCCCTTACTCCTCACCATATCCCTTAACCCTTTACTCCAAACCACATCCGTTAATCATAGCCCCTAACCATATCCGTTAACCCCTTACTCCTAACCACATCCCTTAACCCCGTACTCCTAACCACATCCCTTAACCCCTTACTCCTAACCACATCCCTTAACACCTTACTCCTAACCACATCCCTTAATCATAGCCCCTAACCCCTAAACTCTAACCCTAATCCTGAAACCGTAGCCTTTACCCCTAAACCCCACTCCCCTGACCAATGGCATCATCTCTGACTGTTAAAACAAAAAGACGAGGCAGAATTCAGGGCAGGACAGGTTCACCGGAACACTGGGGTGCGCCGACGGCGCCCAAAACGCGTGCGGCTTTCTCGTGTTCCTGTACAACGGGACGGGCCGTTTCATCCGAGCCTCCGCGGAACGCCGCTTTACGCTTCCTCCTGCCCGGTCTGTTCCCCCCAGGGCCGGTAGGCTGCCACAGGCACAAAACAATCTGTGTGTACGCTCCCACCTCCCACTGTCATCCACGTCCCCCCAAAATGAATCCCCACCCCCGGATTATGGTAAAACAATAAATGATATAGCACCCTGTTCGTGTTGTGTGCACCAGAGGAGGCTGGGAGTCTTTATGTGTGCCCTGCCTCAAGGGGGGCAGCAAGGGAGTCTCTGACTAAACACCCCCTGCAGGAACCCCCTTCTAGGACCCCTGCTGTTTCCATGGCATGCGGAAGGGGGGGCGGGGGAGGGAGCGCAGTGCGCAGGGCGGATCGTGAGCGGCCCAGACGGTACAGAGGACTGCAGACCCCACTGCCTTGGGTATTATTAGTATGCAACGGTATCGATCCCCCATTTCAGTCAGACGGCCAGATCCACCCTCAGGTGACACAAACCACGCCCCCCAGCGCCGTTTTAACTAATCAGGCCACCGGGCTAACTGAGGCGCGCTGTCCTCACTGTATTTGTGAAAATAATTTCTCAAAATAATTCCATCGACGTGACACCAGTCTTTCCTTGTGATCTGAAACAGTGCTCCAAGGTTTAAAAATGTACTGTGACCAGGGAGACACGTGGTACCCCTGCAGCGCACTGATTTACAGCGGACCCATTAGCAGGGCGAGGCAACCTCTCTGATAAACGCCCCCCTCGAGAAAGCGGTCGATACGTCCTTAGTCTTACGAAGCGAGGCTCCACTCTTTAAGAACGAACAGTACCTGCCACGCCCGGAGAGGAGCGAGCGTTTGGGGGCCCAGACCCAAAGGCGGGGCGCTGTATTTCAGCTTCTGGGAAGATCCCGACGGGCGCACGTTCCAGGCACTGTAAAAACAACATCCCGGGTATAGAAAGCCCTGATGGTGAAACAGCGGCGACGTAACGAGGAGAGTTACAAATATGGCTGAAACTCTAGAGAGGAGAATGGAAGATTCAGTCCCAGTTGACAGCAAACCCACCCCCAACCTACCATCCCCCCAAACACAGATAGAGCTCTGAGACCATGGAGACGGTTGCCTGGGGAGACCCCTGCAGGTCTCTGCACATGTCTTGGGCCAGCCTGTTGTTAAGAGCATGCATTTCTAGTGTGTTTACAGAATGCGGGCTGACCGGTACGGTTACCCAGGAGTGTTGGTTTATGTGTCTTTTATAACAAAGCCAGTGATCAGTGGAAATGTCACACCATTCACAACATAAGCCAGCTCAACATAAGCCAGCTCAAACTCCCTCGTCCACAAAGCTTGCAGTGTCGGCCATTTAATTTAATTGGCGAAATGTGTTAATCACCTGATATCTGCGCCGTATTATTACAACGCAAACCCAAAGGAGTGAAGCATGATGAACTCCCAAACAGTCCTTTGCTCACAGTCAGCCTGCTGCTGTATCTGAGCTCACAGTCTGCTGCTGTATCTGAGCTCACAGCCTGCTGCTGTATCTGAGCTCACAGCCTGCTGCTGTATCTGAGCTCACAGTCTGCTGCTGTATCTGAGCTCACAGTCTGCTGCTGTATCTGAGCTCACAGTCTGCTGCTGTATCTGAGCTCACAGCCTGCTGCTGTATCTGAGCTCGCAGTCTGCTGCTGTATCTGAGCTCACAGCCTGCTGCTGTATCTGAGCTCACAGCCTGCTGCTGTATCTGAGCTCACAGCCTGCTGCTGTATCTGAGCTCACAGCCTGCTGCTGTATCTGAGCTCACAGCCTGCTGCTGTATCTGAGCTCACAGTCTGCTGCTGTATCTGAGCTCACAGTCTGCTGCTGTATCTGAGCTCACAGCCTGCTGCTGTATCTGAGCTCACAGCCTGCTGCTGTATCTGAGCTCACAGCCTGCTGCTGTATCTGAGCTCACAGCCTGCTGCTGTATCTGAGCTCACAGCCTGCTGCTGTATCTGAGCTCACATTCTGCTGCTGTATCTGAGCTCACAGTCTGCTGCTGTATCTGAGCTCACAGTCTGCTGCTGTATCTGAGCTCAGTCTGCTGCTGTATCTGAGCTCACAGACTGCTGCTGTATCTGAGCTCACAGTCTGCTGCTGTATCTGAGCTCACAGTCTGCTGCTGTATCTGAGCTCACAGTCTGCTGCTGTATCTGAGCTCACAGTCTGCTGCTGTATCTGAGCTCACAGTCTGCTGCTGTATTTGAGCTCACAGTCTGCTGCTGTATCTGAGCTCACAGCCTGCTGCTGTATCTGAGCTCAGTCTGCTGCTGTATCTGAGCTCACAGCCTGCTGCTGTATCTGAGCTCACAGTCTGCTGCTGTATCTGAGCTCACAGACGCAGATCGGTCCTCGAGTCCTGAGTGCGGTGCGTTTCTCTGTCTCTGTACATTAGGATTAGCCTGAGAAGTGAGGTGGCTTTCGGCCGGCAGGGTCACATGGGCTCCGCTTGGCTTCGCTCGGTTTCAGAGACGTGTGGGAAATCACAGCTTATCGGAAAGCAGCCGACAATTCCAGCTGTTGGGCTGACTGTATATGACCCTGCTAACCGGAAACCACAAGCTCATATTTCAGGAGATTTTTCTCCTTTGAAACACACACACACACACACACACACACACACACACGCACACACACATAGATACAGAAGCAAACACAAGTTCAGGCAAGCATGGACACACACATGCACAAGTATATGCTTAACTGAACAGACAGAACCTGTCCTCACTGAACCAGTTCAGACACTGTTTCACATTCCAAAAAAGCCAAAACCTAAACAACAACATTCTAAACATGGAGAAAAAATGTATATAATAACTCATTATTGGGATTTGCGGCTTGGCAGGGCATGCCCCATATTATTAAAATAAGCACTGAAACTCTGACAACGGGAAATCAAAAACGTGAAAGAGCTTTATCTGGGTCCGGCAGGAAGAGCGCTGTGCTTTCCACAGGAAGTGTCACCACCAGGCCACCGGAGCCTTTCCAGGCCCTCAGATACCGTGTGCCCGGAGCAGCACAACATCAGGCTGCATGAACGACACAAGACTGACCAATCGGCTTCACCCAGCTATGTTTCCACCCCCAAACCCCCCCCCCCCCCCGCCAAAAAAAAAAGATGGAGCGGGTTTCTCAGGTATGCCCAGTGGCAAGGAACGAACACGAATGAATAGAGGGGTGAGTTTAGAGAGGTAATAATGGAACACGGGCCAGAAATCTGCTGCTTTGTCAGAATTTGAGGAAACGGAATACAAAAGGAAGGAACCAGTTCAGTGTGATCTAATGATCCAGTGATGTAGTGCATTTTCCCCCAGGGTGACGAAGAGCACGTGCCTACAGTTATCCCTCCGCCCAACAAGCAGTGCGTCGAACAGACACCCGCGCATAAATACCTTCCCCTGCGTTCCCACGCTCCTCTCCTCCCTCATCTCTCTCTCCCAGAGGCGCATTCTGTCTGCCTGTTCACAGGGAGGTTCTAACCCAAGCAGAGAGCTCCATGCCCGGGTGGCGTCTGCCGGGCTGACATAGCGGAGCTCGAATTAATCAGCTCTGCACCCTCCTGGGCTGACCGAGACAATCCCACCATCCCCCCGCCACCATGTGACAGGCATTAAGACTGATCCACAATATACAAAAACAAGGCAGGGAGAGACACACACACACACACACATATATATAAGTTAATGTACTAGATGCCCTCGGCCTAGTTCTGGCTGGTAATTAATGGCCTGGAGGCCTGTGTCAGTTGCAGGGCAGTTCCACACAGAAGATCCTGGTCCTATTTACTCCCAGCCCCCAGCCAATCACAACACAGCGCACCGTCGTGACTGACAGGAGAGGGGGCGAATCCACTGCGGCTTTTCCACATAACCATCTAAACCTCACACAACTCACACAGTAAGACATCAACATCACAGTTCTTTTCGCAGTGTCTGCTGTGAATCCCCCCCTAAAAACTCGCGTTTTCACATTTTGTGTATTTCTTCATTGTGAGGTTTCTAACCGCCACAGGGCAGAGTCTACGCCGTGCCTAAAGAAAAGGGGGTGGAACTGTTCCCGGTGACCGGGAGGGGTACAGGAAGGAGCCTGTGCCTGAGTCACAGGACGGGGGGAGACGGCGGTACTTACTCGGAGCGGGGCGAGCCCATCCTGTGTGAGGGGCCCCTCCCCCCCTCCCCCAGTCCGCTCTTCCTCCCAGCACCCCGTCTGACATGCCTCCGAATCCGAGCGTCCCAGATCCTGCAAGTACTGAGAGCGAGAGAGCGGCAGAGAGAGTGAGAGGGACAGAAATAGAGAGACAGAGAGGGAGAAACAGAATGAGAGACTGATCACAAATAGAGAAAGAGAGGGAGAAAGCAGCGTCAGCTTCTTCAGTCACCACTCCAAACCAAACCAGTCAATCAGCAAGAGCTGAACGATAAACACAACCTGTGGCCTCTTCGGCCCCAGAGGATTCAATATCAATATGAAACATTACAGAACTGCAACACAGCCCTTTTTTAAAAATGCCAGAGGCAGCATTTCAAAGCACTACAAAGAGACAGCATGTCAGAAAAGTCCAGCTCCATCATATTAGCACTAAGCCTAGTCCAGCTCCATCATATTAGCACTAAGCCTAGTCCAGCTCCATCATATTAGCACTAAGCCTAGTCCAGCTCCATCATATTAGCACTAAGCCTAGTCCAGCTCCATCATATTAGCACTAAGCCTAGTCCAGCTCCATCATATTAGCACTAAGCCTAGTCCAGCTCCATCATATTAGCACTAAGCCTAGTCCAGCTCCATCATATTAGCACTAAGCCTAGTCCAGCTCCATCATATTAGCACTAAGCCTAGTCCAGCTCCATCATATTAGCACGAAGCCTAGTCCAGCTCCATCATATTAGCACGAAGCCTAGTCCAGCTCCATCATATTAGCACGAAGCCTAGTCCAGCTCCATCATATTAGCACTAAGCCTAGTCCAGCTCCATCATATTAGCACTAAGCCTAGTCCAGCTCCATCATATTAGCACGAAGCCTAGTCCAGCTCCATCATATTAGCACGAAGCCTAGTCCAGCTCCATCATATTAGCACGAAGCCTAGTCCAGCTCCATCATATTAGCACTAAGCCTAGTCCAGCTCCATCATATTAGCACGAAGCCTAGTCCAGCTCCATCATATTAGCACGAAGCCTAGTCCAGCTCCATCATATTAGCACGAAGCCTAGTCCAGCTCCATCATATTAGCACGAAGCCTAGTCCAGCTCCATCATATTAGCACTAAGCCTAGTCCAGCTCCATCATATTAGCACGAAGCCTAGTCCAGCTCCATCATATTAGCACGAAGCCTAGTCCAGCTCCATCATATTAGCACGAAGCCTAGTCCAGCTCCATCATATTAGCACGAAGCCTAGTCCAGCTCCATCATATTAGCACGAAGCCTAGTCCAGCTACATCATATTAGCACGAAGCCTAGTCCAGCTCCATCATATTAGCACTAAGCCTAGTCCAGCTCCATCATATTAGCACGAAGCCTAGTCCAGCTCCATCATATTAGCACGAAGCCTAGTCCAGCTCCATCATATTAGCACGAAGCCTAGTCCAGCTCCATCATATTAGCACTAAGCCTAGTCCAGCTCCATCATATTAGCACTAAGCCTAGTCCAGCTCCATCATATTAGCACGAAGCCTAGTCCAGCTCCATCATATTAGCACGAAGCCTAGTCCAGCTCCATCATATTAGCACTAAGCCTAGTCCAGCTCCATCATATTAGCACGAAGCCCAGTCCAGCTCCATCATATTAGCACGAAGCCTAGTCCAGCTCCATCATATTAGCACGAAGCCTAGTCCAGCTCCATCATATTAGCACTAAGCCTAGTCCAGCTCCATCATATTAGCACGAAGCCTAGTCCAGCTCCATCATATTAGCACGAAGCCTAGTCCAGCTCCATCATATTAGCACTAAGCCTAGTCCAGCTCCATCATATTAGCACTAAGCCTAGTCCAGCTCCATCATATTAGCACTAAGCCTAGTCCAGCTCCATCATATTAGCACGAAGCCTAGTCCAGCTCCATCATATTAGCACTAAGCCCAGGAAATGTAAAGCTGTCAAAGGAAGGGCTAAAAAAACACAGATTTCCTTTTGTGTGACGGTGCCCAATCCGCATTCTTTCTGTCCGTTGTGTTTACAGGTCGGCGTTCTGGACTTCGGCCGTGACAGAGAGGAGCGCCGGCTTTCCGAACGGTGAGCCGGCAGAACTGGCCGCAGGTTTCTGACCCCGACAGATTTCGTTAAAGGGCTTTAGTGTTTTTCTTTGGCACTGGGCGGATGTGGGCACATTTTTTCACGTGTGGAGATACAGAGCGAACGACCTGGGATAGGGAGCGTAGAAGTTTGGGAAACTGTGCTGCTAGCTGGAAGACGTCAGGTTCTGATTTGGGGTGGAGCTCTGTTGTTAGGCCCCAGGGTGAGGTCCCGTACCTGAGCTCATCCTGTAACATATAGAGCTGTGAAAGGTGTGTGAGCTGTACAATTCACTGTGATCACAGGAGTCTGCTGAGAACTAACCTTTAACATGCTCTACTACCCTCCACACACACTCTTCTGCCCTCCACACACACTCTTCTGCCCTCCACATACACTCTACTGCCCTCCACATACACTCTGATGCCCTCCACACTAACTCTGATGCCCTCCACACTCTACTGCCCTCCGCACTCACTCTACTGCCCTCCATATTCTACTGCCCTCCACACTCTACTGCCCTCCACACTCACTCTACTGCCCTCCATATTCTACTGCCCTCCACACTCTACTGCCCTCCGCACTCACTCTACTGCCCTCCATATTCTACTGCCCTCCATATTCTACTGCCCTCCACACTCTCCTGCCCTCCGCACTCACTCTACTGCCCTCCATATTCTACTGCCCTCCACACTCTACTTCCCTCCACACTCACTCTACTGCCCTCCATATTCTACTGCCCTCCATATTCTCCTGCCCTTCACACTCTGCTGCCCTCCACACTCACTCTACTACCCTCCACTCACTCTACTGCCGTCCACACTCTACTCCCCTCATTGAACCGGTTGGATGATGCATCTGATGTCTTTGCCAAACCCTGAAAGGCCTCTTTTTGCCCATAATTAATTAATTTAATTACATCAGGAAAAAACCAGACAGATTAGCTGAGCCACAGTCGGCCGCATGCTGCAGATTCTAACCAGTAAGCCACACGAGATGACGCTGCCTCAGCCGGGCCTGAGGCGTTTTCTCTGCAGCCAACCAGCCACAGACACATTTCTGTGCAAAACAGAAACAGTCAGAAAAGAAACAATATCAGGGTACACGGTTCCAGCAGATATTTAATGCTTCACAGTCTGGGTTTTCAACAGGGGGTCCTTGATGGTACTGTAAGGGGTCCCTGGGCAGACTTGAAATACAATGACCATATATTTATTTGGGAAAATACTTAAAAATATAAAACTTAATATGACCCTTTTTCATTTATAATGGGGGTCCTCTGGATGCCTTTTGAGCCTGGGTGGGGGTTCCCTGGATCAGGAAAGGTTGAACATTCCTGCTTCACAGGCTTCACTGTTAAATGGCTTCTATGTTTGATCCTTGTTTTCAAGTCCTCATTGGCTTCTAAGGCATTTTCCTACTGGAGCTGTCATAACTTACACTTACACATATGGAAACGGGGCCTGTTGGAATGCACAGGTAACTTCTACATCAATTCTTATAACAAGAACCATATGGCAGTCTAAGAAAATAAATTAATTAATAAAAAATGCATAAAACTGCAAAAACATCTGGTGAAATCAGTTTCACACAATAAACACTGTAGTCTCAGGGCTAAATATGTTAAGACAGTGTAGTGTCATGTAGGCCTGGTAAGGTATGGAAGTAGAGCAGGTGAAAACAATTCGGAGCCACAAACAAATTTGTGTATATAAACAGAAGTTCAAATGCTCAGCTCAATACACAGTTCACTTGAGCAAAAATTTCAGAAAACTACATTATATTTACATGCGCCTTTCATGAAACGCAAGGACGCCTAAGGCCCCAGTATACTTAAAATTCAATCTAAATTGGCGGATTCGCACAGAACGTCAAACCGTTTTTTGCTGGTTTACGACCAAAACGAAGCATCGCGTTGGGCTTCAATTGTTGCAGTGTGTGCAGGCTTGCTAGCTGAACTCGTCTACATTTTCGCACATTGTCGGCCACCGCCCACCCTCACCTGCAATTGGTCAACAAGGCTAGACTTGCTGAAGCTGTTCAAGGATATACCCACTTGAATGATGATTAGGTGGCATAAGGGGATGATTAGCTGGCATGTTGAGATAGCCAAGTCAGGTCACTGGGGTACCCCCTACTTTTTGCAATGAATGTCATGGGATCTTTAATGACCACTTTGAGTCAGGACCTCGGTTTAACGTCTCATCTGAAAGCTGGTATCCGCATCACTGCACTGGGGCATTGGGATTTTATTTGACCAGAGGGAAGATTGCCCCCTACTGGCCCACCAACACCACTTCCAGCAGCAACTGGAGGTCTCCCATCCAAGTACTAAGTACCAAGCCCACACCTGCTAAGCTTCGCCCATTTGGCAGGAGCAGAATGCATGGTGGTATGACAAATAACAGTGATTGACAGATGAACCATGCAAACCAGCAGTCCAAAGCTCCACATCTTCCGGACGCAGTCAGTTACTACTGTCAGTGTTGCACGTGACGATCAAAGAATGTATTCTTTCTGTTTTATTGTGCAACTTATTACCTGCGAAATGAGATCTTGCTTTGACAATGAATGCTTCCACCACAAGGGTTTTCAGGGCTGTTTCAGTGGAGCCAGATGTCCTGCAGTTGCAATACTTATTTAAAGCTCCAGTTTTACTACGAACACTGACCTAATTCCACCGACCCAGCTGCCAATCCATTGATGCGGAAGAACCGAACACAGGGTTCGTTTCGCGAGCTAGCTTCATTATCAACAAGTTAGCTCTCGTCACTAGGCTACTTACAAAACATTATATAATTAATACAAAACATGCATAACCAGCGATCTTTCACACGTGTATTTTGACAGACAGAAGCAAGACACTCTGAGATATTTGACAGTAAAATGTGACCACTGAAAACGCTCCCCATCATCATTCAGAAACAGCACGAGCTGCCCAGCTGGCAAATAAAATGACTGCAGCACGAAGGGCGACTTCCACATGAATAACCTCGTAAACTAGTAGTTAACATGCAAAGTAGCCTACAACGGGTCATCCATCAGTAGCTACAAATACCCAACGTTATACCTTCTGAGTCGAGCTACCACATAGCCACCGACTGCAATGCACAACCAGTCTAATACGCATAAACAAGCTGCACATGTCAATGACATCTGCAGAAACACACATCACAGGCAGATCAAATGGCCTCATCGCAATAAATTATCCCTAAACGCTGCACAAACCTCGAATTCCACCTCTTCATCAAACTCCTCAGTCATTGCTCTCCGCCATAGGTAGCTCGCTGTCTCACTGTTCCTCACGCATTCTGGGATTGTAGTCCAAGAAACTCAACGGGACCTGGAAGTTGAGCAAACGCGAGACATAAGGAGTGTAGGTGTTTTCCAAACTGCACTCCCCATAATGCACCAGTGTTCTAAACTCCACCAGTCGCAAGTATTGTTGCGAAGTACCTCTAGTGGAAAGTTGGCGTAATTGAACCCATATCTTTACAGTGGCGAGTTTGACTGTGAGGTTGTGAGGATCTCTTGAATTTTGAGCGATTGAGTCGAACCGTTTCAGTTTATTTTTTGCAAGGAGAATTATCGAAACTATCTTGGAAAAGTTTTGTTGCTTTACTTGGAATTTGTCTCGCGGATGCAGGAGCCAGCAATGCGCCTCGAAAATGAAAGCCAACGAAGTTACTTGCTAACATTGTCAGACTGAAATCCAGTTATTCATGGAGTAGAGACCGAGGTTTGGGAATCATGAGCACAGGTTAGTTTGCTCAATGGGTTATTTCACTAACCGTAGTTATGTACTGATCTTTGATCAGTTTCCTCGACAGTGTAAACATCTATCGTTAGCCAACTACACTGTTTGATAATCACGGAGGCAAGTAGCCTATTCACAAACTTTACACTAACGTTATTTAAACTGTTCCGTTGCAATGTTGTGTTGCTTTCTGTAAATTATTAACCAGCTAAGTAACGTATATTTATCCAAGTTCTGCTAGTGTGCTCAGAGTAAAACAACTCGTTTGTTACAAAATTTGGGATCAACAGTTTACAGTTATTTTGCTAGTAGTGACAACTAGGCAAATACAATAGCCTACTGTCAGTGAAGCTGGCAAAATCCTCAGCAAGAAGTTTAATAAATTTCTGAGTTTGTTTGTAAACCACACAGGATGTGATCCTACGTGTTCTTTGAAGTTTGGAAAACTATTGTGAGAATCGCTTCAAGGCATTAAGTGCATGTTGAGACAGATTTACATGCAAGGAAAGACATTTTCATATGTATGTTAGTATTTTTTTTTTCTGTGTGAATGGTCACGGTCCGATATCTGGCAAAGTTATCCCTCTTCGCCGTGGTAGTGGATACAAATGTACATGTAACCCCAGTGTAATTGGGTAGGTAATTCATGTTTATTCCCATTTTTCTAGTCCAGATAGCCTACACTTTCGCTGGTTTTCATGTTGCTACATTTCGCATTGTATCAAGTTACATTTTAGTATTTTGAACGCGGATGTAGTTAGTTCTATGGGTTATATGTTGACGAGGAATGTATCCCTGTATGGGATAACGTTACATTTTTTCTTGCATTGTCAGTAGATGGTTAAAAGAAGGAAAATAGACGCACATCCGCTCAATGACTGGACACTCGTGGTGACAACGAAGCAATACTAGTACCAAGTACTAGTTGGGCAGAAAATATGGCTTCAAGCCGGTTCTTTGTGTTCAAGGGGATACCGGTGTGAGTTATTTGGCTCATAGCCTTACTTTCTGTAAAGACCACGTATGAAATGTTAGGCTTTCTCCTTGCCTATGATGCGAAAAAACACCCGATAGTCGCGCATAAAAAGGAATATATAAAAAAGCATATTAGGCTATCATTGTAGCCTACCGGAGCAAAGAATGCAGGTTTCATCAGCTTTTATTATTTCATCTTTAAATTTCCTTTTTCTGTGTAAAGGAAATTCGATTCTGGTATACCGTCTGGGTGTTTCTGTTCTCTTTATTTCCCCCTCAGTACTTATTTTCCGCGGATCATTGGCATTTCCAAGAACAGAAAACACTGTCTCAGGTCAATGAGGGAGGCCTAATTCAGACTTGTAGGCTACTCTTGTTTAACACTTTAGGGGGAAATAAGACATGCGCCCAGCACAAGTGAACAAGAGGTGATTGGCGAGCCATCACCAAAATAAAAATAATGTTTTTGTACATTTGTCTTGGTACATTTCCCAAAATACAGGGACAAATAAGCAAACCACCAATGGAAACAACTATTAAGATATTCGAAGGCTGCAAGCCGAGCGACAGAGTGCGTTTGCCCTTTCTTTGAAATTTCCCATTTCCGTGCTTTAAACCTCTTGCAGGTACACAGCTTTAGAAAATACTCCGTGAACAAAAAGGCTTGTTTTCATGGCGTCAGGTAGTTGTGTGGGCCTGCTGAGAAGAATGGAGATGAGTGCTGCACGATGCTACTTGTGCAGAGTCAGCAACAGGCTTCGGTTATAAAATGACATCACACCAAAACACATTAACAGTGCGGCACTTTGTGCTTTTCCCCGGAACAAGAAGACGTGCCAGCCGGGCCTGATTTCCACACCGTGGTTACAGGCACATTTGAACATGTATCCAATTTTTGACATTATTTATTACCCTGTCTGTCGTGAAGTTCATTTTCTGGATTGTTATACATATTCCCCACTCATACTGAATAACACCGACTAAAAGGCACAATGGCAGTAATATACAGGGTTTAAACTGTAATGCTGCAACCTATGGGTTTCACTTGGATGACACGAGTAGGCCTACTATCCATGCTACCACGTTTGCTTTCTCGATTAGTGTTTACTGTGAATTTTTTAACCTTTTAGTTCATGCCTATAATGTTTGGCAGTGAAGCAAGCGAGGCCTCTAAACGTCTTGGCCAGATGTGTGCTCATATTTTGAAATTAGTTTTTGCTGAACTGGGCCCCCACCACACCTTTCTTCTCGCCGTGCGGTGGCATGACAACCAGACCAGCCCCAGGAAGTCTCGTGCACTAAGTCAACAGAGGACTTTGTTTGGGTGTGTGTGATTGACCCACATGTCTGAAAATGTGTTAGATGGCAAATATGGCACTTGCAACTGCTGTGGTGCTTTTCAGAGATGTGTGTTCTGCATGCAGCAGCTAATAATAATTATAACTGCTGCGGTGCTTTTCAGAGATGTGTGTTCTGCATGCAGCAGCTAATAATAATTATAACTGCTGCGGTGCTTTTCAGAGATGTGTGTTCTGCATGCAGCAGCTAATAATAATTATAACTGCTGCGGTGCTTTTCAGAGATGTGTGTTCTGCATGCAGCAGCTAATAATAATTATAAAATGCAAACTACTATGGCATGTTTTGTTAGTTGCATTTCATCGTGTTTTACGTAGAAAGGTAAAAGCACAGATACAATTAGGCAAATTTAATAAGATAACTAAATATATTGCTCTCTCCCTTTTCTGTGTTTCCTTAGCTGTTCTAGTATTTATGCTATTTGATATGTGTGCCTTTTGCCACATATATGGCTGAGAGAGCAACCATAAGACTTCATCTCTCTGTGGGCCATCTGCATTTTAACATTTCTCTGAAAACAGGCACAAACCAGATGAACGGCAGGGAAGAAATTGATTTGCTTTTAAGAAAATCCAAATTTCCAGGATGCACTCTGGGAAAGTAAGACCTCTGTCCCTGTAGAAGTGGCTCACTCCAGTATCTTTGAGACTTCCTGTAGTGTGTGTGTGTGTGTGTAGTTTTTTTTTTTAAAGGAAGTATTTCTAAACTTATTTTAAAAATTGCACCATAAAACACTTGCAATGACACAAGAAACTCATTAGCTTTCAAAGCCGGCCCTGGTTATTGTGGGCCAGTTTAGACCCATGACAGCTCACTTTATGTCCGCCACACCGAGCGGCTATTTTAAACCCAGTGGAAGCTGGAAGGAAAAAAGACACAAAAGACAAAACGATTGAAATGTTTAAAGGGTTTGATTTTTAAGGATAATAAATCATTGTCTCTTTAGGTCCTATTTTCTGTCTTTCCCTGTAGCCTGCTTCATTTCTCTTATTGGAACATTAAAGAAGTGAGCGTCCCTTTTCTGTTGATCATGTCAGGCGGTTTAGCAGTGGCTTACATGATATAAGAACCCCCTTGAGTCTCTGAGTTATAATGAGAAACGTTGTTTGCTGGCTCAGTGCTCCTTACTGATTCAGATCACAGATGGAGACAGGAAACCTGCTGATTGGCTTGTGTAAAATAACTGTGCTTGTGTAAGTCTAACCTGTTGCTTATCTCTGTCAGACTGTACAGTTCCTACGTCGACTGCGTTTCACTTGAGCAAGATGTATATGGAAGTCTCTTTTTGTTTTAGTATTTGATTGTGCCTTTGTTATGTCCCAAGGTATGCCCAGCCTTAGCCTGTAAAATGTAGGCGACATGGCCTGTATCTGAGGGAAATGGCTGCTGGTAGTGTCGGTTTTTGGTGTTTCAGCTGGATTTCTCTTCTCTGTCTCCGTAGGTGTGAAGAAGCCGCCCGTGGCGCCCAAACCTAAGATCGTGCAGCCGCAGAAATCGGTGCCCCCGCCCATCGCCCGAAAACCAGACGTAGTCCCTTCATGCCCTTCCCCGGCAGCACTGAAGAGAGCCAAACCGGCCGTCGCCCCCAAACCATGCCTCCTGAAGACCCCCTCCAGTCCGGAACCCAAACCCATAGCCTTGAAGAATCAAACCTGTGCTCAGGAGAAGAGCAGTAGCTCCGAAAAGCTGGGCGCTCTGAACTCCAGGAATGGACTGCAGGCGGAGATCAGCAAGCCGGACTCAGATTACATCATACCGACCTGCAGCTGTGGCCAGCGCGGCTGTCCCCACTGTCGACACATGGACAGCTTTGATACTCAAATCGTCATCGAGCCGCTAGAGAACCTTCCGGCTCAATGGCAGAATGGCAGAGTGGATGGGTCCGGGACACGGGTCTCACCCGTTCCCAGAGTTCAAGCGAAGACGGAGACTGCCCGTGACAAAATGGGGAGTGGGAAGAGCCAAGTGGTCAACGCCAGCTTTCTGGAGCAGAAGCTCAAGGACGTTTGGGTCCAGGCCGTGTTTACAAATAACTGCCACATGAAGCACCGCCCTCAGGAGAAGACCCTGGTGCAGAACGGAAAGGCTGGGATAGCTAATCGGAACCTGAACCCTGTTTTCAACACCAGTGGCTCTGGCAGGACACTGTCGCTTCCTGAAACATCGCAGAGCGACGAAGACGATGGCTACTACGCCGTTCCTGCTGTCGGTAAACTGGAAGACGTCTCCGGACCTGCTGAGACCTCCGTAGATTTCCCAGAGGGAGATGGAGAGGAGGGGCAGTCTGGCAGATCACACCCTGTGTTCCAAGTCCCTGCAGCCCCCAGGAAGCCCCTCCCCATTCCCACACCGCGGAAACCAAGGAAGGCTGCCCTCATGAGGCAGGACGGCATGGAGGAGAAGCAGGAGGAGGCAGAACAGGCTGAGGAAAAGGTCAAAGGTTTATCGGTTGTGAGGAACAACCCATTCCTCTCTCCCAAAGTGTTCATTCACACGCAGAGTGTCACCTACTCCAGAAGCCCCGCAGCCAATCAGGATCATTCATCAGCCTCCAGGGGACCTGACGTGGAGGCGGAATCTGCCCTTCCTGTCCCTCCTCCCCGCCGTACATCCCTGACGCCCGCCCTGGACAAACACTCGGACTCTTCTCACGTGGGTCACCCACAGGAGGAAGATGAGGGTGAAGAGTTTGCGCAGGGCAACCCCGTCGTTTCCGAAATCATAAATCCCGCCAAGGAAGAAGAGGAAGATGGCTACGGGTTCGCACAATACCCGGTCTCCAGGAGCCTGCCCAAGCAGATCAAGCTGAACTGCAGCCTGCCCCTTTCTGTGGCAACCAGAGCGGCCTCTGCGGAGGAGAGATCACCGAAAGTGGCCCCGAAGAAACCGCAGAGGCACAGCCTGCCGGCGTCAGGGCTGCTGAGGAAAGAGCTGTCCGAGGAGGTGCCAGAAAGGCGGCCTCAGTGCGGCAGTGGGTGGGCTCCATCTTCTGCCCGGAAGGAAGAAGACGAGAGACCATGCACAGAGGAGAGCAGGGGGGGCACCGAAGAGAGTGAGGGCCCCACAAAAGAGCTGCCATCGCCCCCCGCGGAAAAGGCATCATGGAGGTTGACTCGAACCTTCGTGCCATTTTTCGGACGGCAGGCATCCAGGAACAGCAGCGCGGGGGGCAAGTCGCCCGGGCCGAACCTGGGGAAGCCAAGGGCGAAGTCTTTCTCAGCAGCGGATCTGATGCGCGCTAACAACCAGAAGAGGGGCTCTTTCCGGAAGCTTCTGGAGCTGAAGCTGTCTGTGAAGATGCTGCCCAAGCTCCTGGCCAAAGGCAGCCAGTCTCTGGACTGCACGTCTGTGGAAACGGAGCAGTCTGTGGACGGGGAGTGCATCCCAGACGACCAGCAGTGCCCTTTGGCTAAGGGCCGGTGTGCGACCCCCATCGGCATTCCGACAGGACATCGAAAGATGTCGTGCCCACTGATCGGCGTGGAGCAGAGCGTGGACGGGGACGAGTATGGACCTGAGGTGGAATCTGTCGTGGAATACGAGAACCTTCCGTTTTATGACGAGATTCCGGAGTACATGAACCTGCCTTTGTTGAATGCTACCCACCTGGGCTGGCATAACTCCTCCAGCATAGAGGATGGGGATGAGGATGTCTACGAGGAGCAAGAGCCCTACGAGTTTTATAAGAAGTACGTCCCACAGGAGCACCAGAGTCTTCTCACCCATCTAAGGTAATCTAAGACTATTTTTTAGTTTTTTTGTTTACCTCACTGTAAATGTGGAACCAGGGGGTTATTTCGCAAAGCTGGATTACTGAGTTAGCTGGATAACTGTAAAACCTGGAACCCTCCCAAATCTAGAACATAGACTGAAGTAAAAAGAGCTGTTCTGGATTTTACTCAGTGCTGTTAACTCGGTAATCCTGCTTTGTGAAATACCCCCTTGCTGGTTCATTATACCCCTTTCCCACTATTGAGCTGGAACCATGCCAACTGGCCGAGTACAGTAAATTCCCTTTCCACTGTGTTACCATCCAGAGCTGCAGCACATGACAGCTAACTAATCGCTGGCGCCTGCCTTCGTTTGCAGTTGAGCTCAGGGGTTGCCTGCTTTAAAAACCGAGTCGACCGCATTCCTCTGGTCGTGTGCCGTGGTCATTTCTCCCCAACAGCGTCTCCCGTTCAAGGAAGCAATGCGGTTATGCAGCTTTCTGACTCCACCCCTTAGCACGTGGCCAGCATAAGTCAGGACAGCAGACCGAGCTGACCTGGGACCTGGATCACCATGGCAACAAAAGGCAGGGCAATCAATCACCCAGAACCTCAAAGAAACAAGCCTGCCTGGTCCCAGCTCCTGTACAGCTAAAAGGCTATTGAAAAAGGGCTCTTTGCAATCAGACCGACAGAGAACTATGCCCGGCGCATTGCATGCAGGTTAGCGTGCGGTGGCCCAGCGACCTAGTGCACGGAGAAGCCCTCCTCTTCCTCCCCCACATCTTTGTTTAACCCAGGTCAGGGTCAACCTTTGTGACCAGCGGAGATGTTACGGATGCGGGGTGCGCACGCGGACAAGTGCGCAAGCGAGCGAACAAACGGATGAGCGAACGAATCTCTGGCCAACTTGAAGGAGGGAGGGAAAGAGGGAGGGAGAGAAAGATGGAGGGAGGGAGGGAGAAAGAAAGAAAGAGGAGAGGCAGGAGGGGGGAAGGAATTGACAATCTGCTGAGCTGGTCTTTCGTGTAAACCAGTGCACGCAGAAATAATTTGTTGAATGCGCTTTATTCATTGCATCGCAATGAAGATCAGTGGAGGCTCTGGAATTCAAAAACACATTGTTTAGTTCGTCACCGGTTATTGTTCCTCATTTCAGATGTGGCCCGGTGTGATAAATTAACTTGCTTTTTCTCTTTTTTAGAGGTAAACAGGCTATCAGTGTTAGATATCCTGTTGTATGCTCTTCGTAAGGAAATAGAAAAGCAGATGCCTGAAGCCATATCTTTGGTGTAAAAAGACCGGGATGTGTAGTGTCGCGTCATTCGGAGCTGTTGCAAAACTCATCTGTAAAGCGAGCGTTTAAAATTCCTCTGAGCAAAGTCATTCAGCTCCCAAAAAACATTACATCCTGAATAACTGGATTACCCTTTGTGTAACCTGATTTAACTCAACATGTTACGTGCTTGGTACATCCATTTGAAACAGAGACCAATCCTGGAATTTTAAGATGCTGACTAAGATCTCAACAGTTTAACCCTGCAGAACCCAGTTGACGTGTATTGAGTCTTAAATCTGGTGCTTTCTGACTCTGTACAGAATGTGAAATTGTTGAGCCTGAGGGGTAAGCTGAGGAGTTTTTTTGGGTTATTGCTTTGTTTGCTTGAGGATGGTCCAGGTTCCAGGCCGTGGGCCGTCTGAGCTGCGCGACCCGGACGGCACGCGAGGCCCAGGCTCAGGAACGTGGGCCGGCCCGAGGCCCAGCCCCGGGCTCGGGAACGCGGGCCCTGAAAGGGGCATTCATTGGGCCGCCCCGCGTGGGCCTTTTCCTGTGAGCTATTTTCAGCGGCCCAGGCAGGAAGCGTTTGAATAATGCAGAGCTGCTGGGTTTCTGCTGCAAATAGTGGCCCTGCCTCGTGCTTTCTCTCTCCAATCAGTGTGGAAGTAAAAAAATATTTAACTGGCATTGTACATTCTGACAGTATAAAAATTAACTGCATCTCTGTACAGGTCCTCTCTCTTTTGCCTATGAGGAAAACCGCTAGTTGATAGCGGTTCCTCTGTGTAAGGGCCTCCTGCACTGATCCCCTACTACAGGGATTGGGGAAGTGACAGGGTCAGCTTTGGGGGCACTACCTGTCTACTCCAGGCACTCCAGGAAGGTTAATGAGCATTTAATATTTGAACATTCAAATTTTTTCCAAGATCATTTTTCAGAGCTTAACCCTTGTGAGCATTTAACACACATGGAGCTCTTATACAGTATGTCCAACCTCCTCTCTCTGCCAGCCTTTCTGAGACGGTTCTGTTAGCCACAGCTGGTCCACGCCACTCCCTCCGTAATTACATCAGGTTTAATCCAAACTGGCTGTCCTCCTGCTGTCCAGGGATATTACCACAGAAGAAGAGTGCAGTGTCTGGCTTCAGATCACAAGCATTCCAATTAGGAGCATTTCACTCAGCAGTTTGATTCAGGGAAAGGGGGGGGGGGCAGGGCGGGGTGCGTTGAGGCACGTCGTGCAGAGAACGGAAAGCGCCTTGAGGTGAACAGGCGAACGCAACGACCTGTGACCTCCCGACGCTCCGACGCTGAAGCCTGGCACCGGGCTGTACGGACGGATGGGCGGGGGGGTGGGTTTTGGTTGTGTGCAGGTGCGGAGCTCCAGCTGCACATGATCTGCGCAGAACTTATTATGTTTCAGTCTTGGGTTTTATTAAAGTGCTGCCAGGCTGTTCGGCCTGTTGAGGTTTACATAACCAGCTCTGCAGTACTCTGTCAACAAGAGAAGCTCTGTCCTCATCTACTGTAATACCTGAGAGAGAGAGGGAGGGGGGGCCAGATGGGGGGAAAAGAGAGGGAGGAAATGAGAGTAGGAGGGAGAGAGAGAGCGATGGAAGAAGAGGGGAGAGGGGCGCTACCCTGTGAGCTTGCAGTGTAGGAGGCGCAGCAGGGGCCCAGACTGAGAATGAATTTGACATTATTCACCAGCGTGCAGAACATCTTACTCACCTACTAGTACTATCTGTCAGTCCAGGGGTCTGCATTGGAGAGAGAGAGAGAGAGAGAGAGAGAGACCGAGAGAATGGTGCTTTTAAACTCATTGAAAAGATATGTCATTAAGAAAGAATACCATAGGTGTGAGTGAGCATGTGAGTAGTGGAGTGAGTATGTGAGTGGATGAGTGTGTATGGGAGTGGATGAGTGTGTATGTGATTGAATGTGTGTCTGTGTGTAATCGAATGTGTATTTGTGTGCGTGCGCGTGTGTGCGTATACTGATATGGGCCGCTGATTTCTCGTGACTGACTGGTTCTGGATCTTCAGGGGTCAGGGGGTCAGGGCGTTGGCTGTGCTGAATTACAGGGCAGGGTTAGAATAATAGTTTTAAACTGTAAGGAGGATGTGCTCACGGGTTACCCTGTTCTGGCCGGACGGTGAGCGCACAAAGGACCCTTCTGTACCTCAGTTCCACTCGGGCCTAAGAGCATTGGCCTCTCTGGATAATTATTAACGGGAAAACGCGCCAGGATTCGGCTTTGAGCACTGCTGCTGGTCTGAATTAGCCGCAAAGTGCTCTGTCTATGTGGACGGCCCTCAGTTGGCCCTCTTGTTCTTGCTTTTAATTTAGCCTGTGCCAGTTTCCTGTGGTCCTCTTCCCAGGGGTGTTCCAGAACGTTCCGTCCAGCCTTAACCGCCCCCCCCCCCCCCAATACTGTTGGGCGCACTTTCATGTACAGGCCCCTCTATAGCTGAAGCACTGAGCACCAAACGGTGTGGCAATCAGTGTGTAAAATAGTGTAAATTTATGATTTGTGTGTAGACCTGACATCCGTTTGTGAATTAGTGTGTAGATCTGGGATGAGTGTGTAAACCAGTGGGAGGAACTGAGATCAGTGTATAAATTGGTGTCTTATCTATGTGATCAGTGTTATTTAGTGTGTACACCTGAAATTTGTGTGTAAATTAGTGTGTAGACCTGAAATGTGTGTGTAAATTGGTGTGTTGACCTGAGTTCAGAGCTCAGACTTGGCTCTGTAACTGCTGGCGAACTCGGACGCCCTTCCCAGCATACCCCAGTGATGTAACGGCTGGCTGGCTGCTCCTCAGGTGTGCGCGGCGCCGTGCCCTTTCTCATATTCGGGCATCGCGCTAGCTCCCTCTCTCTACCCTTACGGATCTCTTCTCAGAGAGGAGAAACGGATTGGCAGCATTCTCTCTGAACGGTGACATCACCGGGTCTAGTGATGTCATTGATGCAACAAGTTGCATGAAGGTTACTACTTTAAAGATTCGATAGCTGTCTCAGGCTAATGCTAAGGGCTCCATGCATCGGTAATGGCTTGTCTGCAGGGAACAGCTAAAAAGAGGTGTTGGTGTAATGTTTGCCTTGTGCTGTGCGGAAGAGACCTGACAGGAGAGGCAGCCCTATCTATGCCAGGCCTGAGAGCTTCTCTTCAGTCTGAAGCGGAGTCTCTGGTGTTACTCAAAACTGGGCAGCAGCTCGGGGTGTTTTTGTAGCGTAGCTTGTAAGAGCACCGTCCACATGCTCATTGCACGCCGTGATGTCGGCGGTTAGAATCTGTCCGCATGACCCTTCTCGCTCCCGTCTCTCTACACTGCTGTCCAATAAAGCAATAAAGCTGACAAGATATAAAATAATCATTTAGAAAAGTGGGCAGCGGGAGCATGGCAGTCGGAAGGGGCTTGCGTTGCAGAGTGCACCAGCTCCGCCGTACCCCAACAGCCAGCCTCTGGCCTCAATTTGACCCCGGATCTCCAGCCAGATCGCCGTGCCCCCATCCACGGACCTGCACCCAACCAAACCCCCGCCCGCCCATACAGCCTGGTGTCAGGCTTCAGCGTCGGAGCGTTGGGAGGTCACAGGTCGCTGCGTTCGCCCGTTCCTTTCCGTTCTCTGCACAGCCAGAGATCCCCAGTCAGACCCATAAGTGCCAGCACGCATTTTCTGGATTTGCTGATTTTCACCTGTAATTGCGCCATAGGGTTTGAGGGGAAACCGTTTGTTTGTTTTGATGAGAGACCTCGCAGACCAGTGGTGAATAAACACAGCGGGGCGCCAGTTTACCAGAAATCCCCCAGATGACGGGGAGCATTTTGCAACTTATGCGCCGTGATTGTTTGTGGTCGCGGCCTGAGCCCTTAGCCGCAGACCAGAGACGCCGCTATTGCAGAACGAGCGAGCGCCGGAAGCGCGTCTGTCAGCAGGGCACAGCTGTCTGCGGCGCTGCAGATTTCTGGCCTGGCGCCAGCAGGAGTAAAAAACGGCCAGATCCTCCCCCATTGCTGACTTTCAACTTGGCGGCAGTACTTCCGGTCAGCCAGTAGTGGGCAAAATGGCTGACGTGTGTTTTGAAGGTTCGCCCTCTCCTGTGTCTCATCGCCCTGGTGAATGCACAACGTTCTGGAAAAGTTCCCCCACAGCATCGGTGTTGTTGCTAAGCTACGGCAGCATTGCCAGCGCCTTGCCTGTTTGTCAGGTCTCCTCTCCCTGGAATATGGCCTTTAGGGCTGCTCTCTTCAGAAAGTGTTTCAGACAGGATTTCCTCCTGGCCTCCTGACTTCTAAAATGTCAGCGGTCCAGTGCGGTATTGTTCAGCTCTGAATGAAAGCACTGTTGATGACAGAGAAGAATGTTTTGCTTGGCTCTCATTTATTATTGCAAATATAGATGCTTATTTCTGCCACGGGTGTAACTGACAGCAGTATTGTTCAGACAAATTGTTGTCCACATCCCCCACACAGTAAACTGGGAAAACGTGTGTGTTTACCTGTGTGTGTGTGTGTGTGTGTTTGTGGGTTGTTGTCAGTGTGGGTATGTGTGATGCAAGTTGTGAATGAGGTCATGTTTTTTCTGTGTGTATATCTCAGTTTTTGGTTTGGAACAAGGTTGTGTGTGTGTGTGTGTGTGTGTGTGTGTGTGTGTGTGTGTGTGTGTGTGTGTGTGTGTGTGTGTGTGTGTGTGTGTGCGTGCGTGCGTGCGTGCGTGCGTGCGTGCGTGCGTGTGCGAGTGCTCGCGTGTTTGTATGCAAGAGCGAGCGGCAGCTGGCTTCCATGGGGATGCGGTGACCGGGACATCCTGTTTTCCTGGCAGGACCACTCAGGAGGAAGACCAGCCCTCGGGGAACGAAGGAATGATTGAAAGCTCTGACGAGGACGACGACGCAAGCTCCGCCTCCAGCAAGGGTGAACCGGAACCCTCAGAAGACCGTGAGGTACGGCGCGCATGCTCGGCGTTCCGTAGGAATCCTGGTAGCCCTTCCCGATGGAAATAACTATCGCTCATCTTTCCCCCCCAAAATGTGCGATGTTTAACCCTGCACTGAACAATAGCGCTCAGGACAGGAGGGATGTGATGTGTGTGTCAGAGGAAGCTGTGTGAGTGTGTGAAAGGGAGGTAACTCCCCCTTCAGGGCTCAAATGTGGAGAGCAGTCTGAAATGTAGAGTTTCCAGGCTGGAGGAAAGTGTTGTGCCCTGAATAGACGCACTGGCAGGATGTGCTTCTCACAGCTGAGAAGAAACGCTTGGTGTGCACCAACATGAAATGATCCAACTTTGGTGCTCTCAGAAGAAAAAAGCGCCCTGTGTCACTGTCCTTTCTTTTTTTTGTTTTTCAACTTTTTGTTGCTCATTTTCCAAAAGAGCAAAAGCAAGTGTTCTCCGCTTATCCATGATAAAGACTAATTAAAAGACAAACGACAGACCAAAATTCACGCATACAAACATGTACACACACGCACACTCTCACACTCACACACATACACACACACACTCTCACACTCACACACTGGCTGTCGGAATGTCCTTGTTTGGATCAGAAGGGATCAGTAATTTTGAGGATTCTCACAGAGAAAGTGCATTTGGGTCACACAGAGAGCGTTACCTGCTTAATTCTGAGTACTGGAGTATGTACTAACATCCCTGCCCCCTTCTGTCTGACAGCATGAAATGCAAATGAAAAAGGACAAGGTGGTGCACATCGCCAAGGAGATCATGAGCTCAGAGAAAGTGTGAGTGCATTTATAAAAAATAAAAAAAAACATTTAAATGTTTTAAACCAGAAATGCCATATTCCAGAATATTCCATATCCTCATCTTTTCTCACTCTCTTTCTGCAGATTTGTGGATGTTTTGAAGCTTCTCCACATCGTAAGTATAGTACAGAATACTATTGAATAATATGTGTTATAATGTGTCATACACATTAACATATGATATATATATAAAATAATATTTATAATGTCATACAAACAAACACTTTGTTTTAGCCGTTTTTACTCTTTCAAGGGGCAGGATTTTTTAAAACCTGACTGAGACAGTAGAAATGTGTTTTGAAATTTTTGATTACTGTAGACTGTTATACCTCATTATCTTGTGTGAGATGCCACTGAGGTGAACTGCGCTCATAAGGCTAGCATCTTGGTCTCAAAGCTTTGGCAGTAGGGCTTGGTTCTGAGGCTCTGTGGCTTACTCTGGCTGTCTGTGAGCAGGTAGCCATGGCGTGACATGGTGTGTGACGTGGTGTGTGACAGGTGTGCGAGAGAGCCAATCAGCTCGGAGTCAGTGACAGATGTGTGGGTGGGGCCTGACTGGTGTCCGCCTCCCCCGGGGCAGCCTTGTACTTCAGGGAAAAGGGGAGCAGGTCCCATAGCGTGTAATCTGAGAGCGGCGTGCGCTTGGGCTGCTGTGCTGCTGGTGTTTGTGTGTGAGCTGAGCTGAGCTGAGCTGTGGGGGTGGGGTGGGGTGGGGGGGCTAGTTCTGCCTCTATCTGTTTGTGAAGTCTCTGTCTTTCCTCAAGAGAGTAATGCTGCTTGTGTGTGAAAAGCTGCTTGAGACTGCAACCCAACATGCGCGCATACACACATGCAAATTTGCACACTCAAATGCACATGTACACACATACATTCAAACCTACACATGCCAATGCACATGTACACATGCGTGCACACGCATACACTCACCCACTCTCACACGGACACACACACAGACACACACACACACACACACACACACACACACGCAGTGAGCCCACATGTGGGACGTCTCAAAGCTCCAGCTGCATTTATGTGGTGTCCGGTGCGTCAGTGGGATTTAAGGCCTCAGCTGAGGGGAGGGGAATGAGAGAGCTCTTTAAAACCAGGACTAATGGCGTTCTTCAGCTCTTGCATGTGTCATCATATCTGGGGTTTGTTTGTGTGTGTGATGTGTATGTGAGGGTGTGTAGCAGGTATACAGTCTTTGTGACTGTAGTTAGGTTTGAGCGTGTTGTGAGCCAGGGTAAGGAGGTCTGTGTGTGTGTGTGTGTGTGTGTGTGTGTGTGTGTGTGTGTGTGTGTGTGTGTGTGTGCGTGTGCGCGCTTTGAGTGGTGTATCTGCAGTATTTTGCCTCTGCACATTTAAACCAGGCTCCATCACATGCGTTTCATTAAGTTAGCTGCTGGGTGCCACGCCCGTCCCGCACAAACGGCCCATATTTAGGCCCCTGCGGTTCCGGATGGTTGGCATTCTTGCTGATTTGTGTTTTCCTGTTTGGTGGTATCTTGCCGTCTGGAATCCACTGAATCAGCTGGAGAAACCGTAGAAACCTGCCACATTCCGCAGGGCTCTGTGACCTCACGTCTCATCCAACCAATCAGAGGGCAAACAGGAAGTGGATGTGTTGTGGTTGTGTTTCTGAGTAAAAGGGCATGTTGATGTATTTATTCTCGCATAGGTCTTGAGTGGTTTTAGTCTTTAGGGTCACATATCTGTGCGACTATCAAAGCAAGGTTAATGTGACTTTAAGAGGCTGAGTGTCACGGTCCATGCAGATGTCTATTTTGCATTACGACAAAGAGGAGGAAAAGTGTTTGGTGAAACGGAGAGAGGTTGGGAGGAGAAGGTAGAGAGAAATAAACTTAGAAATGAAATGGTGAAGAGAGGGAGGGAGGGAGGGAGGGAGGGAGGGAGGGAGGGAGGAAGGAAGGAAGGAAGGAAGGAAGGAAGGAAGGAAGGAGAGAGAGGGTTGGATCACCACTTTGGCCTAAGTGAAGTGTTCATAGGAAAAAGGATCGTCTGCCTTTCATATTGTTGTCCAATCACAAGGCCCGGCCATAGAATATATCTGCGTTACTGTCCAGTCACAGACCGGTTCTTTAAAAGCCACTCGCACTTGTCCAATCATCGTCCCGGAAGCTTTGAGGCTCAGGGTGCTGTGCATTCTGAATTACCAAGCTGCTGGGATTTCACGTGTATTCCGTCTCCTCCATGAGACTGACTGGCGTTCCATGTCCATCTGTCCCACGTGCAGGATTTTCGGGATGGGGTGGCGAAGGCGTCTCGGCTGAACGGGAAGCCGGTGGTGGAGGAGCGGGTCCTGAACCAGATCCTGTACTACCTGCCCCAGCTGTACGAGCTGAACCGCGACCTCCTGAGGGAGCTGGAGGAGAGGGTGGCCCACTGGTACCAGAACCGCCCAAACACTGGCCCATTATCCCTGCAACAACCTTCCAATAACCTTCCCATAACCCTCCAATAATGACTCCACTCCCAATAACCCTCCAACAACCTTCCAGTAACCTTCCCATAACCCTCCAATAATGACTCCACCCCCCAATAACCCTCCAACAACCTTTCAATAACCTTCCCATAACCTTCCAATAATACCTTCAGAAACCCTCCCATAAGCCCCAATTTCCCTCCAATAACCTTCCATCAACCCCCCAATAACCCTCCCAGAACCCTGACATATATAAGCTGTCCTTGACCATACACGTCAGCTGATACTGATGAGTCATACACCAACCTTCCGTCTACCGGAATCTCACGCTGACTAAAGCTAAACAACAACCTTGACCGACAACCGCAACATCAGCTAGCACACTGCCTCTTCTTATTTTTTTTCCTATCCATAATGCACCTGGACTTCAGTAACGTGATGCCTTCCTCCCTCTCTCCCTCCCCGTGCGACAGGGACGATCAGCAGTGCCTGGCGGACATCTTTGTGAAGAAGGGGCCGTACCTGAAGATGTACTCCACCTACATCCGCGAGTTTGACAGGAACGTGGCCCTGCTGGACGAGCAGTGCAGAAAGAACCCGGGCTTTGCGGCGGCCGTGCGCGACTTTGAGGTGACTGGAGCAGCCTGTTCCGCTTGTGTGTGTTTCTGTGCGTGCGTGTTTGTGTTTGTGTGTGCGTGTTTGTGTGTGTTTGTGTTTGTGTGCGTGTGTGTGTGTCTTTGTGGGGGCGAGTGTGTGTGGGTGTGCGCGTGTATGTGCCGTGCACAATAACAAGTTACTTCCTGTGATTTTCCCAGTATAAATTGTATGCCTGTGTTCCCGCTCGTCAGGTCTTGCTTGTGAAATCAGTGATTTGGCACATTTACTGCATTACATTACATTTATCTAATCCTCAGCAATGCCCTCCCAGAATGACTTTTCACAATGACCTCTCGGAATGTCTACCCAGAATGATTTTTCAAAACTGCTGCTGTACCCAATCAGTCATACAGAAAGTGCCTGCATTTACTGTGCGTGCGTGCGTGCGTGCGTGCGTGTGCGTGGGTGGGTGATGTGTGATAACGTGTATTGTGCGTGTTGCAGATGAGTCCACGCTGTGCCAGCCTGGCTCTGAAGCACTACCTGCTGAAACCTGTGCAGAGGATCCCGCAGTACCAGCTGCTGCTTACAGGTAGGGGGCGGCACCAGCGAGCCACCTGCTGTCCAGTGCATGTGTATCCTATCGGGGCTACAGTACATTGCAGTACATTCCATGTCCAGGTAGAGACCTGTTCAGAGATGCAGTTAGTTTTTTCTGCTACCTGCTGTGATGTCATAAATTACATAGCTGCCTCTGTATGGGTTGATCTTGGACTCATGTTAACTGTTCTAAAAGCGCATAACTGTCACATACTACAATTAATGTTTTTAGACTTCCATGTTTATAACTATGAAGCACACTGCCACCCAGTGGAGACTGGAGGAATCTGAAATGTCATTATGTTGCAGGTAGTGTTCAAATTATCCTGATTTGCGTTGGGCAATAGTCTCATTCTGCTGATAATGTGAAATGCAACTCCAGCAACCTTATATAGAGCTATAGAAAATCAGACGCATCACTTCTTGCATAATTAGTACCGAGATGGTAATGAATGGTTATATGCTGGTATATATTCTGGGTCTGCTTCTACTGAAGACCCATCTGTTTCTGCTGGCACATTGCTGTGATTGGTGGTTCGATGTTCACAAAAAGAAACTAAAAGATTGTGCTATTTTTTCCATTTATGTCTTTAGATTATTTGAAAAAACTCCCTGAAGAATCCTCAGATTACAAAGACACGCAAGGTAAAGGAACTCTCTCTACTTTTGGCCATGATCATGCGTTTCTTACCTAAACTGTGGTGTCGGTGTGGAACAGTAAAATGTGTGATATCAGAGATTTCTTTATTTGCCAGCGCTGTAAGTAAATAAGTAAATAATGACACCAGATCATGTGACTGTCATGCTGCTTCCTGTGAGTCGCAGCGAGTGAGTTTATTGACACAGAGTCACTATTAGCATGCTGAATTCACCCAGGACACAAGTTTGGGGCTGAAACACTGGAATAAATGTTAGTGCTACAGACAGTGCCAGGGTTGAAATGCTGGAGTCAGTGCTCCACAGAGTCAGTGTTAAGAAGGCTGTCAGTGGTCAGTGTTGTATTTTCTGTGTTTCTGCAGCTGCACTCTCCATAGTGAAGGAGGTGGCCAACCATGCCAATGACACCATGAAACAGGGGGTGAGATCACCTTCTCCCTCACCACTCTAACATCCATGCTGCCCTCTCTCTCTCCTGCGTTAGTCCTTTCTTTTTCCTCTCTTAAATTTGTTCTTGTTACTCAGTCTGTGATTTCATTAAAGCGCTCGCTGCCAGACTCCCTTTCAGTACACCGGCACTGAATTCACAGAGACGAATCGCATGTAATCAGATTCACCGGGATTCAGACCCGAATAATCAATCCTAGAAACGCTCTCTCCTCCCAGGATAATTTCCAGAAGCTGATGCAGATCCAGTACAGTCTGAACGGGCACCACGAGATCGTCCAGCCCGGGAGGGTGAGTCTGGGATCTGTGTACGTCAATCAAGCGATCAGTCAACCATTCAGGCAATCAGTCATTCAGTCAGCCAACCAACCACTCAGTCAATCGGTTATTTAGTCAGTCAGTCAGCCAGCCAGCCAGTCAGTCACCTTTTATGTGGAACAGGCCTGTATTTGAGTTTACATATCTAAATACTCATTAGATGCTGATAAAAATGGGAAACACTCCCACAGGTCTTTGAAAACGAAACATATTAATACAGTCATAACATACAGTCATATCAAAGAAGAATTTTGTTCTGAATATTTGTGGTGTCCCTTTAAAATTGTATGTCATGAATTTACTGGTTTGTAAAGGTTTAAAGTATTTCAAATAATTATTTGAGCCAAGTCTGATTTAGAGTAGTATGATGTAGTATAGTAGTGGTGCTTTAGAAACACCATGCCGCTGAGTGGTGCTTTCATTGGGAAAGAGAGCGTGTTTTTGTGGTGGTCATCGCCGTGTCTTGATTGGCAGGTGTTCCTGAAGGAAGGCACTCTCATGAAGCTGTCCCGGAAGGTCATGCAGCCACGGATGTTCTTCCTGGTAATTTCTCGTCATGCCTCCTGTACCACAATGTAGTTGTACATCTTGGTTAAGATTTACTCTCTTCAGTAGATTCCACTTTATTAGACTGTGTATTCTGTGTAATCTCACAGGTTGGCTTTCTTAGATTTTTTTGGATGCACTAAGTGTGTGTGTGTGTGTGTGTGTGTATGTGTGTGTGTGTGACCTCGTTTGCCTGACCTCAATCGCCCCCTCTACCCCACAGTTTAATGACGCCTTGCTGTACACAACCCCTGTCCAGTCCGTCCAGTTTAAACTCAACAGCATGCTGTCTCTGGCCGGGATGAAGGTAAGCGACCGCATAACCAGCCTTCTAGGTCTTTCGGGAATATTCCAGAGTGTGTCTCTGCCTCAGAGAGTGAATGTCCAGTCATAAATATTTCCAGACATGCTGGCTCATGGTGAATAGGCCATGGGTGAGTAAACAGTACAGGAACTCCCAGGAGAGAAGCCAAAGTTTCGTCGCTCTGTCCGTATGACTGTATTTCTTAGCTCTCTCCCACGTTATTTTAAATCAAATCAAGCTGTGTAAATCCCTCTTGGAGTGACGTACTGCATTTTTTACCCACAAAGCCTTGCGTGTGACTGAATGCTGGTTTTGTGACCATCTCCGTGTGAATCTGAGAATGAGAATGCTGATTGGCCCAAGCGTTTGCCCCATGCAGGTGAGCAAACCAAGCCAGGAGGCGTACCAGAACGAGCTGAACATCGAGAGCGTGGAGCGCTCCTTCATTCTCTCAGCCAGGTGAGAGAGGCGACGGCACCAGAGGGAACACCAGCGCAGGAAGGAGCTGCGATACAGATTATACACATAGCAGATACTCAGTGCTGTATTCAGTAACATGGTGATACCCTAGATTATGCTCACACCAGATACTCAACTCTGTATTCAATAACACTGAGACCACAGATTATATATACACACCAGATACTCTGCTCTGTATTCAATAACATGATGATACCACAGATTATATACACATACCAGATACTCTGCTCTGTATTCAGTAACATGGTGATACCACAGATTATACACTGACCAGAGACTCGGATCTATATTCAATAACATGGTGATACCACAGATTATATACACACACCAGATACTCTGCTCTGTATTCAGTAACATGGTGATACCACAGATTATATACACACACCAGATACTCTGCTCTGTATTCAGTAACATGGTGATACCACAGATTATATGCATACACCTGATACTCTGCTCTGTATTCAGTAACATGGTGATACCACAGATTATACACTGACCAGAGACTCGGATCTATATTCAATAACATGGTGATACCACAGATTTTACACACACACCAGATACTCAGCTCATACAGTGCCTAGAGAGAGACTACAAGAGCAGGAAGTACAGACTCGATCAACAACCTATCACCTACCATATTGAGCATTAAAATAAGTTCTACAAACAAGAAGAAAACTACAGCTACTTTGAGCATTAAACTACATTCTACAAACAGGAGGAAAGATCCACAGGCTCTGAGGGGTTAAAGTTAGTATCTAGCCTAAGCAGTGATACTGTATGTCTCTTATAGTTCTGCCACAGAACGAGACGAGTGGCTGGAGGCCATCTCCAGGGCAATCGAAGACTACACCAGGAAGAAGATCACCTTCTTCCCCAGCAAGAGCCAGGAAGAGGTACTGACGACATTCCTGCCAGTCTCCCATATGTTCCGATTTTCAGCAAAGGTCGGCATGGCATGTCTTCCAAGGACTCCCGTAGAAATACGCTCTTATCTAGTTACCTGCACAGGCATCTACTTTATGCTTGAAAATTATTTAGTGTGCAGTGGAAAGTCTGTAGAATTCTAGAATCTAGAATGGCCACAGAGACCTGTTCAATGACCACAGTGAGTGTTCAAGCGAAACATTTTCCTGGGTCTATTTTGTCCCGGTGAACACAACCTTGAAACGTGATCTAAAAATGACACAGAAGGCACAGATTGATTGACAAATGCACTGTATTGTTTTTTTGTTT
Organism: Ilyophis sp. 1 JC-2022; assembly: GCA_022702515.1. Taxonomy (NCBI): domain Eukaryota; kingdom Metazoa; phylum Chordata; class Actinopteri; order Anguilliformes; family Synaphobranchidae; genus Ilyophis; species Ilyophis sp. 1 JC-2022. The sequence goes on from CM040403.1 coordinate 20,210,242, forward strand.
TTTTGATTGCTTGATTGATTAATTTGTTGACTGAATTTGCTGGTTGAGGGATTGATTGGTTGGCTCCACGGGCGGGTTGAGGATTTGATTGATTGGCTCTGCAGGTGGGTGGGGTTAGTTTGGACAGCGGAGCCCCCCTGGGCTCCAAGGCCCCCATTTGGATCCCAGACCTGCGGACCACCATGTGCATGATCTGCACCTGCGAGTTCACTCTCACTTGGAGACGACATCACTGCCGAGCCTGCGGAAAGGTGAGAAATGCGCTGGCGGCCTGTTTAATCTACGAGCTCCTCCTGTTAAAACCCTGTTCCAGTGTGTGGATGGGCCCCACGGTCTGGTACCTGTTAAGGTACTGTTCCAGTGTGTGGATGGCCCCACGGTCTGGTATCTGTTTAGGCACTGTACCAGTGTGTTTATGGGCCCCACAGTCTGGTATCTGTTAAGGCACTGTTCCAGTGTGTGGATGGCCCCACAGTCTGGTATCTGTTAAGGCACTGTTCCAGTGTGTGGATGGCCCCACAGTCTGGTATCTGTTAAGGCACTGTTCCAGTGTGTGGATGGGCCCCACAATTATAACTGATATTTGAGGGTAGTGCATTCCAGGGTACTGAGTAGTACGGAGGGCTACTTGTTGGATTGTAATTGTTGACAACGAGCCACGTATCTGCAAACTGTCTGGGTGGGCGGGAGTTTCCCTTGGGTGGCATAGTTAACAAAGGCTGCATCACCAATCTTTTTATAACTGTTTCTGTTGATTTCTAATAGACCTGCATCAGATGATATGAGTTGTGAAAACCTGAAGATTTTCAGTCAAAACTTGCTTTCCTTTGTCCCTGCGTGTGTGCGTGTGTGCATGTGTGTGTGTGTGTTCAGGTGGTGTGCCAGGCCTGCTCTTCACACAAGCACTACCTGGAGTACCTGAAGAACCTGCCGGCTCGAGTGTGTGACCACTGCTTCCTGAAGCTACGGCACAAGAGTACGGCTCCCTCCTGTTCTGTTACTCCGCTATTAGATTATTCAGATGGGACAGACTGTAACAGATTATGATGCAGTGTAGTGATGCTGAAGTTATTTTGGGGGGAAATGAATTTGGGGTGCTTCTGGAGGCCTGTGAAAGATGGCCCTGTCACAATTATAATCAAAGCTTACTCACAGCAGTTAGCATTAGCGCCACTGTGGCCAGTGTCATGAATTTACTCTCAGCTGCTAGCATTATTGCCCTTGTGACTAGTATCTGTAACCTTACTCATAGCCATTAACATTACCGCCCTTGTGACCAGTATCCGTGAGCTTACCCACAGCCACTAGCATTAGCATCTCTGTGACCTAGCATGCTGTTACCCTTTTCGCCAGGTGACCAGGCTGAATCTTCCCCTGGTGGGAAGTCCTCCACGGGGAGCTTCTCCTCCGTCCTCATCTCCTCCAGAAAGCAGAAGAAGATCCCAGCCGCACTCAAAGAGGTGACGGACCCCGGATCCCCATTCCCTCCCACATTCACACAGCAGGGCTCCTCCACTGACCTCTCCGCACACCGCAGTGTGCTAAGCTAACACGTGACACGGCACCGATGGCCCCCACAGAATCACTGAGAGACAGTATCTAAGCCCTCAATTCTTTAAAATGTGGAGCTAAAAGAAATCAAAACTTTTTGAACCAGTTATCCATTTAACAAAACTATTGTGCTGATAAATGTATCATTCATTACATATTACAGTGAAGGTTAATGTCATGTCATGCCATTTATAATGTCTTTATCACAAGACTGCAAACTGTACAGAGACGATTAGTTCAGCATACTGGCGTTTTATAGTGTCACATGTTATAGGACAACAGTTTAATTTTACACGTGTAATGTTTGGTGTCCAGGTATCGGCGAACACAGAGAACTCCTCCATGAGCGGGTATCTGCAAAGGTCAAAGGGCAACAAGAAACAGTGGAAGAAGTTGTGGTTCGTCATCAAGAACAAAGTTCTGTATACGTACGCTGCCAGCGAGGTGCGCCACATTCCCTGTCTTCATAGCGGGCCCATACATGTTCATTTGTGAAAAGGCTGCTGTCCCCCTGTGTGGCATGTGATGTAATTTCCTGTCACATGGTTTCTTCAAGGATGTGGCGGCGCTGGAGAGCCAGCCATTGCTGGGGTTCTTCCTCAGGGAGGAGAGATCAGGAGAGGCGCAGAAACTGCAATTCAAACTCTACCACAAAAACACGCTCTTCTACATCTTCAAGGCTGACGATGTACAGACGGCCCAGAGGTATGCTGGGTAACACAGTCCCTATGCCTCAACAGGGGTGTGCAATGGCACAGGGGCTGGTTGAAATTATAATATGGAAAAAGCTTCCACCATTTTAAAGACCTAAATATTATGTTCTCAATGCAAACTGCTTTGTGCGGTGCATGCTTACACTGAAATGTGTGTGCTTGTATGTTTTTTCTCCCATCAGATGGATTTATGCTTTCCAGGAAGCCATGGTCCTTTGACTCTTCTTTCACTGCACCCCAAGCCCTACACTGATCCCGCAGATCCCTTCTGTCCTGGGATGGTACTGTAGGAATTCTTCAAGACTCAAAACCCTCATTTTTTGAGGACCCTTCCCTGTGTCTCATGCTACATACACAAAGGCATCGAAGACCCAAAAAAAATGGCCGTCTGACGCCCGTAAGAGATGCAGTTACTGGATACATGAGCCGTGCCATTCTGCTCCTTTACTCTGACTGCCATATGTTCCTTCACCACAAGAGGGCACTGGTGTCGTATTTACACAGTCACGTACGGCAGATTTTACAGGGAGAAAAACTGGCTTTGAGGCCTTGTCCTCGTCACCGTCTGTGGATCTGGTTACAAAGGATGCAATTCCGGCGCAAGGCAGGTTGCCGAGGTCGGAGGCGTAATGAGCATGTTACTGCCAATGCTCTGCAGGCTAACCGCGAGTTTGCGGCGTGTGTCATTTGTGGGTGGGGCCATAAGGAAGTCTGCCGTCTGGCTACCCTTCCGAGCTGCATTGCACTGCGCGATATTATCGTGTCAACTGTGAAGTCGTCTAACGCTAAAAATGGAGTTTCTCAAACGAAACATGTTTTTGATTTTAGATTTTTTTTTTTTTTAAAGGAAAGTATTGAAGTCCATTTTAAATGTTTTGTATGGAGGACTTAAAGCAGGACTTTAAAAAATATGTATAATGCAGTGTACTGGGACAACTGGAAATGGTTCATATGTGTATTGAAAAATATCTTCACATGCAATGGAGCACAAAGATATTTAAGAGCATGTGATAGGCGATGATGTACAATCAACACTGTCGACTTCTCGTTGCAGTGCCCACCTTAAAAACAGTCTGTGTAGTTCAGCTTTGTGGGTTTAAATGTTTACATGTGGTAGAATTCGATTTTCTATTGGTTACTGCAGTGCACAAGTACTGAATCACAAGTAATTCATGTTTTTAATGCATTTTGAGTGGTGTAAGGAGACAGGTGAAGTTCTGTTTCAGAGCTCGTGTCCAAGGCTGAAGGGCTCTCTGTGGAGAACCTGGAAGATGTCCAATTATATTCTGGTGATAGGATCCCAGCCCATGGAAATAATATTACTCAAAATCATTCCTTTAATGTTTAGCAATAAGCAGAGAGGTAATCTATGCCCGTTTGGTAGGTGCCTTTGGGTCAAAACCCTTTCTATTGCTCCATTGTTTTAAAACACAATTTGTCATTACTAGTTTGGGAGCATTGTTAATACGTTTTGACTTCAGGCTCTAACGATGGGGTTTTTCTGGAACAAATATTTTTGGGAATGTCTACGTAAGACTTTTGATCCCAGTTTTGGTTGCCTTATATTTAATTTTGTCCTCTACAAGTCGCAAAAAAACGACAGCAAGTTTGTTACACCCTGTATCCAAATGGGATTCCCAGAAATGTAATGTATGTTTATAGCCCACAATGTAGTTCAATACACAGTTTACAGAGGTATTTAAATGTTACTTGGTATAAACCTATTTTCCAGCTTCACATTGAATAGGCCTCAAAAACAGAGCAGAGTGTAATTACCCATGGTTTATTTATATTGAATTTTATAAAGTTTACATTTTGTATTTACATGTTTTGGTCTGGTCACCATAGATTGCACTGCCATGTTGGAGAAAGGGGTTCATGGGAAATGTAGTTTATTGTACAGTGAGGGTAACACAGGAGGAACGCCACTGTATGTTCATTGCCACATTTTCAGAACTGTTTGCGTGTTTCTACAGATTAATGGATAAAGCACAAACTTTAATTCATTTGTTTTAATGTTTTTTGTTTCTTGATCATCAAACATATTGAGTCACTGTTCATGGTGGTACGGTGAGAATTGCAGTAGAGATGGTGGAAATGGGTCGCTGTCATTGGCTTTATTCTGTGCAGAAAGCCCACCCTTAGCCCACCCACCTCATGATTGGTTGAGCACCGAGAGAGGTGAGCAGGGTAGTACGGCAAAGGTTGAAGATTTATTTTTTTATTCAATTCAGCAGTCTGTCATAATGAACTGGATAAACACTCCTGAAAATCATTATTTCCTGTGCGTTTTGCCACATGAAAATCTGTCACAAATCTTCAAATCTAGCCATTGAACGTTGTATTGAACTGTGACACATCTGTTGCACTGATGATGGCCTGATGCTTAAATGCACCTGTTGCACTCTCTGGTCATGAGGCTGGTCTAAGTCAGTGGTTCTCAACCTTGGTCCTGGGGGCCCCCTGTGTATGCTGTTTTTTGTTCCAACCACAATTGCAATACCAGAATTTTAACAAGCTGTCAATTTTACTTCGTTAGGTGCTTCTCGTGTTTAGAGGGACTATGTATGGGGAGAAGAATAAAATTCCCATATTCAGGCTCCTAATTATGTAGATTAGTTGTAGATTAGTTGAACATGTGTTTAAACTTATGAACAGAATGCAAGTTTAGCTTATCATTTGCTTTGTCTTTGAATTCTTCATTATTTCCCAAATAGTTAGTTTTAGTGGCCAAGTGTCCAAAATTTCACCAATAAGCCCTTTTCACATTTCCGGGTTGCCACTTCTGCCGGTTTCAGTAACCAGGTAGTTAAATTTCCGGTGTCATCAAAACAAATGGCTCAGTCAATCTACAATTAATGTTGTGTCCCTCTGTGGCTAGCACATCATATAATTGAAATTATTGGGAAATTGGTCAGATTTAGCTTTAGGTAATTAGCTAGCTATACCTCTAGCTACTTACCGAATGCTAAATCTGGCTAATTTCAGTGCTCATACCACTCAACAATAACGTTAATACATTTTCACCTGTGAATACGCTAGCTAATGGTTCGTGGGAACGTTCTCCCTTGCACTCAAAATTTCCTGCACAAAAATGTATTGGCTTTCATAATCTGTAGCTATGTCTTTAGTAAAAATATAATATTAGTTTGAAGCTTTTAAAAGTAAGATGACAAGGTAGCACTGGAGTTTCACATTGTTTGGAAGTTAGCCAGTTTGTCACCAAACATCGGTTGCTTTCGCGGCTACAAGCTAATGTTATTCACTTGATTGTAGAATAATTAGAACAATCCTTTCACCGCCCTGTCGGGAGGGGTCAGAACCATTCCACTACACGTAATTCAAACTTTCTTCCAAATAGACACTACATTCCAGAGTCTGATATAACTTAATTTATTGTAAAAAGATTTGCATGAATAAGCATACCCAGGCTGATCGGCTAAGCATACATATATTAAGAACACTCTCAATCACACGGTCCAGTCTAAGTCCGTCAGTTTTATGCTCACCCACGAGACGTAAAACAGGTCCGTTAATGACAGAAACAAAACATAACAGCAGCAGCAGCAGCAGCTCAGATATCCCCCCGTTTTATGTTTTTCTCAACCCCACCCAGTGTGGGCCAAAAAGTTTGACTCCGTCCCCCTGGGAGATTTTTATTTATTTATTTTTTCCATGGTCAACATCAGCCTCTACTGGTTTTAATGAAGTATTACATATGACCCTTATTTATATGGTAGTTTTGATGAAATGCCATGATTTAATGATATCAGAAACAGCCTAACCACGGTTTGACAATAGTAATAATAATAATGCCTTACATTTATATAGCGCCTTTCTCACCAACTGGTGACTCAAAGCGCTTACAATGATGAGGGGGAAACTCGCCTCAACCACCACCAATGTGCAGCACCCACCTGGGTGATGCAGCGGCAGCCATTTTGCGCCAGAATGCTCACCACACATCAGCTTGAGGTGGAGAGGGAGAGAAGAATTTTTTTGCCAATTAAACTGGGGGATGATTCAGTGGCAGATTGAAAGAGCCTGGGTTGGGAGTTTAGCCAGGACACCGGGGAAACCCCTACTCTTTACGATAAGTGTCATGGGATCTTTAATGACCACAGTGGGTCAGGACCTCGGTTTAACGTCTCATCCGAAAGACGGCATCTCCTACAGCACAGTGTCCCCATCACTGCACTGGGGCATTGGGGTTTTTATTTTGACCAGAGGGAAGACTGCCCCCTACTGGCCCACCAACACCACTTCCAGCAGCAACTTAGTTTTCCCAGGAGGTCTCCCATCCAAGTACTAACCAAGCCCACACCTGCTTAGCTTCAGTCATTTAGCAGGAGCAGAGTGCATGGTGGTATGGCTGCTGGTAGTAGTTCAATACATACTAATTAAATCATTTAATGGGTTAAATAATACTAACTATAAGCTTTTCAAATGCTATTTTCCACAGGTGGGAGCTTTATAAACCAAAGACAACATCTTCCTCTATAACATGAGAAAGTATTTGTAGTAATATAGTCTTATATACTAATGTTTGTGAAGAAAAAAAAAAAGAAATGTTTTCTTTGGATTTAATAAACTCTATTAGTTCTCAAACTGCACACACACATACATTTCTAAGGCTGGGGTGCTAGACGTTTTTAACGATCAGGCCCCAAGGAATGTTAGGGAGTTACCTATGTTATCTCTTCAGGAACATAAATGTGTATTCATCTAGTTGCCCGTGTGTGTGTGTGTGGGTCCATTACCTCCTTTTTGACATAAGTATGCATATACTTCATCAGTCTGATGTGTGAATATACAAATGTAACTAAAACAGTCTCTGGGAAATTAGGGAGTGTTTTACAATATGGCTGTTTTCTGCTGAGAGCGAGTTTTTCCCTTCAATTTTTCAGCGTGTGGGTGTGTGTATGTCCTTGATTTACAGGTGTCGAAGATGAGATCATACTGTGTGCCTAGCTTGGGACAGTCGTCCATTGACCAATGCAGATACAAATAATGAGCTTGTTTTCCCGGCGTGAGTGTCTGCCCTTGAATGTGAGGCCATGACTGTGTGCTGTGTGCACATTTGGGCCTTTAGAACTGTTTTTACAATTCATCCTACCACAGAAAAACATCTTCTTATTAACACAATTGTTTCATATGGTAGGCCCTACAGTATGATATATAATATATGTATAATCTATATATCTTTTTTCACGACATGATTTTACTGGAAAACCATCTTGACTTTCATGATTTGTATGTCTTAATGCCGAACTCAGAGTACAAATACAGTCTTGAAGCTTTTAAACATAAGATGACAAGCTGGCACTGGAGTTTGGCATCGTTTGGAAGCTAAGTTAGCCAGCTTGTCACCACCACCTTTCGTGGCTACAAGCTAGCTAATGTATTGGGTTTTGTGTGATTTTACGAGAAAAAATGTCTTGGCTTTCATGATCTCTGTCTAAATGCCAAACTCAGAGTTAAAATATAACGTTCGTTTTTAAGTTTTTAAACATGTATACAATTTTACTCGAAAATTTCTTTGCTTTCATATGCACGTCAAATTCAGAGTAGAAATAGCCTAGTTAAGTTTTTAAATGTAAGATGACAAGCGAGCACCGGAGTTTTGTTAGGCTACATACTGAGAACCAACCCATCAACCGACTAACATCGACTGCTTGAGCTGGAAGATCAGCTTACCGGATTCACTGGGTACGTCCCAATACTCTAAAAATGCACCCTCCTTTCCTCCACTACCACCTCCTCTCCTCCATGCCCTGGAAATTGATCTTTGTGTTTTAATCTAATGTTGCTGATTACATTTTAATATATTGGGACCAGGATGGGAAATGCGGGTAGATTTCAGAATTGTCGGGTAAATGTATCAAACCTACCCGCCACAGTGGCTTGTAGCAAAGTGGATAAAAGCAGGAATTTTAAAAAAAACTTCAGGTTTCTTTTTCTGATTGCCTAAACGTGAGACAGAAAAAATAATTGCTTGTTCGAATATCCCGAGGCGAGCCCACATTTACGCCGTGTTCACAACTCATCTGTTGTTTTGGTGCAGCAGGGGTGCATCCCAATATTTTTCACTCCTCACCTCCCTTCCTCCACTCCCCCACTACCACTCCTCTCCTACCCAGAAGTATGCAAAACTGCCTGAACGTTTCGAGTACAAGTATTTGCATGTACAGTATACAATGTACCTGACATTGCGGTTTGCGTTGAGACATTAATTAATATGTAACCATTAATACGTAATTAAGATGTAATCAGCAACATTAGATTAAAACACAAAGATCCGTTTCCGGGGCACGGAGTAGAGGAGGTGGTAGTGGAGGAAGGGAGGGTGCATTTTTCGATTATTGGGACACACCCCAGCTCTCGGTCGCTTTCAACAACATCACCGCGCCTTCAAACAAACTAACAACAGCATTGGTTAGAGAGAAAAGAGAGGTGTTTCCTCACGACAAACGCGGATAATTTCACAATATCGCCACCAATCTCGACGTATTGATTCTACTCTAAAAAATAATAATCTAAATGGACATTTAGGGAGGGTATTAAGAGTTATTTATTAAATCCTGTAATGTAATAGCATAATTTCCCCCCTCTTTCCCTCATCTGTTCTCTAATTTTTTTTAAATTATTGCTATTATTATTATCATTATCTTTTGTAATATAATTAGTCCTTTTTTGTTCTTCAATTCATGTGAGTTTGTTTCCTAAAGTGAGGTTCTAGTATAAGCCCTGTAGGGTTTTCAACCTCTCTAGCATATTTCTGTAAAATTACTTTGTGTACTTGCATTTCTTCTTTATTCGTGCAAATAATAGTCAATAGCCTAAATCGTCCGCTGACCTGCTAGCTTCTTGCTATCTGGGTGTTTTTTCACACGAGATGGCATTTCATGAACTTTTCAACATGTTCATTGGGGTAGGTTACTAGTAATGTAACACATCTTGAGATGTGAAGTCTGTCCTTAGAAATATTACACACGTGAAAGCATTTGAAAACCATTTCATTATTATGCACAAGATAAGTGGCATGCGAACTTGATAACTGTTAGCTAACCAGCTAAAGTCAGCTACCGTGCTGTCTGCTCCTTGCGAGCTATCCACCATAGTTCAGTGGAGATGAGATTTAATTTGAGGCGAAAATGCGAAAAGGCCTCCTCACGTGATTGTACTGGGATGTAACTAGAATTATCACGTGACCATGTTCCAAATCGCATCGGTTTGTTCTTAACCAATGAGAGTTGTGTGCCTACTCAACACTCACCAATGAGTTAAAAAAAAAAAAAATCATGTCTCTATTTTCTGTTTAGCCTAAAAAATTATAGACCCAGGATTTCACAACGCTCCATTGGAAATACATGGCAGAGCCATCGGTAATACTATTTCTGGGCCATGGCAGGTGGTGCCATTGTGGAAGAATCAAATTGAATAGGGTTGAATCTATGGCAAGCCGTTTTAACATTTATTCCTCGAGACTTACTAGTAACTATTCATTAGATACTAGTACTTATTTTTTAGTTACTAGTAACTATTCCAATAGTTACTAGTATCTATTTCAGTTTTGATAGTAACTATTCATTAGATACTAGTACTTATTCTTTAGTTACTAGTAACTATTCCAATAGTTACTAGTATCTATTTCAGTTTTGATAGTAACTATTCATTAGATACTAGTACTTATTCTTTAGTTACTAGTATCTATTCAGACGAAAGATATCTCCAACCCAGTAAGTACTAGTAACATTGACAACGTGATATCTACGTGGCATGTAAATTGGCTGCTAAATATTAATGAGGAATATTTACTAGTAACTAAAGAATAAGTACTAGTATCTAATGAATAGTTACTAGTAACTCAAGAATAAGTACTAGTATCTAATGAATAGTTACTAGTAAGTCTCGAGGAATAAATGTTAAAACGGCTTGCCATATCGGCGAGCCGTTTTAACATTTATTCCAATTGCAGGTGTTGTGTCGAATTCTGTTTCCCCACGAAATCATGTTCCCCCTAGCGTTGCTGCGCAATTTTTTCAGGAAATAGCGTAATGGGCGCGCGACCTGAGATGAGCTCGCTCCCAAGGAGGAATGCTCGTGCCACTTACGTGAATCTCAGTTTGTATAGGCCAGTGTTTTTCAACCTTTTTTGAGCCAAGGCACATTTTTTACATTAAAAAAATCCTGAGTCACACCACCAACCAAAAGTGTTACTAATTAAGTGAAGTTGGATAATTTCTCACGGCACACCTGACGATCTCTCACGGCACACTAGTGTACCGCGGCACAGTGGTTGAAAATCACTGTTCTAGATGAACATATAAAGCAATTCAAAGGTTGTGGGTTCGAGTCCCACCAGAGTCGTTGCATTTTCGAAAGTGCATCCTACAAAGAAATGCTGAAACAAGACATTGTACAGCTTTATGAAAAAAAGTCTCTGAAAAGCAACTGACAGAAAAGAGGTTCTTCCAATCTTGAAAATTACATCTTCAAGTTCAAAATGGATGTAATTGCACCTACTTCCAAGTTTTGAAAATTGGTAAAAATGTATGAATTCAAGGGCTTTAAAATGACTATGTGTTAAGTGTGACTAGAAGGGTAAATTCAACTATGGCAGTAATTAGCAGATCCAAAAAACAATACAATGGATGGAACTGCAGCAACTTTCAAACTTGGAAAAGAGGCAGAAACCTATGAATTCAACGGGAATAAAATGAGTAAGTGTCTCTGTGGCGCTAATTGGTTAGCGCGTTCGGCTGTTAACCGAAAGGTTGGTGGTTCGATCCCACCCAGGGACGCACAACTTTTCCTCTAACCCCATTCCCATCAAACCATGTCGGTGATTAGCAGATCTACAAGACAGCACGAATCAACTGGGGCTCTGTGGCGTGTTGGACTTCTAGATCAGTGTTTTTCAACCTTTTTTGAGCCAAGGCACATTTTTTACATTAAAAAAATCCTGAGTCACACCACCAACCAAAAGTGTTACTAATTAAGTGAAGTTGGATAATTTCTCACGGCACACCTGACGATCAATCACGGCACACTAGTGTGCCGCGGCACAGTGGTTGAAAATCACTGGTATAGGCTACGTTTTAAGCGATTTGTTCTTTTGCGACAAGGAAATCTTAAGATCAGAAGCCGCGATATGCAGGTCAGCCTATACGTAAAACAGTTAAATACGTTCAGAAAAGCAGCAAGTGTTCTGGTGGCTTTGTCGTCAGTTTGTATGGTGTCAGTGACTTGGTTAGTAAAAACATTCGTTCACTTAGTCTTGTAACGAGTACGTTACATAACCGACTGTATAAAATATATATGAAGCCCAATGAACATGATCAGACTGTTTATGAGTAAGATATACAATAAACGTCATACTACAGTTATTTTGACCGTGTCTGAGTATATTATTATTAGTAGCCTACTGTCATTATTATTCCTACGAGTAGAAGAGGATGTGGTGGGGTATTAATGATGGTGGTATTACGAATAGTGGTAACGTTAGTGGTAGCTACAAAATACGTGATGCTACGGTTATTTTCTTTATCTGGCATTAGTATATTTTTGCATTTTATATGTGTGTGTATATATATGTATATGGATACATGTATATATGCAGTATTATATATATACATACACACACAGTATATATGAGTGTGTGTGTGTGTGTGTGTGTGTGTGTGTGTGTGAAAAACGCTCTATATAAAGTGAATTAATTATTAATAATTAACATTATTGTTATTAGTAGCAGTACATTACATTACATTACAGTTATTTGGCAGACACCTTTATCCAAAGTGATGTACAATAAAGGTTCTGTCACCTGCCCACTCCCTATTTTCCAAAAAAAAATACATTCAACAAACTAATACTGGTAATGCATCACCCAAAATAGTCAATTCACCAAGTTTCACCATTTTACCACCTAATCTGTCCGTTTCCATAGGGGGAACAGTATCTGACGGCTGAATTTAACCCCATCAGATACCGTGCCCCCTATGATTCTGCAGAAAGGAAGGGCTCACATACACCAAACTAATAGAGGTAACACATCTCCCCATAGAGAGATAATTCACCAAGTTTCACCATCTTACCACCTTATCTGTCCGTTTCCATAGGGGGAACGGGATCTGACAGCTGAATTCAGGCCTGTCAGATACCGTGCCCCCCATGATTCTGCAGAAAGGAAGCGCTCACATACACCAAACTAATAGTGGTAACTCATCTCCCCATATAGAGATAATTCACCAGGTTTCATTGTCTTACCACCTTATCTGTCCGTTTTCATAGGGGGAACGGGATCTGACAGCTGAATTTAAACCCATCAGATTCCGTGCCCCCTATGATTTTGCAGAAAGGAAGGTCTCACATACACCAAACTAATAGTGGTAAATCATCTAACCATATAGAGATAATTCACCAAGTTTCACCATCTTACCACCTTATCTGTCCGTTTCCATAGGGGGAACGGGATCTGACAGCTGAATTTAAACCCATCAGATTCCGTGCCCGCTATGATTTTGCAGAAAGGAAGGTCTCACAAACACCAAACTAATAGTGGTAACTCATCTCCCCATATAGAGATAATTCACCAAGTTTCATTATCTTACCACCTTATCTGTCCGTTTCCATAGGGGGAACGGGATCTGACAGCTGAATTTAAACCCATCAGATACCGTGCCCCCCATGATTCTGCAGAAAGGAAGGGCTCACATACACCAAACTAATAGTGGTAACTCATCTCCCCATATAGAGATAATTCACCAAGTTTCATTATCTTACCACCTTATCTGTCCGTTTCCATAGGGGGAACGGGATCTGACAGCTGAATTTGAACCCATCAGATACCGTGCCCCCTATGATTCTGCAGAAAGGAAGGGCTCACATACACCAAACTAATACTAGTAACTCATCTAACCATATAGAGATAATTCACCAAGTTTCATTATCTTACCACCTTATCTGTCCGTTTCCATAGGGGGAACGGGATCTGACAGCTGAATTTAAACCCATCAGATTCCGTGCCCCCTATGATTTTGCAGAAAGGAAGGTCTCACAAACACCAAACTAATAGTGGTAACTCATCTCCCCATATAGAGATAATTCACCCAGTTTCACCATCTTACCACCTTATCTGTCCGTTTCCATAGGGGGAACGGGATCTGACAGCTGAATTTGAACCCATCAGATACCGTGCCCCCCATGATTCTGCAGAAAGGAAGGGCTCACATACACCAAACTAATAGTGGTAACTCATCTCCCCATATAGAGATAATTCACCAAGTTTCATTATCTTACCACCTTATCTGTCCGTTTCCATAGGGGGAACGGGATCTGACAGCTGAATTTGAACCCATCAGATACCGTGCCCCCTATGATTCTGCAGAAAGGAAGGGCTCACATACACCAAACTAATACTAGTAACTCATCTAACCATATAGAGATAATTCACCAAGTTTCATTATCTTACCACCTTATCTGTCCGTTTCCATAGGGGGAACGGGATCTGACAGCTGAATTTAAACCCATCAGATTCCGTGCCCCCTATGATTTTGCAGAAAGGAAGGGCTCACATACACCAAACTAATACTAGTAACTCATCTAACCATATAGAGATAATTCACCAAGTTTCATTATCTTACCACCTTATCTGTCCGTTTCCATAGGGGGAACGGGATCTGACAGCTGAATTTAAACCCATCAGATTCCGTGCCCCCTATGATTTTGCAGAAAGGAAGGTCTCACAAACACCAAACTAATACTATTAACTCATCTAACCATATAGAGATAATTCACCAAGTTTCATTATCTTACCACCTTATCTGTCCATTTCCATAGGGGGAAAGGGATCTGACAGCTGAATTTAAACCCATCAGATTCCGTGCCCCCTATGATTTTGCAGAAAGGAAGGTCTCACAAACAACAAACTAATAGTGGTAACTCATCTCCCCATATAGAGATAATTCACCCAGTTTCACCATCTTACCACCTTATCTGTCCGTTTCCATAGGGGGAACGGGATCTGACAGCTGAATTTGAACCCATCAGATACCGTGCCCCCTATGATTCTGCAGAAAGGAAGGGCTCACATACACCAAACTAATACTAGTAACGCATCTAACCATATAGAGATAATTCACCAAGTTTCATTATCTTACCACCTTATCTGTCCGTTTTCATAGGGGGAACGGGATCTGACAGCTGAATTTAAACCCATCAGATTCCGTGCCCCCTATGATTTTGCAGAAAGGAAGGTCTCACATACACCAAACTAATAGTCGTAACTCATCTAACCATATAGAGACAATTCACCAAGTTTCTCCATCTTAACACCTTATCTGTCCGTTTCCATAGGGGGAACGGGATCTGACAGCTGAATTCAGGCCTGTCAGATCCCGTTCCCCCTATGGAAACGGACAGATAAGGTGGTAAGATAATGAAACTTGGTGAATTATCTCTATATGGTTAGATGAGTTACTAGTATTAGTTTGGTGTATGTGAGCCCTTCTTTTCTGCAGAATCATAGGGGGCACGGTATCTGATGGGTTCAAATTCAGCTGTCAGATCCCGTTCCCCCTATGGAAACGGACAGATAAGGTGGTAAGATAATGAAACTTGGTGAATTATCTCTATATGGTTAGATGAGTTACTAGTATTAGTTTGGTGTATGTGAGACCTTCCTTTCTGCAAAATCATAGGGGGCACGGAATATGATGGGTTTAAATTCAGCTGTCAGATCCCGTTCACCCTATGGAAACGGACAGATAAGGTGGTAAGATAATGAAACTTGATGAATTATCTCTATATGGTTAGATGAGTTACTAGTATTAGTTTGGTGTATGTGAGCCCTTCCTTTCTGCAGAATCATAGGGGGCACGGTATCTGATGGGTTCAAATTCAGCTGTCAGATCCCGTTCCCCCTATGGAAACGGACAGATAAGGTGGTAAGATAATGAAACTAGGTGAATTATCTCTATATGGTTAGATGAGTTACCAGTATTAGTTTGGTGTATGTGAGCCCTTCCTTTCTGCAAAATCATAGGGGGCACGGAATCTGATGGGTTTAAATTCATCTGTCAGATCCCGTTCCCCCTATGGAAACGGACACATAAGGTGGTAAGATAATGAAACTTGGTGAATTATCTCTATATGGGGAGATGAGTTACCACTATTAGTTTGGTGTTTGTGAGACCTTCCTTTCTGCAAAATCATAGGGGGCACGGAATCTGATGGGTTTAAATTCAGCTGTCAGATCCCGTTCCCCCTATGGAAACGGACAGATAAGGTGGTAAGATGGTGAGACTTGGTGAATTATCTCTATATGGTTAGATGAGTTACTAGTATTAGTTTGGTGTATGTGAGCCCTTCCTTTCTGCAAAATCATAGGGGGCACGGAATCTGATGGGTTTAAATTCAGCTGTCAGATCCCGTTCCCCCTATGGAAACGGACAGATAAGGTGGTAAGATGGTGAGACTTGGTGAATTATCTCTATATGGTTAGATGAGTTACTAGTATTAGTTTGGTGTATGTGAGCCCTTCCTTTCTGCAGAATCATAGGGGGCACGGTATCTGATGGGTTCAAATTCAGCTGTCAGATCCCGTTCCCCCTATAAAAACGGACAGATAAGGTGGTAAGATAATGAAACTTGATGAATTATCTCTATATGGTTAGATGAGTTACCACTATTAGTTTGGTGTATGTGAGCCCTTCCTTTCTGCAAAATCATAGGGGGCACGGAATCTGATGGGTTTAAATTCAGCTGTCAGATCCCGTTCCCCCTATGGAAACGGACAGATAAGGTGGTAAGATCGTGAAACTTGGTGAATTATCTCTATATGGTTAGATGGGTTACTAGTATTAGTTTGGTGTATGTGAGACCTTCCTTTCTGCAAAATCATAGGGGGCACGGAATATGATGGGTTTAAATTCAGCTGTCAGATCCCGTTCCCCCTATGGAAACGGACAGATAAGGTGGTAAGATCGTGAAACTTGGTGAATTATCTCTATATGGTTAGATGAGTTACCACTATTAGTTTGGTGTATGTGAGCCCTTCCTTTCTGCAGAATCATAGGGGGCACGGTATCTGACAGGCCTGAATTCAGCTGTCAGATCCCGTTCCCCCTATGGAAACGGACAGATAAGGTGGTAAGATAATGAAACTTGGTGAATTATCTCTATATGGTTAGATGAGTTACTAGTATTAGTTTGGTGTATGTGAGACCTTCCTTTCTGCAAAATCATAGGGGGCACGGAATATGATGGGTTTAAATTCAGCTGTCAGATCCCGTTCCCCCTATGGAAACGGACAGATAAGGTGGTAAGATCGTGAAACTTGGTGAATTATCTCTATATGGTTAGATGAGTTACCACTATTAGTTTGGTGTATGTGAGCCCTTCCTTTCTGCAGAATCATAGGGGGCACGGTATCTGACAGGCCTGAATTCAGCTGTCAGATCCCGTTCCCCCTATGGAAACGGACAGATAAGGTGGTAAGATAATGAAACTTGGTGAATTATCTCTATATGGTTAGATGAGTTACTAGTATTAGTTTGGTGTATGTGAGACCTTCCTTTCTGCAAAATCATAGGGGGCACGGAATATGATGGGTTTAAATTCAGCTGTCAGATCCCGTTCCCCCTATGGAAACGGACAGATAAGGTGGTAAGATAATGAAACTTGGTGAATTATCTCTATATGGTTAGATGAGTTACTAGTATTAGTTTGGTGTATGTGAGCCCTTCTTTTCTGCAGAATCATAGGGGGCACGGTATCTGATGGGTTCAAATTCAGCTGTCAGATCCCATTCCCCCTATGGAAACGGACAGATAAGGTGGTAAGATAATGAAACTTGGTGAATTATCTCTATATGGTTAGATGAGTTACTAGTATTAGTTTGGTGTATGTGAGACCTTCCTTTCTGCAAAATCATAGGGGGCACGGAATATGATGGGTTTAAATTCAGCTGTCAGATCCCGTTCACCCTATGGAAACGGACAGATAAGGTGGTAAGATAATGAAACTTGATGAATTATCTCTATATGGTTAGATGAGTTACTAGTATTAGTTTGGTGTATGTGAGCCCTTCCTTTCTGCAGAATCATAGGGGGCACGGTATCTGATGGGTTCAAATTCAGCTGTCAGATCCCGTTCCCCCTATGGAAACGGACAGATAAGGTGGTAAGATAATGAAACTTGGTGAATTATCTCTATATGGTTAGATGAGTTACCAGTATTAGTTTGGTGTATGTGAGCCCTTCCTTTCTGCAAAATCATAGGGGGCACGGAATCTGATGGGTTTAAATTCAGCTGTCAGATCCCGTTCCCCCTATGGAAACGGACACATAAGGTGGTAAGATAATGAAACTTGGTGAATTATCTCTATATGGGGAGATGAGTTACCACTATTAGTTTGGTGTTTGTGAGACCTTCCTTTCTGCAAAATCATAGGGGGCACGGAATCTGATGGGTTTAAATTCAGCTGTCAGATCCCGTTCCCCCTATGGAAACGGACAGATAAGGTGGTAAGATGGTGAGACTTGGTGAATTATCTCTATATGGTTAGATGAGTTACTAGTATTAGTTTGGTGTATGTGAGCCCTTCCTTTCTGCAGAATCATAGGGGGCACGGTATCTGATGGGTTCAAATTCAGCTGTCAGATCCCGTTCCCCCTATAGAAACGGACAGATAAGGTGGTAAGATAATGAAACTTGATGAATTATCTCTATATGGTTAGATGAGTTACCACTATTAGTTTGGTGTATGTGAGCCCTTCCTTTCTGCAAAATCATAGGGGGCACGGAATCTGATGGGTTTAAATTCAGCTGTCAGATCCCGTTCCCCCTATGGAAACGGACAGATAAGGTGGTAAGATCGTGAAACTTGGTGAATTATCTCTATATGGTTAGATGGGTTACTAGTATTAGTTTGGTGTATGTGAGACCTTCCTTTCTGCAAAATCATAGGGGGCACGGTATCTGATGGGTTTAAATTCAGCTGTCAGATCCCGTTCCCCCTATGGAAACAGACAGATAAGGTGGTAAGATGGTGAAACTTGGTGAATTATCTCTATATGGTTAGATGAGTTACCACTATTAGTTTGGTGTATGTGAGCCCTTCCTTTCTGCAAAAGCATAGGGGGCACGGAATCTGATGGGTTTAAATTCAGCTGTCAGATCCCGTTCCCCCTATGGAAACGGACAGATAAGGTGGTAAGATAATGAAACTTGGTGAATTATCTCTATATGGGGAGATGAGTTACTAGTATTAGTTTGGTGTATGTGAGACCTTCCTTTCTGCAAAATCATAGGGGGCACGGAATCTGATGGGTTTAAATTCAGCTGTCAGATCCCGTTCCCCCTATGGAAACGGACACATAAGGTGGTAAGATAATGAAACTTGGTGAATTATCTCTATATGGGGAGATGAGTTACCACTATTAGTTTGGTGTTTGTGAGACCTTCCTTTCTGCAGAATCATAGGGGGCACGGTATCTGATGGGTTTAAATTCAGCCGTCAGATCCCGTTCCCCCTATGGAAACGGACAGATAAGGTGGTAAAATGGTGAAACTTGGTGAATTGATTATTTTGGGTGATGCATTACCAGTATTAGTTTGTTGAATGTAACCTTTATTGTACATCACTTTGGATAAAAGTGTCTGCCAAATAACTGTAATGTAATGTAATGTACTGCTACTAATAACAATAATGTTTACTATTAATAATTAATTCACTTTATATATAGCGTTTTTCACACACACACACACACACACACACACACACACACTCATATATACTGTGTGTGTATGTATATATATATATATATATACTGCATATATACATGTATCCATATACATACATATACACACACATATAAAATGCAAAAATATACTTATGCCAGATAAAGAAAATAACCGTAGCATCACGTATCTTTTAGCTACCACTAACGTTACCACTATTCGTAATACCACCATCATTAATACCCCACCACATCCTCTTCTTCTCGTAGGAATAATAATGACAGTAGGCTACTAATAATAATATACTCAGACAAGGTCAAAATAACTGTAGTATGACGTTTATTGTATATCTTACTCATAAACAGTCTGATCATGTTCATTGGGCTTCATATATATTTTATACAGTCGGTTATGTAACGTACACGTTACAAGACTAAGCGAATGAATGTTTTTACTAACCAAGTCACTGACACCATACAAACTGACGACAAAGCCACCAGAACACTTGCTGCTTTTCTGAACGTATTTCACTGTTTTACGTATAGGCTGACATGCATATCGCGGCTTCTGATCTTAAGATTTCCTAGTCGCAAAAGAACAAATCGCTTAAAACGTAGCCTATACAAACTGAGATTCACGTAAGTGGCACGAGCATTCCTCCCTGGGAGCGAGCTGACTTCAGGTCGCGCGCAAGTTACGCTATTTCCTGAAATAACTGCGCAGCAACGCTAGGGGAAACATGATTTCGTGGGGGAACAGAATTCGACACAACACCTGACCCTGCTGTCTGCCGAGTCGACCACTGGGTGGCTTCTCGCTTGCAATTCAATACAATTTGACAGTATTCCAAAGTCCAAAATTGGCAGAAATCCTAGCAGGGAAATATAGTGATGTTTTCACAACGAAACATAAGTTATGTTTGCACAAATATAAGCTTTTCATACCCAAGAAAGAACGGAAGAAATCCGTTATAAAATAGCCTAGGGCCTACAATAGACGAATGCACTGCACTATTATATTACCGACTAAAAGACCTAAAAACAACATCTTTAGCTTATATTAGACTAATAAACGCAACACGGTGATAATCAATCATGTTAGTCTGATTACAACATTAAGATAGCCTACTTATAAGGCTATAGGGCAATAACATTAACGAAAAGCAACAAGTACAACTTTATTCAGCCAACGGTGGATCCACAGTTAACGTGCAACATAACACTTGCATTCTTCAAAAATTTGGATAAATATTAGTAATATAATAATAATAATAATGAAGAAGAAATGGCCTACAGATCGTAAATTAGCCTACGCATGGCAAATTGTAGCCGACAAAATAGCCTGAAATCGAAAACCAATAGGCTAAAACCTAAGCCGATGAAACTAAAAGCATGAGCCTTTATTTAAAAGTGTTTGCAGTAAACTACATTGTCTGCAGATTAGTGTAGACTAGAGGCATGTTCGGAGGCTATTGTACGTTTTTTAAAGTGACTAACCATGACACTGTTATGTTTGGGGAATTAAAGGTTTATAAATCCGGTGTCTTCAGCCGTTGCAACTTTAAGTAGGCTATCATTAATTCTTAATGTATTATCGTAAATTCTTAATTGTCCGAGTAGTTAATTTTATGGTGACATTGTGTTATGTGTGAAAAGGATAAACTGAACAGAGCTGACGAGAATAAATTAATGAAGACATAATAAAGAAATGTTGGCCGGCGAGTGTTGAGGGTTCGGTTTCCACAGTGAGTCATGACCGCAAGAGCAAAGCAGACAATGTTTTTTGTCGGAATTTGTGTGAGATTAACACATGTAGCCAATGGCACAGTTATTTATAAATATATTTTTTACATTAATGCAACAACGCGATGTTAACCAGATGATATTCTGCGTTAAAACCTTTTACTTTGCTTGGCAAATGGCCATCGTAGCTAGCCTGCATTCTGCCGTGGTGTCCAGTGACTGAATTGTTTCACGTGATGTCAGTGTCCGTCTGACTTTCAGCATTTCGCTGTAGTACAAGTGAAACATTGAACAGTTAATATTTGAAACGTTGCCTTTGCAATAAACATACGTTTGTTAATGTGAAAATAATAACCGTGTAATAAATCAAAAGTATTTAACAGTTGCACATTGTTTTTGTCGAAAATAAACGTCTGCCCTGTTCAGCTCGAACCCCCAATCCTCTGTTTAGCGATTTTATTGGCGGTCGGCAAACCGGAGAGCATGCTGGATGTCTGCCTCATGTTTATGCATTCAGTTATTTGAATGAAGATATCTCCAAATAGATTTTTACTAGTTCTTATTCGAGTTGAGGATATCTCCAATTTAATAGATACTAGTTGTTATTCCGATCTAAGATATCAACTATTTGCTTCTGACTAGTAACTATTCCAACAGTGACTAGTATCTATTTCAGTTTTGATAGTAACTATTCATTAGATACTAGTACTTATTCTTTAGTTACTAGTAACTATTCCAATAGTTACTAGTATCCATTTCAGTTTTGATAGTAACTATTCATTAGATACTAGTACTTATTCTTTAGTTACTAGTAACTATTCCAATAGTTACTAGTATCTATTCCATTTTTACTAGTAAGAATGTTAATTGAACTATCAAATAGTCATTTTGACTAGTCATTACCGATGACGAGTAAAACAGAAATAGTTACTATCAAAACTGAAATAGATACTAGTAACTATTGGAATAGTTACTAGTAACTAAAGAATAAGTACTAGTATCTAATGAATAGTTACTAGTAAGTCTCGAGGAATAAATGTTAAAACGGCTTGCCATATGAATCAAAGATTTTTCTCTTTGGTTGAATGGATCTAGAGATTTCTGATGGAACCACGTGACCACATTTCCTTTCTCGTTCTTATAGTTCTGTGGTTAGAACATTACATTACATTCATTTAGCAGACGCTTTTATCCAAAGCGACGTACAGTAAGTGCATACAGAAAGGTCATCGAAGTAACTACAGAACAGATAAGAAAGCACATTCTTCCCATACAGTAGCAGCTATCCCTAGTAATGAACACAATGCAGTTCACAGTGAACTGGGTAAATCAGCTCTAATACAATTCTATTCTAAATATTATAAACTTGAATACCTTGAATACACAGTTCAACAAGAACACATACCATGAGGGTAGAACCCACCTTGAGGCAGGCAAGCCAACTGCACATGATGGCTTCTCGAACATGCCCTATAAGCAGAGATTTTCTTATGAAGGTGGGAGGGTCTCTGCTATAATGTACTCAAGTGAGTGCGTCAGTCGTAGGCGGAGTCGGGTTTCGGAAGTAAATTCCCTATGGAAGAATAGAATGGGCTTTGGAGACTATCGACTATTTCTTGAAATCTGATTTATAGAATGAGCCGAAACGTTCCTGGATTAGCCTGTGTGGTACAAGGATATAGACCATATATCGCATGTTCCAATTTTTATTTTTTAAAGTAATGCATTAATCATTGTAGTTCGACTTGTAGTCCACTTTAACGGACTGCATATCGAGAACTGCAACGCACGGTGGTTCTCGACCAATAAGATATCATCTCGTCTGTCTGGACGTTCTTGGGCAGATGGGAGTACTGCAGCTGAAGATGAGCTAACGTTAGCTTGCTAAGTAGAGAAGCCCGACCGACAAGGTCAGAAACTGTGCTAAAGCAATTCTAGCTTTTAGTCCCTTCAAGCTAGCTAGCTATCGTTAGAAAAAAGTGTTTAAAAACAGAGCTGTATCCTACTGCTGCCTAATGTTATATGACAATGTCTGGAGACAAGGCTGCACGTTTGGAGGGAATTATGGGACATCAAGTTTTTAAACAGTTCCAGCGCTGATATAATCACAAGAAAATACTGAAACGTAAAATATACTCGAAGCTGGTCCAGAAAAAACTACATAGTTTGCGAACGGGCGTTATATTGACGGTAAGATATAATCAGTAGAAATGGTTTAAAAGTAAGCTTTAGTTAAAGTCTGTGCTGTAAAGAATGGGGAATTTACTTCCGAAACCAGCGTGACGTGGTCTCTTGAGAACTCTCTATAAGTTCTGTGGTCGCAGCCCACGCGCTTCCTCCACGAGCTGCTTTGCGCATGTCCATTGCTTACTAAACGTGTTTTGCAAGAAGGGGTCACGAACTCTGACCCTCCCCGAAGCTGCAGTGAAAAGGAAGCGTACATTTTTTTTATTTTATTTAAAAAGCAGATAAAACAATAAACCATAAAGGTAAGGTGTTAGTTTTGTAAATCTAAGCTACCTAACACTCTGGACGAATGAGATATATGGCATGTGGTGAAAGGATCGCTGTCGAATAAAGGTAAAAGTGCAGCTTCTATGTTAACTTAAGTTAGCTAACGTTAGTTAAGTTAGCTTAATAGAATTGTAGCTCAAAATCCATTATCGTGCATGATTATGTATATCAGGAAACTAAAATGTTTACATTTTTAAAAAGAACAAACTACCTGAAATGTTTTATTAAATTCCAACCATTTGCATCAACAAAGCCTTTTGGCTAACGACCGTTAGCTAGCAAAATGGTAAATTTCCCAATCTGCAGTGTCTACGTTAGCTGGCCAACTAGCTAGCACAGCCAGTGCTTGTTTGAATTGAAACGATAATTCGGAGATTGCTTGCACATTATAAAAACACAAATATTGCCCCGGATTTCACAAACGACCTTGTGAGATTGTGTAATGAGGTGTTGATCCTCATTTTGGCAATGGTTTACTAACTACCGTTTAAATGGCAATTCCACCAGACCACCGTTGCTTTTACCCGGGCCGTGTGAACACCAGGTTATGGCATTGGCAAGTTAGTAGCATGCTTTAACCCTTCAATGTTGACCTTTCAACCACAAGCAAAGATATAGGTTTAGCTATCTTCCGTATTGAGTTTTTAAGCACTGTGCTGTTTTGAGCTGTTTATAAATTTTATAACGTATAAGTTGGCAAAATCTTTGATCACTTATGCCATTCCTGTCTGAAATGTGGATAGTAGCCTATACCGATTGAATTTGCAATCGACGACTCTACATTCTATGTGGAAACAAATGTGCCCAATGACATGCTTTTCCAACAGTAATTTAACGTGCCCATGATCATTATTTTAATCTGAACTGTGCAAAGACTGTGTCAATGTAATACCACTGTGTGGTGACATCTAGCCGATGGGTTTTTTTCAGAAACATTTATTACATTATTATTCGTTGCAGCTGATATTTCTGCAGCTGTTTGTTTCTTTACAGCTTTTAGCACACTGATGACATCAACATTTGTATAAAATTATCTGTCCCCCCCCCCCCCCCCAAAGTTGAAATGAGATCTACAGTGCAGTCTGTAAATGGACAGTGCCACAATTTAGTTGTTTTGGCTCTGTACTCCAGCACATTGGATTTTAAATGGAACAGTGAGCATGAGGAGTACTGACTTTCAGCTTTTTTTTTGTGAGGGTTTTTACATCCATATCGCATGAACTGTGTAGCAATTGTAGCCTTTCTATACAGAGCCGCCATTTTCCTATTGAACTCCAGCGATTAAGTCCAGTAAAGTCAGAGTTTTCATTTGTAAACAGACTGTGCCTCCAAAATCGTCATTCTCGATAATTCTTGTTTAATGTTTAGTAATTGTGGAAGGCCAATATTGATCTCACGATTAAAATTTGATTAATTGTGCAGCCCTACAATGCGCTGGAGTACAGAACCAAAACAACAAATGTTGTGTCACTGTCCAAATAGTTACGGACTGCACTGTATGTCTTTGCTGAGATACAAAATCCAACCATTGCACAGGTGTTTTAAGAAGACTATAGCTGCTATTTGGCATTTAAAAAACACTGTTTTTAATAGTGATTCCTGTTGCTTGTAGTGTTTCGGAACCGGGTCGTGAGCAGCTCATGGGGGTTAGAACCTGAGGGCCAGCATTAGGACGACACGTCACCATGGAAGGGCAAACTCGGAGCATACAGCTGGTGTCGGCAGATGGAGGGCTGGCCCTTGGACATCGCATACAGGTGACATCATCGCTACATCATCACCCACTCTCTCGATAGATTGAACTATTATGAGGTCAATTCAATCGGCTCGAGAAATGGATTACATTTCCGTTCATTACTTGGAATATCATCAGAACGATTTTCAGTTCTTGAATTGAGTTAAATTTTTCTGATTGAATTCACCTCCCAACATTATTTTGCAGGCATTCTTATTCACAGCCACCAATAGCAAAGGCAAGCATCAGAGTTTGATGCACATAGATGCAGAAATAGTCTAAACGCTATCGAAAGAAAGACCGTAAATGTACGCATAAGTAACACTTGACAGGGAAATCTTAACACTGTATGAAGCGTGTTACCAGCTTTAACATGAATGTCAGGCAAACGGGTTATAATGAGATGGAAAGCAAGCAAAGTCTTCATGTTGGAGAAAGGTGACTGTCCCCTCTGTAATCCCGCCATCTGTCGCTGTTCCAGATTGTGACAGACCAGCAGGCCGGGCAGAAGATCCAGATTGTCACAGCGTTGGACCCGACCTTTGCTGGCAGGCGGCAGTTTGTCCTGGCTAACGCCGACTCCATGCCGACAGGGAAGGTGATCCTGGCCAAGCGGGAGGCGTCTCAGAGTGAGGTCATGCTCGCCGCCCCCGATGGGAGCGGGCTCAACCAGCTACTCTTCACCTCGTCCGACCTTACCGGCCAGCAGATCCAGGTAAGAGGCCTGCTGAAAACCCTGCTCACGCACAGACACGCACAGACACGCACAGACACGCACAGACACGCACAGACACGCACAGACACGCACAGACACGCACAGACAGACAGACGAAAAGGATGTTGATGCATCTTTCTGTTTTGTGTCTGTTTCCCCGCCTCCTAGTTTGTGACTGACGTTGGCTCAGACCAGTCACCTCCCAAGCCTGTGGTGGAGTACTGTGTGGTGTGTGGAGACAGAGCCTCAGGTACACAATTTATCATTCATTTTAAGTCTTATACACAATTCAATTTATTTTGTCTAGCGCTTTTTACAGAGAACTGTCACAAAGTCGCTGTACAGAGAAACTGAAGGAAAACTGGGCAAAAACCAGGCATCCAAACAGCAAACGAGGTAAAAACTCCCCGGTGGGGAAAAAAAAACCCTGATGGGAGTAAATCTGTGAAGGAACCTGGCTTGGGAGGGGGTGCCCATCCTTCACAGAGGGGGGCAATCCTTCGCTGGCCGGCCCGGTTTAAACTAAAGGTGGGATGGATGGTAACAGAATGTAATGAGGGATCTAACACAGCACATAATCAAGTGGGTTGAAAATTTTACAGTTGAGATGGTAAACTAGCTGGTAGTAGAAAGTCCAATGAAGAGATGTATAATACGCAATTCAGAGGGGTGGGGTGATACATCTGGAACTTCTGTTGTCAACGCGTCGGCATAAACCAGAAGAGGGGCAGGGCTGCAGCAGTCGGCGAGGGACAGGGCGAGGGACAGGGCTGCAGCAGTCCGCTAGCTCAGGGACAGGGCGAGGGACAGGGCGAGGGACAGGGCGAGGGACAGGGCGAGGGACAGGGCGAGGGACAGGGCGAGGGACAGGGCGAGGGACAGGGCGAGGGACAGGGCTGCAGCAGTCCGCTAGCTCAGGGCGAGGGACAGGGCTAGAGAAGTCCGCAGCTCAGGGCGAGGGAAGGGCAGAAGCCCCAGGGAAAATAAACAGGAGAAGGTTAGGCACTTATAGAATTAGAAAACAATTGCAAATGGGGAGGCCAGAGTGTAATATGGAAAGCCCCAGGGCATTAACTGTAGCAGCATATCTGAAAGATGTGAAGAGAGGGGTGCACACAACCATGAGAGTGATCCTGGACTGACAGTACCCCAACACGGCACACCAAACCTGAGCGCTCACATGCAGTAGCAGGGCAACAGCAGAGTCAGCTGAGCTCACATAACTGCTCTATGGTTCTTAATTTACCCCCCCCCCCCCAGACATCTTTAACTATGGGGTTTACGAAAGAGGTACTTTTTGAGCCTACGCTTAAAGACAGAAAGTATGCATGAAGCCCCAACATGCATAGGGAGATTGTTCCATTAGACAGGAGCACTGTAGGAGAAGGCTCTGAATTTTCAAACAGCCAGCACCTTGTGAATGAACTAAATCTTGGAGGACATTAAGGAATGAGTAAGTCACAGTAATTCTGGAGCCAAACCATTTAAAGCTTTAAACGTTAAAAGCAAAATCTTGTAGTTAATTTTGAATTTGACAGGCAACCGATGAAGAGTTTTGAGCACCAGGCCGATATGCTCACATTTCTTGGTTCTTGTAAGAACCCTAGCAGCTGCATTCTGTACAAGTTGGAGCCGATTCAGGGCTGAGCCAGTGCAACCAGACAATAAAGCATTACAGTAGTCCAGCCGAGAGGTTACACAAGCATGAACCATTTTTTAAGCATCCTCCAAGGAGGCTTTTGAAAATCCTTGAAACATCCTAGGACTTGAAAGCTGTTAAAAATGAGAAATTTGACAGGTGCACTTTAAAGTGCTAGAATTATTATTATTATTTTTTTTTTGAGAATTTGGCCACAGAAAGCCTCAGGTCCTTTTTTGTATAAATTATGGTCTTTATGACTTATCCTGTATCTTTCTCTCTCACGTCGCCTCTCCCTCTCACCCCGCTGTATCTTTCTCTCTCCTTCTCTTTTTTTTTTTTTTGCCTGTCTTCACCTCCCTCTTTCTCCCTTCCCCATCTCCTCCAATGTCTCTCTCTCTCTCTCGCTCTCCCTCTCTCCTTCCCCTTGCAGGGCGTCACTATGGGGCCTTGAGCTGTGAGGGGTGTAAGGGCTTCTTTAAGCGCAGCATCAGGAAGAGCCTGGTGTACACCTGCAGGGGGATGGGGGAATGCGTCATCAACAAGCACCACCGCAACCGCTGCCAATACTGCAGGATGCAGCGCTGCATGGCCTACGGCATGAAGCAGGACTGTGAGTGGTGCCCCCTGCATGCCGGGCCCTAAACCCTCCACAAGATCGACCAACCACAACCAGACACACCTACCCTGAACGCTGGTCTACGCCAGCCACCATCAGCACAGCTGTCAACCCTAAACACGACACCGATCAGTCAAAACTCAAACAGCCACCCACTGCATTACATAAATTGCTGATGCATTGTCTCAACAAGAAAGCCAGTGGTTGAACCAATACCAATACTCTTGATTTAGGCAGTGTGTGTCTTCATGTAATCTACCTTTTCCACCTGCCACAACAACCTTCCCTTCGGTTGTGTCTCAAATTCTGCATTAGTTCCCTATATTGTGGATTAACTCGGGTGTCAGCCATTTGCTTGTGGACCATTTTAGACGGAGCCTTAATCAAACCGCAGCTTGTGCACATATGAGAGCTGAGTCACTCCAATGTGAATGAAGACCTACACAAGGCTTTTGTCCCCCTCGTTTTGCGCGAGCGCAGCCTTTGCGGCCCGAGAAGTTTCCGCGTATGTTTGAAGCTCACAGCGCTCCTCGCTTTCCTTCCCCTCTCCCAAGCGGTGCAGTGCGAGCGGAAGCCCATGGAGGTGTCCCGGGAAAAGCCCGTCAACTGCGCCGCCTCCACCCAAAAGATCTACATCCGGAAGAACCTCTGCAGCCCGCTGGCCGCCACGCCCACCTTCGTCACGGGAAAGGAGGCCACCAGGTATGCACCTTTTATGTAGAAGTGGAGCCATAGCCAGCCTCCTGCTGCAGGAGCCTAGTGGGCAGAGAAACAGCCAGTTACTGTGGCTATTACGTTTGTTGTATATTGTTTTATGGTAATAATAGTGTTATAAACAGTATTTGTGTTGGCACTGTACTGATAATGACAGAATTATAATCAGTGTGGGTGTCTATAGTGCCCTGTTCATAGCAGTGTTATAAACATTTTGGGTGTTTCCTTGTAGATCCACGAGTTTGCTGGATTCAGGCATGTTGCTGAACATCCAGCAGCCTTTTCCAAAACTTGAGGACACCGTCATGGTCCCATCGTCCTCAGACCAGGTATTCCACCTGCACCCAGCATACAGCACTTCTTGTGCCCACGTGCACCCAGCATACAGCTTACTTCCTGTGCCCACATGCACCCAAAATACAGCTTACTTCCTGTGCCCACGTGCACCCATAATACAGCACTTTCTGTGCCCATGTGCACCCAAAATACAGCACTTCCAGTGCCCACGTGCACCAAAAATACAGCACTTCCTGTGCCCACCTGCACCAAAACTACAACACTTCCTGTGCCCAGAAGACCCACCTCCCCCTGGACAGACCTGCAGACATTTTATGTCCAAAGTCGGTATTTGAATACATTTACATACACTAATTCTAGTCATGTACTAATGTGTTGATTAGGCTTTGCATAGTAGGCTATGAGAACGGCTAGTGTACACGATGGTTGGAGTTCTGCTGTGTCCCCTAGATGGACCCCTTTCAGGACGATCTGAGCACACTGGCCAATGTGGTGACATCGCTTGCCCACCTGAGCAAGGCGAGAGAGATGAGCGACAGCAACACAGACCTATCAGGGATGGAGACACTGAGCAATGGGGACGGCTCCGACCCCGAGATCCAGGCGGAGGAGCACACAGCCAGCGACATCACGCGGTTTGGAACTTTTACTGTCATCACTGTGTGTGTGTGCGCGTGTGTGAGAATATCTTTATTTGTTATGTGTATGTTAACTGGTTGTTGGTTGACCAGCTGTGTGTACATGTACATGCACATGCGCACAGGGCATTTGACATGCTGGCTAAGGCGTTAAACCCAGCAGAGCACCCTGCGGGTGAGGCCATGGACCTGATGCCAGGTGACCAGTCGAGCAGTGTGGTGGAGCTGGAAGGCCCCCTGCTGTCCGACAGCCACATGCCCTTCAAGGTGACGACCCTCAACACATCTGCCCAACACCAACCCTCAAACCCTCAACACATCTGCCCAACCCCAACCCTCAACACATCTGCCCAACACTAACCATTCAACCGGAAACATACCTGCCCAAAACCAAACCTCCAACCCTAAACACATCTGCCGAACACCAACCCTCAAACCCTCAACACATCTGCCCAACACCAACCATTCAACCGGAAACATACCTGCCCAAAACCAACCCTCCAACAATAAACACACCTGCCCAAGACCAACCTTCAACACATCTGCCCAACACAAACCCTCAACACATCTGCCCAACACAAACCCTCAACACATCTGCCCAACACAAACCCTCAACATCTGCCCAACACCAACCCTCAACACATCTGCCCAACACCAACCCTCAACACATCTGCCCAACACCAACCCTCAACACATCTGCCCAACACCAACCCTCAACACATCTGCCCAACACCAACCCTCAACACATCTGCCCAACACCAACCCTCAACACATATGCCCAACACCAACCCTCAACACATATGCCCAACACCAACCCTCAACACATATGCCCAACACCAACCCTCAACACATATGCCCAACACCAACCCTCAACACATCTGCCCAACACCAACCCTCAACACATCTGCCCAACACTAACCATTCAACCGGAAACATACCTGCCCAACACTAACCATTCAACCGGAAACATACCTGCCCAAAACCAAACCTCCAACCCTAAACACATTTGCCCAACACTAACCATTCAACCGGAAACATACCTGCCCAAAACCAACCCTCCAACCCTAAACACACCTGCCCAACACCAACCCTCAACAAATCTGCCCAACACCAACCCTCCATACACCTGCCCAACACCAACCCTCCAGCCTTCAACACATCTGCCCAAAACCAGGGCTGTAGTATTAAAAGTTAATTTGTCTGTAGCTGATGTTGCCATAGTAACAGAGATGCCCGTCTCTGTAGCTGATGATGCCATTGCCGATGCCAGACTTCCTAAATGTGAACTACATCTGCGAGTCTGCATCGCGGCTGCTCTTTCTGTCGATGCACTGGGCACGCTCCATACCGGCCTTCCAGACCCTGAGGTGAGTCACACTGTACCGTGAGCCTGGTGTTAAGGAGCTCATCAGAGCATCGCTCTGTTTCCCACAAGCCTTGAAAATATTTATATACCAGAGGCCATGGAAGGGTCATAGAAAATACTCATATCACACTGTTCTAGAAAAGTCAGGGGAAATTAAGACTTAAAATCTTCACAGTGAACAAAGTAGGCTCCATCTGTCATACCTGCTGCTTTACGAGCATAACGCCACTTCTGTATGACAGTTGGCTGATAATGCTGCAGTAACTAATGGTACAGCTCACTGGTAATTCCACGACCGAAAATCATCGGTCACCGGAGTGTGAAGAGCGTACCTTCATAGACGCAAAGTATTTTGAAATTGGTGCACCTCAAAAATGTAGTTCCGCCTTGAAACGTATTATTGCACCATAAATATACTTGAAGGTCATATACAGTCAAGCTGGGAAGTCTGCACACCCCTTTCCCCTTCTCCACGTTTTATTACGTTAGACATATTCTACAATAGATTGAGTTAATTTTTTGTCTCAATTCTACACAAAATAGCCTATAATGACAAAGTGAAAACAGGTTTTTAGACATTTGTGCTAATTTATTAAAAATCTAAATGTAAAATATCATATGTACACAAGTGTGCACACCCTTTGATATGACACCCAAAAGTGAGCTGAGGTGCATTTTGTTTCCACTGATACTGCTTGAGATGTTTCTACAACTTAATTGGAGTCCACCTGTGATAAGTTCAATTGATTGGACATGATTGGGGATTGCCAACACCTGCCTTTATAAGGTCCCACAGTTGACAGTTCATGTCAGAGCAAACTCCAAGCCATGGGGTCAAAGGAATTATCTGCAGACCTCAGAAACAGGATTGTGTCAAGGCATAGATCTGTAGAAGGGTACGGGAAGATTTCTGCAGCTTTACGGGTCCCAAAAAGCACAGTGGCCACCATCATTCGTAAATGGAAGAAGTTTGGAACCACCAAGAATCTTCCTAGACCTGGCCGCCCGGCCAAACTGAGCAATCGGGGAAGACGAGCCCTGGCTAGGGAGGTGAGCAGGAACAGAGCTCCAGCGTATCCTTGTGGAGATGGGAGAATGTTTCAGAAGATCAACCATCCAGGCAGCACTCCACCAATCAGGCCTTTATGGTAGAGTGGCCAGACGGAAGCCCCTTCTTAGTAAAAGGCACATCACAGCCCGCTTGTAGTTTTCCAAAAGGCACCTAGAGGACTCTCAAACCATGAGAATCAAGATTCTCTGGTCTGATGAAACCGAAATTTTACTTTTTGGCCTGAATACCAAGCGTCACGTCTGGAGGAAACCAGGTACCAATCATCACTTAGCTAATACCATCCCTACAGTGAAGCATGGCGGTGGCAACATCATGATGTGGGGATGTTTTTCAGCAGCGGGAACGGGGCGACTAGTCTTGATAGAGGGGAAGATGAATGCAGCCAAGTACACCAAGATCCTTGAAGAAAACCTGCTCCAGAGTGCTCTGGACCTCAGACTGGGGCGAAGATTTACCTTCCAACATGACAACGACCCGAAGCACACAGCCAAGAGAACAAAGGAGTGGCTTCGGAGAAAGTCTGCATGTCCTTGAGTGGCCCGGCCAGAGCCCAGACCTGAATCCAATTGAACATCTGTGGAAAGCGCCTGCAAGGATATGCCAAGAGGAATGGGCAAAAATGTCCAGAAACAAGTGTGCCAAGCTCGTTGCTTCTTTCCCAAGACGCCTTGAAGCTGTAATCGCTGCCAAAGGTGCAGCAACCAAGTATTAGGCTAAGGGTGTGTACAGATATGTAACCCCTAAATAACCTATTTTTGTCAGTAAAATAAAATTGCATATTTTCTAAAAACCTGTTTTCACTTTGTCATTATTAGCTATTGTGTGTAGTCTGTAAAGTAATAAAACGTGGAGAAGGTGAAAGGGGTGTGCAGACTTTCCGGCTTGACTGTATTTATCTTTAAAGCACCTTTGAAAAGTCGTGGAAAATATAAACATGATTTGTGCGGGATCCCTGCAGACTTGTAAGCGGAACTGTTACCTGGTCTCTGTCACTGGAAACCTCTGTGCAAGAGGGGTTTCCCACCTCATTCCGCAAAGAAATATGAATCATAATAATGACTTAATTTAAATTTATACTTTGTATTTTTATGTGATGTACAGGTCTTTCCTTGTAGGATCCCATCGGGATACCCCATCCGCATCTACGCTGTGTGTTTTTTTAAAGTGTTTTCCTCCCACGCAGCCAGGACAGCGACATCCACCTGATGAAGGCGTGTTGGAATGAGCTGTTCGCCTTGGGCCTGGCGCAATGCGCCAATGTGATGAACGTGGCCACCGTCCTAGCCGCCATCGTCAGCCACCTGCAGAACAGCCTGCAGGAAGGTGAGGCGGCTTGATGTGCGCTTCCAGCGCCGGACCGTGGTGGAGGTCACCATGGCACACCCTTCCTGTTGACTGGAGCAGTTAAAAGTTGAAGCCTTGTCAGAGCAGGGCATTGACCTGTGACTGCCTCTCTCCCCCTCTCATAGAGAAGCTCTCCCCAGAGAGACTGAAGCTGGTGACGGAGCACATCTGGAGGATGCAGGAGTTTTGCAACAGCATGTCCAAACTGGCCCCCGACCCGTATGAGTACGCCTACCTTAAAGCCATCGTCCTCTTCAGCCCCGGTAAGGGACGTAGGGACGTAGGGACGTAGGGATGAGGGATGAGGGATGAGGGAGGGGGGGAGAAAGAGCAGAAAAGAAAACTGACTGAAGAACTGAAAATGAGTGTGGTTTGTTTTGGCAAAATAACTCACAGCTGACATGCGGAATTGTTAGTTTGGTGATTGTCTTACTCTGAAATTGGACAGAAAGCCTGCTGTGCTAGCTGACCAGTTAGCTCGCTGACATTTGTCGTATTCCATTTGTCATACAACAGGGCTTTTCTGTTTCTCAGTTGTCTAGATGAGAAAAAACAAACATGTGAAGTATTCCAACTTAACAACAAAAAACATATTTCACAATGTGCTCTGGTCTATGTTTTATGACCTAGCATTTTAACAGATAATTATATTCATTACATTACAGGCATTTAGCAGACGCTCTTATCCAGAGCGACTAACAACTTCTTATTACATTTATCCATTCGTACAGCTGGATATATACTGAAGCAAGTCAGGTTAAGTACCTTGCTCAAGGGTACAACGGCAGCGTCCTACCTGGAAATCGAACCTGCAACCTTTTGGTTACAAGTCCAGTTTCTTAACCATTATACTACACTGTAGTATACCCTATCTGTTTCAATCTGGGAGCTTTCACACTTTTCACACCTACTATCAAGGGTTCCATAAAGAACTAAAAATGGTTCTCCTGTGAAGACAAGTCAAAGAACCCTTTTTTCTGATAGTGTAGATCACTTTAAATAACTATGTCAATGTGATCCCAGTGACCTACCTTGGCAGTGGATTCACTGCCAGTATCTTCCCCTCAGATCACCTGTGCGTAGACGACACCTTACAAATTGAGAGGTTTCAGGAGAAGGCTTACATGGAGCTGCAGGGCTACGTCACCAGGATGTACCCAGAGGACACATACCGGTGAGGCACATTCCTACCCACAAAGCTTTATTCGGCACATTGTCCGAGATGACGGCAGCACGACATAGACGGCAGTGTCACGTTCAGATAATCCCTTCATCTTCGCCCCCCCAAACCAGCTGAGGTGCGGCAGTCGAGCAGCCGCACGAAGAGCCTTCCGGAAAGTCCGGTAACCCTTTGTGTTCGTGCTCGTCCCTCAGGTTGTCGAAGCTGCTGCTGCGGCTCCCGGCGCTCCGGCTGATGAGTGCGGCCGTCATGGAGGAGCTGTTCTTCGTCGGGCTCATCGGGGACGTGCAGATCGACAGCATCATCCCCTACATCCTGAAGATGGAATCCACCGACTACAGCCAGGTCGTCACCACCGCTGTGTAGTGGCGGCACCTGCTGACCACGGTCATCCAAATACTCTGCGGAATCTGCAGACTCCAATTGCAAAATTATCGACAGGGTCATCCCAATAAGGCAATATAGAGACCCCAAAAGCGAGATGATCAACGCCGTCATCCCGACGACGGGATCTGCAGGCTGTGGCAGCAAAACGACCCAAGTCATCAGGATTAGCAGACTTAAAGCGGGCTGTCAGCCAATCATCTGAGCATGTGCAGTCACAAGGACTGTGGTATCTGCTGCTTTCAACAATCGGATAGATTTTCTGGAAACTGCCAATGGTCAAATTGCTGTTTTTCTCTTTAAATGTGGCGGAGATGGAGGCAGGTTTTGTGGCCACGCACATGGAAAGTTCTTAAATTATATTTAGGAGCCCTTGGTTTTGTTTGTTCTTATTCTTTCGACTTATTATTCGTATTATTCTTTTTATTCTTGTCGTTTTAATTCCAAAAAAACTGGTAGTTCTATATATGACCCGCTCTATGAAAATGAGTCTGATGTGGTGGGGGAAAAAATAAAAGAAATTCTCAGAAAAAAAATCACCCCACGACTGTTGTGGGGTGATTTTTTTTCTGATAAACCAGTTGACCAGAGGAGGCGCACTTCCGTGTAGGTACAGGGACAGTCCTGTTGGCTTTAACCCTCCCTCTGTGTGTGACAGCCTTGAACTTGTGACTTGCGCATCCAGGTTATGGCTCTTGGTGCCCTATCCACTGACTGTATTTAATCTCAGTGCTGTCATAACCACAGTGCCAACTTTCTCTGCTTGGGCTTGAACACAGGGCCCTGTATTGTGTATGTATAAATATGTAAATAAATTCAACTTAAAGCGTGACTGAACCCCATGGGAAATCTGTTTTTTTTTTCCCCGTCCACTGGCCATATGAACGTAACTGTGTTGCTGATCAGTGATTGGCACTCACTTGCACAGTTGGTACATAACTACCCAAAACCACCGATTCAATTTAAAAAAATTTAAGTGTTAAGTCGTGCTATAAAAAAAGAAAAGGCTTTTAAGGACCACATACAGCAAATTGTATCTCTTCCAATGGCGTTTGGAACATGTTAATGGAAGAAATGTTCAACAAATTTCAAGTCAAATAAAAGTAAAATTGCTTCAAGATCTATAAGCCCTGGTCCAAAAATATGTTGTGTGTGTTGAACAAACTCTAAATATGTTTTATGCATTCATTTAGATTATTTCCTAAGTGAAGATTATTTTAGAACCCTGTGTGCATCAACCTTTTGTGAGACTACTGTTATCCAATGAGGAGCTACGCTGGGTAACTTATAGAAGCACGTACACTTTGAGAGTATCCTGTGTCCTGTCCTACAAAGAAGTAGCAGTCAAGCCTCCATATCATGGGTGCGTCCCAATAGTCGAAAAATGCACCCTCCCTCCATTACCACCTCCTCTACTCCGTGCCCCAGAAACCGATCTTTGTGTCCTCTCTCCCTCCACTGTCCCAATATTGGAAAAGACGAGCAAAGCGGCTTCAAACTCGGGTTCTCCTCCCCTCCGGCGAAGCATACATCGATGTATCCTACTGCAGAGGTTTTTTCACATTTTTGGGTGACATTATTGCGCACGCCTACAGAGATATAAAGAAGGTAACAGTGATGATGCGTAGCTATGCCTTCTACGAATTTCCCCAAGATAATTATGCCCCAATGCAAGATATTTAGCCTAAATTGCGTGTGCTTCAGTAGGTTATCACACATAGGACATAGCATCCTACAACGGATAACAAAATGCCAGTTCGTTTTTGTGGTTCATATCCTAGGCTCTATAAAAATTTGGCAATTTATGTTGGGGAAACGGCTTTTTATTTGCTTACTAACTAATATGATTATACAGCCTAAGTATGACAGCTGCCATTTCAGCATGTGAATATGCATAATTATGCATTAATGAATTGATTCAACCAATCGTTTCCAAAAGACGTTTTGTTTTTCAGTGTGACCACTGCGATACTATGAACATTGGGAATAGCCTAATGTGTGGAGCTCAAGAACTGACAAAAGTATTTGAATTTAGTATATTTGCATTATATACGTGTGACATTTAATAACATTTGTGGTGTATTTCATAAATTTACATTTAAACAATCTTTTTTTTTCAAATATCAACAATTCAGATTGAAATTCAGATTTTTAAAATTCAGAATTCATCTCTGATTCAAATGTCTGAAATTCAGATTTTATGTTAACTTGGCCAAAAGTGAAGCATCCGGGTTTCCCAGGAGAAGCTTTCGGAACTGTCAAACTCCCGTTTAGCTTCGTGTTGGCAGATTTCACGCCCAATTGTATTTCTTTTAAACTTGTTGTACGTGTACAAAATGGCTTTGACCGGGCATAAATACACTGCTCACAATATAACACCAAGTCAATTAAACCAAACTGGTCATGCTGGATGATGTTGCAGGCAGCATAACATTCGCCACGGCATCTCCAGACTCTTTCACGTCTGTCACATGTGCTCAGTGTGAACCTGCTCTCATCTGTGAAGAGATCTGGATCTGGTGTTCAATGGCAAATGCCAATCGAGCTGCACGGTGCTGGGCTGTGAGCACAGGTCCCAATACAGGACGTTGGGCCCTCATACCACCCTCATGGAGTCTGTTTCTGACAGTTTAGTCAGAAACATGCACACGAGTAGCCTGCTGGAGGTCATTTTGTAGGGTTCTGGCATACTCCTCCTGTTCCTCCTCGCACAAAGGAGCAGATACCGGTCCTGCCGCTGGGTTGTTGCTCTCCTACGGCCCTGTCCAGCTCTCCTGGAATGGCCCGTTTCCCGGTATCTCCTCCACGCTCTTGTGACTGTGCTGGGAGACACTGCAAACCTTCTTGTGACAGCACGTATGGATGTGCCATCCTGGAGGAGCTGGACTACCTGTGCAACCTGAATAGCAAGGAAATGAAAAGCAGGAAAAACAGAAAAGAGAGGAATGTAACAATTAAATGTATATATAACTCGCTAGCTAGGTATAAAAAAAATCTATATGGATCTGAATTTTTCCAATCTGAATTGTTGATATTTGAAAAAAAATCATTGTTTAAATGCAAATTTATGAAATACACCACAAAAAAAATCTAGTTTATTCAATGTCACACGTATATAATTCAAATATACTAAATTCGAATTAAAATACTAATTCATCGGTTCTTGAGCTCCATACTAATGTCTCCTATAATATATATTTCATTCCACTAATCTACGGACATGTTTCCGAATTTGCCGAGCTGTGAAAGGCGAAGAACTGGCAGGCTGTAGTGTAGGCACAGTAGGCTAGCCTATATGATGTGAATGAGCCTAGTGCTCGAATTCAGACACCGGGAACATCGGGATTCGAATTACAGTAGATTGTTATGTTTGCATAGCTACTACGTAATGTTTACTTTGATATAGTATCACTGATTAGCCTACAAATGAATTAGCCTATATATTATGTCTCGACGCGAACTGCAATGTCAGGTAGGCTACATGCTACTGTAGCCTACGTGCAACTAGGCTACTTCTACTTGAAAATATATTTTGCATCTTTAAACTATAGGGAGAGGCTGCAGACCTGGAGCACATACAGATACAGTGTCCTCCACTATTATTGGCACCCCTGATAAAGAAGAGTTAATAGGGTTATAAAAAATTCACGGTTTGGTGAATTAGCTGAATATCACACTGAAGTTTGTGGTTTAAGTGCAACAAATTATCACTAAATATCAATAAAACTAATTACATAATATTTCGTTCCTCAAAAAATACCAACAATGGGGAAAACACCTGTCTCTCCATAAATGGTCAAGTCATTGAAAGAGTACAATCCACCAAGTTTTTGGGTGTAGAAATTGATGAATTCACTAATTTCAAAAGACATATTGATCAATTATTACATAAACTTTCCAAATATGTTGGCTTATTTTTCAAAATAAGACATATCCTCCCACTTTCAGCACTCCTTACACTTTATAAAACTCTGTTTGAACCCCACATTATTTACTGCAATATCATCTGGTGTAATACATTTCCTAGTCATCTCTTAAAGCTACAGTCCCTTCAGAAAAAAATAATACGTGCAATATCTTGGTCAAATTATAATGCCCCTACAGCTTCATTGTTCCACTCATATGGTTTGCTCAAGCTTTCTGAAATTAACACATCACAATGCATGCACCATGTACCAGGTGGTAAACAAACTGAACACACGCCTATGTGAGCTTGTGCCAATCTTTCGTCCCCTGCACACACATTATACTAGAAAAAAATATCTCATTACGGGTAAAGTGAGAAAACTGAAGAGCACTAGCATGAGTATAGTGTGCAGGGGACCACAGATTTGGAACATGCTCAATGGTTTTATTAAAATGTCCCAGTCTTTCCTGGCTTTTAAAAAAAAAGTAAAGTATAAACTGTTGTCCTTTTATACTTGATGTTACAACTCAAACAGGTGATGAGCGAGTGGGGTGTATGTTTATGTGTTTTCAGTGTGTATGAGTCTGAGATTCAAGTATCGAGTGTGTCTGGGGTGAGGTGATGGATGTGTGTATGGGGAGGGAGGGTAGTTCTTGGGTCCCCGCTACAAGCATTTCTTGCTTACTGGGGTTTCCTTTTCATGCTGCTAGTTGTGTTGTTGCCACTATGTGCTGGATGTACTGTATGTATGTTGTTGTGTTTTTTGTATTGTCCTTGTCCACGATAGCATAGCATGAAATAAATAAAAAATAAATAAATAAAATAAGTCGGTGCCGTTGTACTCGGAGAATTGGGGTCCGTGCCGGTTCGCGCCCCGGTCCTGCCAGATCCAAGCATGGCCGGTGCCGTGTGGTAGCGGCAATTGGCGGCTGCTTCTGGGTGGGGGGAGGGGCTCGGAGAGAATCACTGCGCACAAAAAGGCCCTGGGCGAGTTGCAGTCACGGTCAGAAGCTCGAGGAGTCGCGCCCTGCAGAGGACATGGCGCCCTCCTTCCTACTACCGGCTGACAGGG
The DNA here is from genome assembly GCA_022702515.1 of Ilyophis sp. 1 JC-2022. NCBI lineage: Eukaryota > Metazoa > Chordata > Actinopteri > Anguilliformes > Synaphobranchidae > Ilyophis > Ilyophis sp. 1 JC-2022. The sequence goes on from CM040403.1 coordinate 20,250,187, forward strand.
TTGTATAGCGGTGGTTCTCTAGCGGTTGCTACGGGGGAATTAGAATAGGGGTTCAATTCAAAATTGGGAGAAAATCAGAAACAAATTTTAAAAAAATATTTTTAACAAAACCACGTGTGCCACAATTATTGACACCCCTGCATTTATACATTACAGGCATTTAGCAGACGCTCTTATCCAGTGCGACTTACACAACATTATACACAGCAGTATTATATATATATTTTTTTTTTTAAACATATTATCCATTTATACAGCTGGATATATACTGAAGTAATTCAGGTTAAGTACCTTGCTCAAGGGTACAACATCAGTATCCTACCTGGGAATCGAACTTGCAACCTTTCGGTTACAAGGCCAGTTCCTTAACCATTATACCAGAATAAAGTAATCATTTTTAATATTTGGTCACATATCCTTTGCATGCCATGACTTCCTAATGTCCATGACCCAACAACATCAAAAGACTCTTGATATCTTATTTTCTGGTACTCTTACAAGCGATACTATAACATCTCTGCATTTGAATGGATCTCTATGGGAATTGGGGGGTGGGACTATATTTAGCTGTAAATTGCACTGGAACAGTATGGAACGCATAGTTGGCTAAATGGCTCTAAGTCATCAAGGGATTAGTCAAGTAGGTCTATATAATGTATATCAAGTTAATAAAACGAGCCTACTTATTGACGATTGACGGTTAGGTTAATGTTGCTAACCTTAGCTAACCACCACTACACATGGTAAGCTAAGGTTAGCATGACAACATCAACCTGACCGTCAATAAGTAGTTTTATTAACTCGATATAAATTATATCGACCTAGCTATCTAGCTATCTGCTACTCGTTTTCTCTTTTCCTCCACTACCCTCCTCCCCTCCATTCCTCCACATACTTCCGGGTAGGAGAGGAGTGGTAGTGGGGGTGTGGAGGAAGGGAGGTGGGGAGTGAAGAATATTGGGACGCACCCTCTCTCTCTCTACAAACAATAGAAGCAGAATGGGGAATTTGACTTTATCTCGTCTTGCTCATCATTTAATGCCACTGTTTTTAGTTGATATATCAAGCTGATTTAAAAACCTTTAAAAATGGGGGGGAATGCTTAGCCCCGTGGGCAAGATTGAGCTCTGAAATTACACTTAGTTTTGCACACAATGTAATGTAATTCATTGTTCTTAAAATCATCAGCTAATTCCCATCACACTGTATAGAATATACTTTGAGAAAGAAGATCCACTGTGACCATTCAGTCAATCCAAGCCAATCTTTGTTAATTTCAGAAGAGCACTGCAAGCACAATGTTGTAAAACAACCAGTTACCTTCACACATAAAATAATAATAATAATAACTTAATTTGTTATGCAGCGCACAAAGTGTTTAAAACAAAAGTAGCTCCACTATGCTGCCGCTGAAAGTGCAGTGTTAATGTAATGTCATTGGAACTAGCTTCCTCTGCTTGTTCCCACTTGCTTTGGATCTAAATTTGAGATGAGAAGATCAACTGATCATTCAAAGCTCCTGAAGCAGCATATAGGTAGGCTACGACTGATAATTTCATAACTGCACTATACTCCAGACCTGAACAGGATCATTTTCGAATTCTGTAAGAGTCCATTTATGCTACCAGACCAAATATTGCATGTAAAAGTGATGTCTTCTTGTGCACATACTTCGTTTTCACCCATAGAGATTCAGATATCAATTTTTTTTTGATAGTACTCCCCACAGAACTATATAGAGTTCAGTGGTACTCCCCTATTTAATTAAGTACGCGTGACTACTGTACTGTATGCAGAGCAGACTCTTGGAAGTTACGTGACTACTGTATGCAGACTCCTGGAAGTGACGTACTACTGTATGCAGAGTGCAGACTCCTGGAAGTGACGTGTTGTATTTTCCGCTCTGCTGTTTTCTTCCCAAATTCAGTCGGAGGAGGAGGCAGAGTTGAAAATGGCCGACGGCGTGGATCACATCGACATTTACGCGGATGTAGAAGAAGAGTTTACCGAGGTAGTTAGCTGTATTTATTAAGTGTTTACGCCGTCATCTGAGTTATGCTCGTGCGAGTGCAGGTGTAGTTTTGAACGCCGAGAAACGAGTGCGTGGTTTTCCAATATGCACGCGAAAGAGCCGCGAAAAACTGGTGCAGTGTGATGTTCCGTTTGTGTGAAGCAGGAGAGGGACCTCGAGGGAGTTTATCGGTTTAGAATATTGGAAATGCACAGTCGTGTTATTGAGGGTTGGCAACATTTGTAGCGGTTTAATTGTTTCGTTTGGTCCTTTGTTTTGTACGCTAAGGTAACACATGTATTTAAAAGGGCGTATTTTGTGCGTTGTGTCGTGTGTGTGTGTGTTTGTTGTTGAAAGAGGCGGGCAGGCCTTACTTGGTCAGCCCGTGTTTAGCTGGCTAATGCTAAACGACCGGGTAGCTCTTAGCCAGCCAGACTTAGCTAGCTAATGTTAGCTAATTAACATGAGTAGGGAGCTCACTTCATTTTAACTTTATTTTAACTTAACGTGAATACGTTCTTAAGCTTAATATTGACGTGTTCCAGCTGTTTACAGATTTATTTATTTTGTGCTTATCGAGCTGACAAACAATCGTGACAGATTTGTTATACCTGCATACCTGTATATATCTGCATTTGCCAGTTAACTTAGACTAGCGAAAGCATTTATTTACTCATGCTATATTTAATATATATTAACGGTAGACACCCTAGCGACGTTAATAAAGTAGTAAATATTTAAGGTTTTGTTTGTGTGTGTTCGTTTGACAGTGAGCTGTTTTTATACTTCGCTACAGCCCTGCATGTGATTTGCTCACGGTGGCCAAATGGCTTGTAACGTTAGCATAGCATCGCATGCTGTTGATCGCCTTAGATGGTGCAAGCCAAGTTGGATGTAAGATCAGAAACCCAAGCTTTTTGCTGTTTATTAAAAAAAATTTTGACGACCCATTTTTCTAGTTGGCTACTTGGATGTTTTATGAAGACTAATCTTCGCTGCACGTTCCTCAGTTTTAAGAACCAACGCATGCTGATAATGTTAGATACTGTATCAGGAAAAAGCAATATTTTCTGAAATATGAAATTATTTAGATGAGTATATATGTATATTGGCTTGTTATTTTTTCTTGTAACTATTGCTCATAAACCTTTAAAATGTTGTGTGTGAATATTTGCCACACATGGATTTTAATTTGGGGCATATTAACAAGGGTTTGCAAGATTGTTGTAAAATGTAACATACTTATTAAACTGTTAAATTGTTTGTTATTCATAGCTTCCCGGGTCTAGTACGCATCATGATATTCTCAAAACGGTCATCTGTAATGCTGGAAGCAGTAGTGCTGATAGTAGTGCTAAACCTCAACAGCAGGTTTAAAGATTAGCATCACTCGCTCTGCTTTGCTTGGCACAATCTAAATTGTGTTCTTCCGTGATCTGACCTCACACAGGAGGTATCCGATTGGGCGGATTGATACCCAATCAGGTTACACTACCTGCCCCGTCTATGCTAAGTTTTTGAATAAAGGCTCGTTAACTTTTTCATTAAAACAAGCTCCTTCGTTTTTTGGATACTTTCTTTTAAAAAATATTTCTACATTTGTTTTAAATAGCAAAGGTACACTTAATTTTGTTGTTCCTCTCACAAATAGTCTCACTCTACATGCCAGAAGGGATTTGTTTGCTTGCGTCCACCAATTGGCTGATTATAAATAAAGACATTAGTCTTGCAGCCAGTGGCTACTGCAAAGGGAGCACTCCGTTATCGGACACTCCGTTTGCGCTCCCCGTGTAGAATTTAATCCAGCCGATTGCGGCTGTCCTCAAGTAAAGCCAACCCTATCTGCTCACCCCCCTTTGCCTGGTCCAGCTCATCTGTCACTTACGAGGGAAACCAGGCCAAATTAAGCTCAGGATTTGAGGCTCCAGGCAGCACCTTGGAAAGAAGCTCCAAGTTCACCCGCAGGCCCCATACCCATGACATGAATTTAACTTTTTCACCCACTGGTCAGAGTGGCTTGTGGATTTAAAAAATTGGCAGCCATTTTCATCATTTTACCAGCCACATTACCCTTTGCAATATAACACAACCTGGTTGGATACCGGCCAGAGTACTGACTCCAAGACTAGAAAATATTCCCTGTCGCAATCAAAATTATATCGGTATTTGGCTGTTGGTGGTTGTTAATTTCACAACCTGCCTGTACCCACTGGCGTTGAGGACGGAGAGGACGTCCAGGGCCCGGTTCGCCTCGGAGCGGCACCCGCATGCTCCGCGGTTGGCCTGAGGCCTGTCAAACTGGTGCGTGGCGTTTCTGTGCTCACCTGGAGACCGGCCAGTTATGACTGAGAGGAACTGGGCGGGGACTCCAGGGACTGTTGCTGCCTATCAGCTGTACCCAGAGACATGCTGTGGACCAGCGCTCTGAGCCAGATATGGGATATTCCCCCAGCAGCCCATGTCCCGCCAGGTCCCACATACAATATTACCTTTGGGTGGGTTAAAGCAAGGGTGTCCAATCTTATCCAAAAAGGGCTGATGCGGGTGCAGGTTTTTGTTTCAGCCCAACACCACAACACCTGATTCAACCCGTCATAGTCGAATCCGGTGTCTTAGTGCTGGACTAGAACAAACACCTGTCCTTTTTGGATCAGATTGGACACCCCTGGATTAAAGGGTGGATGTGGTGGCGTGTATCAATTCAGTGAAAAGTACTAGAAGTAGAAACTGCTATCGACACACTTGCAGTCCATTTACGCAGCTGAATCATTTTTACTGAGCAGTTGAGGTTAATGCCGTAGTGAAGGGTACAACAGGGGCGCCCTGGCAGGGAATCGAACCCACGGCCTTTGAGTTATGAACCCAGTTCCGTTACCATTATGCCACTCCGCCGTTATGTTCAGGTGAATCCAAGACTTGCACAAGCCGTTTAAAAATAAAAAAAATTTTTTAAAGGGGTAACATGGTGGTTGAATGTGACACATGCCAGTTATCTTTAGGTAACATCAAAGTGAATGTGTCCATCAATGTTGTTATTCAGTCATTTTTAAGTACTATAAAACTTATTTTTATATGCCCAAATTTCCCATTCGACTAGTTCACCTAGTTTTGTTGGCGTATCAATGAGAACTGTCAGTCAGATATGATTGACAGGCCGTTCCCCCCCCCACCTTACACATTTGTTGTTTGTAACCATAGTTACCTCGAGATTTACCAGGAAGTGTATAGGCATTTACCAAGTTCTTAATCTAAGCAATGTGAGATGTCACACCAGCTTTTAACCTCCAAACATTGTTAAAGTACACGCTACCTACCACGCCATATCCCCGAATTTGTGACATCACCCGAGAAACACCTTGAAAATGGGACCGCAAAATTAAATTGTCTATTTTTCCAAACCTAAAGAAAATATAAATTGGATAGTTCCGTGGTGTTCCCGCAATGCCCCTATGTACCAATATTGTACAAAACACCAGAAAGTAAGGTAATACCGCTTTAAAACAATGTTTGTTTTTTTTGTTTTTGTTTTGTTTGTTTGTTTTATTGCACTGCACAGTGTAAAGAGACAGGAAGAATTGGAGGCAGGGAGAGCAGCATTGCGATTCGAACCGCAACATTGTGGCTCATAATGAGGATATGGATGGTGCACTTACAGACTTGGCCACCGAGACGCCCTCTGGTATCTCTTAAAGGTGTAATAAGTACAGCAGCTTGGATGTATTGTGTTGTCATTCATGATGTGAATTTCCCGGTACGGTCTCATAAATCCTGGTGTATTAACGAAGTGTCGGCTGTTTTTTGTCGCGCAGGAAGCGGACTACAACGTCCACGACCAGATAGACTTGTACGATGACGTCATTTCGCCCTCAGCCAACAACGGGGACGCCCCAGAAGACCGCGACTACCTCGACGCCCTCCCCACCGCCGGGGGTGTAGAGGGGGGCAAGGGGGCCCCGCCCAACGTGGTCTACACCTATACGGGCAAGAGGATCGCCTTGTACATCGGCAATCTGACATGGGTGGGTTCAAGCGCCAGGGAAGGCTGGTGGTCTCATCACTGTCTGCTTTCTGTTTTTTTTGTTATCGGTTCTCATTTTTCCAATTTTTCTTCTCGCCCTTTCTTCCAGTGGACGACTGATGAGGATTTGACGGACGCCATTCAGTCGGTCGGCATTAACGATGTGCTGGAGATCAAGTTTTTTGAGAACCGAGCCAATGGCCAGTCCAAAGGGTGAGGTTGTCTCGTCTCTGATCGGGGCAAAATGCTGACTGGTCACTAGCTCTTCTGTAGTTCTGAGTAGCCTTTAGGGTGTGAAATATTCACTAGCTCTCCTGTAGTACTGGGTAACCTCTAGGGTGTGAGATAGTCATGGCTCTCCTGTCATACTGAGTAATCTAGGGTGTGAAATAGTCACTGGGTTGTTGTGTTCTTGTGAAGGGTGCAGCCAGCATTGGTCATGGTGGAATGAGAAGCGGATTAAAATGCGTCTAACCCAATCTTGTGGAATGCGCCTGCAGGTTCGCCCTGGTCTGCGTGGGATCGGAAGCATCCTCCAGGAAGCTGCTGGAGCTGCTGTCCAAACGGGAACTCCACGGCCAGAACCCCATTGTCACATCCTGCAACAAGCAGTCTCTCAGTCAGTTTGAAATGCAGTCCAGGAAAAGTATGTGGAGCAGCAATGCAGCACTCTGCCCTCACTGCAGCAGCAAAGCAGCACTGCATTTACTGCAGCAGCAATGCAACAATCTGCACATAATGCAGCAGCAATGCAGCACTGCCCTTGCCATAGGAAGCAATGCGGCACTCGGCATGTCCTGCGGCAGAAATGCAACACTCTGCACTAACTTCTGCAGCAGCGGTGTCACGCCCTGCTGCCAGTGTACATATCCATCCTCTGTCTACTCAGTCCTCAGATGTAACTGGACAAACTGCCATATTAAGGGCAGAAGTCTGCATGCTCCGTGTCGAATGATTGTGGAAACTCTTCTCATTGGCTTATTTAAAGGGACCATTAAATGACCTGCATAAGAGGGATGCAGGCCCTGCCCTGGTGCACAGCTTCATGTGACTGCAATTAGATTTTGCCCCTTTCAGTGCCCTGCCTGCCCTCACGTACACTTGCCCAAGCTTGCATTACTATGGCTGTGTCCAAATCAGAGCCCTATCTACTGCGCCCTGTCTCCTGCGTACAGTGCGCTGGCAGAAGTGTGCTGTTTAATGTGCACTATTTAGCAGTCCGTGAAAAATATCCACCGTACTATTTTCCAACCGTACTGTGGAAGTGTCATAAGCAGGTCATAAGACGTCCCAGGAGTGTTTCCATGTCCGCGGTTTTACAGCTAAATTGGGATACTTTCAACGTGCAGTCACATGTAAAAATGAAAAATCGCAAAGCACGCACTTATTTTAAAAAGTAAAAACATGATAAAATACGTTGGTTTCAGTTAAAAATAGGCTATAATTTGGGCTAGTTGAGTCGCCATTTGGCTGGAAAGTCTTGCAAGATCTGGCAACCCTGTGCCCCACTCTTGTGCTGCCATGTCACTTGTTGTTTTTTTTGTACTTGAAGAAAAAAAATTTAAACCCGAAGCTTCACGTCATATTTATGTAACCAAAATGTTCATGTACTTTTTGAAAAGTGTGCTCCCGGAAGTAAGTGTGTCATCCGGGTGTTTGAAGTATACTGCAATTTTAGAAAAATTTGCGTACTCCGACTTTCTTGCCCTATCTACTCACCAAGGCTACTCAACAGTGTGGAAGAGTGCTGATTCGGACACGGCCATTGCGTTCAGATGGGAGCTGACCAGTGATGCATTGTTGGAAATCGCGGCACGGATTTAACGTTCTGTTCGTGTGTGTGTGTGCGTGTGCGTGTGTGTGTGTGTGTGTGTGTGTGTATGTGTGTTGTGCAGGCACGCAATCAGGGCAGATGTCTGGGGAGGGCAAGGCCGGCCCACCTGGCATAGGCCCCCGGGGCTTCCCCCTCGGCAGAGGGAGGGGACGTTTCCCTGGCCCCCCCGGGCCTGGAGGTGAACGCTTCCCAGGACCCGTGGGACCTGGAGGACCTCCCCCACATTTCCCAGGTGAGCTCTGGTCCCGGCCCATAACTGGACCAGCCCGCAGAAACTGCGCCGTCTCCTGGCCAAGCCTGCTCTGAATGCTGCCTGTCCCACCCCCCTGTTCTCCCACCCTCACTCTTTTTTTGGGTGGGGCAGGATTTGGCAACGTCACTCTCACTCTCCCTATTTCCCTCCATCCCCTCCTTCTTTCTCCCATCCCCATTTCCCCCACTCCCTCTCTCTCTCTCTCTCTCTCTCCCTCTCTTGTGTTGCCACTGGCCGAGGTGATAGGTGCCAGTCATGACTGTGGTTTTTCCTCCCAATAGGGTCTGGGATGAGGCCCTCCGAGCTCATTTCCCATAGGCACCAGGACAGCCATCTGATGGAAATGAATTTCAATTGCTTCCAGCCGGGGAGAGATGGGAGCTGGCGACCCAGAGGTGAAACAGCCTCCTCTCCTATCCATAGCGCATTAAGACTGATACCCCGCCCCCCTCTACACCCCTCCTGTACTTCTCTCCCTTTGGGGTCTGCTGTAGACCTCGCCCCCCTCTCCTCCCCCTGCGAAACCGGCTGTCTCTGGTGCTGTTACTTCATCCTCGGCGGGGTGCAAAGTCCTACTGGCGCCTACAGGGCCGTTTTGGGGAGGGATGTATTTTTTATAATCTCTTAAGACTGGAGGGGCTTCCGTGCACCTGTCTGCTTCTCTCTTACTGGCTGACGCGGGTTTCGGTCCGAGTCCGTCCCGTAACGCTCGCGCGTCAGGGACACAGGATAATCCCGCAACGTTGACTTTCGGAGACGTCAAAGATATCAAACATCTTAATTTTAAAAAAAGAAACATTAAAGATAACTTGCCTCAACTTCTAAACTTCTGCATAGATTTCCTAGATGATGTTTCCCTTGGCAACGGGAATCTTGCTGTGACGTTAATGTGGCATTGTAGCAAACTGACATGACTGACTTTAGTACTACTAAAACCTAAGGGAATTATGCTAGGGCTTATGCAAGTTGCTTATAACAGGATTTTCTTGCCTATAACAGGAGCTTTTACTGGAGCGGGGATAGGGCTTTGTGACTGCTCTCCCACTTTCTCCCTCTCTTTCTTATCTTGCTCTCTCACTTCATCTTCCTCTTCTGTCTCTCACACGTACCATCCCTGATACTCCGACTTGTCCAACGCTTCACTCAAAGCATTGCACTGCCAAACGTGTGGCCTAACGGCCGCTTGCCAGAGGTCAGTTCAGTAAACTCTGGTCCCCAACTCCACCATCCTGTGACACGGTTCAAACTGATCCAGGGTCAGTGGTTGGAGGTGGCGCATTCACAGGTCTGAATATTGGTGCCCTAACTATTTGTGAGCATGTGCATGAGTCCTCTCTCTGAAGCATGAATCTTACCTTTGACCTCTCCCTCGGTCACTCCCTCTGCATGGCTTCGGCCCCTGTGTTTCAATGTGCGCCGTGGAGATGCCTTGACACCCCCCCTCCCCCTTTTTTTTTTATTTATCAAAAGTTGAGTAGCAGGGTGTATATCCTAAATACAAAGAGTACATATACTACTGCAAAACCGACTGTCATTTATACAGGAAGTCCCATTTATATAATCTTGACAGTTCAAGTAAAGAGCCAAACCTGAATGACAGGAATTTTGCCCTTGACTGCATATATTTTTATACTCACACACCCCGATTATTGAATGGCAGAGCTGGGCGTTCCCCACTCCACACCGTACTGTGATTGGTCTATAGAGTCGTTGTGTTCGCTGATTTTCGCAAGTATTTGTGCTCGGAGATGGGAGGGTGAGACTTTGAGATCCCTGTAGCGCTCTTTTGCTGTCAGTTACTCGGTTGTATGAACCGTTCAAAACCACTTACCCAGAGCAAAATGATGTGTCACGATAACATGTGATGACTGTAGCCCCGCCCATAAGTCTCGCCCTCAAATCGCAGGTCTCAGCATCATGAGTGTGTCCAGTCCCGTTTGAGCAGGAACACGTGGATTGTTCTGGTCTTTAGTTTGGTGCGTGTAATCACGGGGGATGTTTTGTGTTTTGTTCACTTTTTCAGGGATGCAAGGACCGCCCCGTCCCCCACTCGGCCCCCTGGGCCCCCCAGGTCCCCCCGGGCCCCCTCCCCCAGGACAGGGTCTGCCCCCTCCCATGTCTGGGCCCCCGAATCGAGGCGACCGGCCCCCGCCCCCGGTCATGTTCCCGGGCCAGTTCGGCCAGCCACCCATGGGCCCCATTCCCCCCAGACCGCCTCCTCCTGTCCCGGGCTACGGCCCCCCTCCGAGGCCCCCTCCCCCGCAGCCGGGCCCACCCCCTCCGGGGCCCTTCCCTCCCCGGCCCCCTGGGCCTATCGGCCCGCCCCTGGCCCCGCCCCCACACATGCCCGGCCCGCCTCCCGGAGGCCCGCCCCCGGCACCCCACGTCAACCCCGCCTTCTTCCCTCCCCCCGGAAACAGCAACATGCCCTCTTCCGACAGAGGGGGGGCCCCTCCCAACGACCCGTATGGGCGCCCACCTCCATATGAGAGGGGAGACTTCGGTCCCGCTGGCAGGTACGTTTAAAACCACCTCCGGTATTTGAAATGCAGGTATTTGGAATGGCTCAGTCAGGTCTTTACACTCAGTCTGCTGTAGCTCTAAGCTGATCTCAGATCAGCGGTTGGCCTGGTGTTCCCCACAGTGCTCACCGCCCTTCCCCCTCTACTCCCAGGTCCCTGACCTCCCTTTCCCCTTCCTCTCTAAGGGAAATGGACGCCGCTCGCACCCCCCTGAGCGAGGCTGAGTTTGAGGAGATTATGAACCGCAACAGGGCCATATCCAGCAGCGCCATCTCCAGGGCGGTGTCCGACGCCAGCGCAGGTAGGCCCACACACACACACGCGCACACGCACGGGCTAATTGCAATCTTTCTCTCAGCCGCCCTGCCAATCGCAGTCCTGCTTGTAACTTTGTTCAGAAGACACGCCAGTGTGTGGGATTTGTTCCGGAGTTGAAACAAGGTCTTTCTCTCATTGGGCAAAATGCTAAATAGAAGCGTAATCTGTGGCCTTGTTAACCCAGAGCAGCTCATATAAAAATCCCAGCACATTTACAAATGCCTCCCGACCTGCCCGGGCTCTGCTGACTTACACCCATTTTTCAACCAAGATCTACAGTTTGCGTTTCCACAGACAACTTACATCTGTTCAGCTGAATACTTGGAGCAGTTCAGATTGAGGGAAGATGCTTTTGCTTCACTTAAAAAGCAAACACCTTTTTTTAACCCGTTCCTTATTTAAAATAAAGCCTTAAATATGTTCAAATACAGAATTGAAACCATACATCAAAACGACTGCTTGTTCGGTGAATGTAACTTGTGTGAATATTGTTGTAAAGCGTTTTTGGTTATGACGGGTTATTTTTGGTGAGCATATCTGTCGCCTGTGCGAGGTCCCGTGGCCGTGGGGGCCATCTGCAAACGTGTTTTATTTACAGTCCCCTTTTTGCAGCGGATTACGGCAGCGCGATCGAAACCCTGGTGACCGCCATCTCGTTGATCAAGCAGTCCAAGGTGTCGGCGGATGACCGCTGCAAGGTGCTGATCAGCTCCCTGCAAGACTGCCTGCACGGCATCGAGTCCAAGTCCTACGGCTCGGCATCCAGGTAAAACCTCATTCGCCTCTCTCCCACGGACCTTTCTCTCCTGTGTGTGGAGACACCTCCTGTGCACTCTACATAGTGTATGTCATGTATGTATTGTGTAATGTGTATAGTGTGTGTATTTTGTGTATCGTGTGTGTGTTAGGGCTGGGCGATATATTGCAACGATAATTATTGATTGCAATAACGCCCGTCGCCACCATGTGGGGGTATTGCCTTTCTTTTCGTCTTTTTTTCTTTAATTATACCTGATGCGGTAGTAATCTAAACTTCAAAACCCGTGTGAAATTCTTCTGGGGGAAAAAAAGGTCATCACTGTCTACTGCGTGTTGATAAGACGGACAATCACAGAAAGACGTTGCACCTTTTGTGCGATTGACAAAAGCACATCACATGATCACGTGGTAGCTGCATGACCTTGCTGCTGGTTGGTCTTATCAACACTCAATAGATATCAGCGGTGATGTTTTTTTCCGGAAGCATTTCACGCGGCATCTGAAGTTTGGATGTTTACTGCCGTATATCGTGTATACTTAAAGAAAAAAAGACAAATAGAAAGGCGCCCCGCACGGTGGCAACGGCCGTTATTGCTTTCGATAATTATCGATGTTCTATATCGCCCAGCCCTAGTTTGTGTGTGTGTAGTGTGTTACAGCAAACCCGCTGCACATATACAGCACAATATACAGTGCATATTGTGTGTGTATGTTTGTCTGTCTGTGTATAGTTGTGTGTGTGTAGCGCGGCATTATTGTGCTTGTTGTTGTGGTTTATGAGGACCTGCTCTTCCCTCAGTAGGCGAGAGAGGTCTCGGGAGAGGGACCACAGCCGTTCCCGGGAGAAGAGCCGGCGCCACAAGTCCCGCAGCCGTGACCGGCATGAGGACTACTACCGAGAACGTAGCCGCGAACGCGAGCGACACCGTGAGAGGGACCGTGACCGTGAGAGGGATCGTGACCGCGAGAGGGAGTACCGCCACCGCTAGGGACAGGTGCGTACCCTGCCTGCACCCCCCCATTCCCCATCACCCCCTCTCGTCCCGCAGGTCGCTTCTGCAGTGCATTGTGGGATGGGCTGAAGATGGCCGGCAGGTAGGTGCTACCAACAGGGTGAGTAGCTTTCTTCACAGGTGTGTGTGTGTGCGTTTGTGTATGTTTTCTATTTTGTGTGTCTTGTAAGGACATTTAGTCATCTTCAGTGCAACTCTGTTGCTGTTCCTCACTTCCTGTTGGGTATTGTGTGAACAGGGGTCTTTCCCTGCTTCTGCTGATCCGCAGGGTCTGCTGGTTTTTCTTTTCACTTTAAAATCAGCAACCCATCAGTCGCAAGAAAACCGGTGTGGTGAGTTTACCTTGTCATTCACTGCTTTGCTGGATCAGTGAATTACTCAGAACTCATTCATAATTGTAACAACTGTTGCCAGTAGACCCTGTGGCAAGAAAATCCTTTCTTGTAAGTCCTAGAGTTTTGGGGGGGTTACCCTAGTGAAAAAGTACTGGCTAATCTTGTGACTTTGGCATGCAATTCGAAAACTTAATATTTGAAAATGGCACTTTAATAGACCTGTATCTTATGACGAGTGCTCATTTTTATCCACTGCTGATAACATTGCTTGTTTTTCGTGTGTGATCTGACCAATGGTAACAGCCCATCTCCACTATTGATAACCATGAAAAAGGAATTATCAGCTAATCTCAATGGGCTCAGGGTTCGATTAAATGCTATGTAAGGCTTCCACTGACTACTGATCCGTTGACTCCAATCCAGACGTGTTGCTTGTATTTCTAAGTTGATCATTGTTAAGTGGAGCACATGCATAAGATCATGTGTACCTCACCCTGGAAATTTATTTTTATTTAACCCTGAGGTCCTTAGAACTTATTCTCACCTCGCCTCTCATTTTTGACAAAGGACATTTCCAGGATTTATTAAACATCGGAACATTTGGCTAAAACAAAATAGTTTATTGGCCGGTGATTGATTTAAATCTCATGTACATGGTTAAAAAGCTGCCTGTAAGCTCTCTGACCTGAAGCTGCTTGTCCCTAACCATAAAGTATTTTATTTATTTATCTTTTTTTTTTTTTATGTGTTTTTAAAAATGCTAGACAAGCTTGTATAGTGTATTCGTAAGTCGTTTTGTGTGCGCGTCTGCGTGTGCGTGCGAGCGGGTGAGGGAGACATTTAGATTGAGATAAAGATCTGTTTGAACTCACATTTAGATTTGAAATTGGCTTTGTAGTTTTTATAAACCTGTTCTGTTGTTCACAATGCTATCTTTAACAGCAGCTATTTAATCACCTTATGGTCCTCCATTTTGAACGGTATCGTAAAAACTGTTGTCTTCTGAGGCATTCCAGGGGTTAGTATCCAACTTGTACCAAACTGTCCTTTTATAAATGGTCAAAGCTTTGTCCAGCTCTGTTAAAACGATTTAAGTGTTTCATCATACAATTATCTTATACCCCTCAAGATTAACAGCCTTTTACTGTACAGGGATATATTGCGTGGAAATGACGTTGAAGCTATTTCAGTAAGGTAAAAGTTTGTCACGTTTAAATGGCTTTACAAATGCATTTTGTGGTCCAGAATGCCTGAAAATACACATTGTGTTTGTACAATTGTTCAGTATATTATTGGAAGCAGTGACCTGTCGTGTTTTAAATTCTGCATTGTTAAAGGTTGTCTCAGATATTTGTTCCTCACTTTGCGGTGACTCTTCCTCCGAGTACGGCCGATGGAGAGGGATTCTTGTCCGTTTACTGCGGTCCCGGTGAGGTTCACTGGGACTGTGATTCCGTCTTCTGTCAGTAAAGGGAATACCTTATCCTGCCCGTTCGTATCGAGGACGGAAGAGTCGCCGCAAAATGGCAATCGGTTTCAAAACGAGCGGTGATTTAAAAACATTTTTTACACTGCACACGGTTTCAGTTGTGTGGGGATCAACAGGATCAAAATACTCTTGTGTGTTGGTTGTTTTCTTTGCATTTTCGTTTTGTTTGTTTTTTTTCTTCCTCCAAAACTGGCGTGTAGATTATGCATGTTCAGTCCGTTGTAAGATGTTTCGGCCTTGTCCCCCCAATTCCTTTCCTGAAGGTTAAAATTTTAAATGTCAGTCTGTGCAATTTGGCCTCAGGTGCATCAGCCTGGATAAAACATACAGAATAAATTCTTCATTTGGCCCTAAATTCTTCACTGCGGCACTTGTTTTTATAAAAAAAAAACATAATAAATAAATTCAGTTGTGTGTAGTGGTAAAGTTGCCATTTTCCAGACTGGTGTCTGTTTCAGGGATTTAAAAAAATAATAATTCAGACCACTATGCCTGCGTGAATTAATTTGTGTTAGAGGGTAAAATGATAGAAGGTTGTTTATTATATTACTTTTTGAAAAGTTACAATTATCATTGCGCTGAATACCTTTGTAGTGTATATCAGAATAAAGTTATGTATTGCGGTACTTGGTTATCTTGTTGAATTAAAAAACAAACAAAAAAAACATTTTGATTTTCATTCCTGAATCCTGTAGTGTTTCTGGATATGTTTGGAATTTAGCCTTCATGCCAATATATTCATGGTAGTTATGAATATTTAAAAGTTTAATCTAAATGCATAATATGGTGTAATTTTATGTAATATTATATATTTTACCTGAAGGAAAACTAGTCTGCCATTCACCCTTTTAGATTTTTTACCTGTAAATTGGTGTGGGAAGATTTGTGTTTGGAAGACAGTCTTAATCTGGACGAGCAGCTGCCAAACTTAGTTTTTTTTAAAAACAATCATCTCTATTAGATTTCAACAATTTATTTGAAGAAGCTACTTTTCAAAATTTGCACAACAGGTGTTAGTTTCAATTACTAGCACACCTGGAGAAGCATCTGATAGAGGTGCCAATGGAAGATGAAGTCCAGATTTGGAGGTTTTTGTATATTGTTGCCCAGGCTGTGGACTTCATCTCCCATCATTCCACTTGTGATGTAACCAACTTCCATGTTGAACTCACCCCTCTGGCCAGCTACTCTTAAAAAGCATTGTACAGGCTGTGCTGGTGCCCTCTTGTGGCTAGAGGACTAGGAAAATCCTGGGCTAACGCACCCTGCAATATGGTAGAAATTATTTTTAAAAGAAAAAAACCAACCATGTTATAAAGCTTGTTAGTCAGCCCCCTTCAAAATAAAAAATCTATGGGTATTGTATCAGTTTGCAATTTCAAGCAAGGAGCACCTACTGGTGACAGGAAAGGGCAGATGAATGAGTTTGTTTGACCGTCATCCCGAAAAGAGGAAGGTGTATGTGTTTCATTGACTGATTACCTATGTGTATAATGGAGAGAATGTGTTCTTATCTGTACTTCTTTACCCTGTCTCCTTAAGGTAGCCTCTGAGAAGCTTCTGTCAGTCTGAATGTTAACGCCACCTTAACGTTTCCAGGTTTTTGTGCTCAGCAGAAATGACTAGCTACTTTTTCAGTTTACCTGTAGGTCACCTGTGATGTTCTGGGGCATCGAGAAAGCGTTGCAGAGTGACCCTGATTTATTCCAAAAGGTTGACTTTCTTTCTAGAGTAATGAATAACTCTGTGGTGTCTCTGGCCTTGATGTCTGTTGTAGTTTTAATACAGCCTTTTGGAGTCCAAAGGGGAATTTCACCTCAAAATTAATTGAATTGCCATTTAAACAAATATGAGCCAGTGACAGACTGCGGTTTGTTACTTGTTAAATGTTTAAAGCGTGACTGCTGTGAATTTGCTCGTTGAATATTTTGTTGTGAAGCTGCCTTGCAGACAAAATGTTTATTTTTAAATTGTGGCTATTTCAAAATTATTTTGAGCTTCTGTTTTCTAAATTCTGCACGAGCAGCATGTGCATTTTCTCGAACCAATTGGGACATTTCGGTTACAAATGCTATAACTGTGCAGAATAAGTTAAGTAACGTACTTGCATACTTGCATTATTCACACGAAAGGGAAAGAACAAAGCCTGTAATTTCTGGGTGGAATTCTCCTTCAGTTCAGCCTGGTAATTGCCTAATAAACCTTTCAGAATGGTTCAATACTGTGAGGACAGAATGATCAAGAGGGCATGACCTTGAAAATCAGTTATAAGCTATCTGTCCAGCGCCCACTAGTGTTGGCAGAGGGAATGGTATTTAATTAAAAGGTGGAGAATTTTAATAATGTTTCAGTAGGCGCACATCGTCCTGAGTCTCGACTGGTTTGAATTTGCCCAACTTTTTTTACCATGTAAAAGACACTTAAACCCATCCATTTTACCATCCGGCAACCAATTCATGCGTACGTGAAAAAATTAGTTGTTTTCGAATGCCAACCAAATTTATTTGACATTTGACGTGAAGTCCGTTTTTTGGGTAGATTTCATGTCCCTTTGTGCATTATCCGTCAAAAGTAAAAATCCATCTTTAGTTTGTCGGCTGAGTTACGTGAAATTTTTTCTGTATAATATGTGGGCTGTTTACCTGGTGATCAAGTTTGGGAAATGAATTACCGAATTGGGGCTTCAGATGTTGTGATGTGCGCCTCTGTGTGCAATTGCATCTTTAAGAGCCTGACATCTGGGGGAAAATGTTCCGGCAGACTTAAGTCAGCCATGACGACAGAAGTGAATTGTTTTGGTCAGAACATTTGGTACTTTTTCATGTGTTGAGTATAAAAGTTGAGAAAAGATGACACTGTTCACTGTATTGTCTGTGCAGAGTGCATGCATCTCTAAAGCTTTCCCTCTCTGTTTGCAATCGTCTCTAAGGCTGTTTAGATGTAGTACTTTGACTGTGTTCTCATCTGTGTGGCGTATTAAATTTTTCTGACCGGAACCCCTGCTATCCCTCTTCACAGTCTTGCTGCTATCTCTTTCTTTGTGTTACACCTCCCCCACCACCCCATCTTAAATCAACCCCCCCCCGTAATACCATAATAAATCCATTTTTGGCAGAGGGAAGTTCAACTTTGTTCCAGTATGACGAAGCGCAGTGATTTTAGCATCAGGATAACAAACGCTTGCCTTTTTTTTCTCTTTTGTTCCCCTTGATTTTCTTGCGTATATGTAAATCCCCGTTTTGTAACGCGCACCATGCTGGCAGCTAAAAGCCTTCGTTTTTTCGCCGCAATTTCCTCTGGAAATACTAGTTTATTTACATATAAAATAGGGGAGACTTAATATCTCATAATTTGCATTGTATGAGGCATTTCTGGTTACCCTTTAAGAAAATAAGGGGACCAGACATCATGGATTATATTCATGATTACATTATTATTATATTAATTACGCTGTGGCAAGGCTGCCTTATATGTGACTGGGATGACCTACAGGAGCGATCCCCAAAATGTTTTCAGTTGCATGAAGTTCTGTAAAAAAAAAAATACAAATAAATGAATACAGGGAAGACTAAATCTGAACACAATCTAACTATATAAGTTGCAGCAAAATGAATTCCCCTCTTAGCAGTCACTTTCCATTCCATGCATTTCCACTCCTGTCGTTCTATTTCAAGATTAGTAACTGCATTTGTCCTTAACGCCTTGCTTGCCATGTTCCAAAAAAAGGGATTTCATTTTGCTATTATTATTTAGCGGGTTTGTTTTTTTAATTTATTTTCACTGAAATGCTTTTTTTATTTTTAAGTGCAGACGTGCTTGCATGCTAGTGTCCTTCCTCCCCTTTTCTGTTTGTAGTTAGTGAGCCATGTCAATGCTGTGTCAATCAAACCAAATGATGTGTCAATCAAACCAAACTCCACCCTTCGTTCTGACACATTTACAGCTACAGGAGGAAGATCAGGATCACAAGTCGCGCCGGGCCCCTACATGGACGCCACACCCTCACCGTCTGTCTGCGCACGCACGGATGGAGCCATTAACTGCCTAAAGCTGGGCGACATTAGCGTAAAGCAAACCCCACACTCATGGTAAAAAAAAAAAAAAAAAAAAAAAAAAAAAAAAAAAACTGCTCTTTTTATTTCTTTTTTATGTTGCTCATGAGTTTTATTTCATACTAAAGAAAAACCACCTGTGTGATTAAAGGTGACTGCTTTGAAAATAAAAAAAGACATAGACATTTTTGCCAGCTCATAATGTATAAATTCTTAGAAATGTTGTTTTAATAGTTCTTTTTTTTATTTTTTATTTTTTTTCCCCCCTCTCCTCCCAAATGTGTTGCAGTGTTTTTTTCCCCCCCCCTTGTTCGGATATTGTCTGTAAACCTTGATTATTAAATATAGATAGTGTTGTAATAAACTGTTTACTGGGGCTGCTTGTTCATACGCCGGTGCGTTTTTCCCATGCATTCCTCCAACTCGCCAGTCCTATTTATTATTTGTTAAATGTCTGTCTTTCATATTGAATTCTAGAACATTGTCGTGGTTTGGCCAGTACCAAGTGGTGGTGGTGCGGGGTGGGTGGGGTGGGGGGGTTGTTTATGGTCTGTGTGCAGGGCACCTGTCGAAAAATTGCACCACAATGGAGTTCTCTTTCGCAGCAGTATCTAAAAGATGCAACTACAAAAAAAAAATAAACTAAACCCGGTTTGGTTCTGGAAGTATATGCATTTATATTGACTGTCGTAAAACACTTGTTTCATAAAGCTTAGAACGTACCTTTTTCTGTTTGTCCTGTGGAGGTGCTGGTGTACCTTTGTGCAAACACTGTGAATTTGATGAAAAGCCTAGCACATTGGTAATTAAACACCCAAATGTATGTATTTGCTGTGAACATTGATGTGATAATATTCTGTTTTAATGTTTTTTGGGGGTTTGCCTTTTGACGTGACTGCTGACAACTCTAAATGGTGTTTTTGGGGTGTATAGATTTGGGGGTAGCCATGGTACTTGGACACAGACCATACCATTAAGTAGAAGTAATTTGGAGTATGTTCAAGAAAATGACACGTTTTTTAGATTCCTTTTTAGAACGAGATGCTATGGTCTTAAACCATTTTTTAGAATTTCAATGTTAAATGCAATCAAGCATTTAACAGGTTTAAATTATGGTATACAGTGCACTCCAAAATTGTTAGGACAGTCACACCTTGTTTGTTGTTTAGGCTCTGTACTCCAGCACATTGGATTTGAAATGGAACAGTGAGCATGAGGTTGAAGAGCAAGACTTTCAGTTGAGAGTTTTTACACATGGTCCCCTCCATTTTAGGGCACCAAACATAATTGGACAAATTGACAAACCTAAGTAGTCCAAAAATGTTATATTTGGTTGCATATCCTTTGCATGCCATGACTTCCTGATGTCTGTGACCCAAAAACCTCAAAAGACTTCAAGAGATCTTATTTTTAGGTACTGGCATTTGAATGGATCTCTATGGGAATTGAGGGTTGGGACTAGATTAAGCTGTAAATTACATGCGAATAGTATAGAACTCATGGTTGGCTAAATGGCTGTAAGTCATCAAGGGTCTCAGGTATCAAACAAGCTTCAAACCATCACTCTGCTGCCAGATGTGCAGTAGATATGGAGGGATCACTTTAAGGGTTGTTTATCTGGACTCATTTTACTTTTGAACTCTATGGGAAAAGTCAAGAGAAACGACCCTTAAAGTGATCCATCCATATCTACTGTATATCTGGCAGCAGAGTGATGGTTTGAGACCCGTTTGATACCTCAGACCCTTGATGACCTACATCTTTTTAGCCAACCGTGTGTTTCATACTATTCCCATGTAATTTACAGCTTAATCTAGTCCCACCCCCCAAATCCGATCGAGATCCATTCAAATGCAGATATTATAGTATCGCTTGTAAGAGTACCTGAAAATAAGATATCAAGAGTCTTCTGATGTTGTTGGGTCACAGACATCAGGAAATCATGGCATGCAAAGAAAATCAAATATTAAATATGACTAAGTTTATCTTCATTTATCCAATTACCTTTGGTGCCCTAAAATAGGGGGGGCGCTATGTAAAAATGGCTACAATTGCTACACGATTCACCCAATATGGATGTAAAAACCCTCAAATTATAGGTGAAAGTTAGTACTTTAACCTTGTACTCTGAGTACGAGGTTAAAACTGTTCCATTTCAAATATGCAATGTGCTGGAGTACAGAGCCAAAACAACAAAAAATGTCACTGTCCTAAACACTTTTGGAGCGCGGTATTTCAAACATTTAATAGATTATTTGATAATAGGAGATTTTTCTATTCAAGTGAACTTACCCTAAGAGATGAAGTCTCAGAACATGGAGGTTTTTTTCATGAATGGTCTTAACCACTTGATTTAAATTTCTCAGCACTGTTTTGAATCGTTGTCATTTTGAGAAATAACGTGGCTAGTTCAATACTTTCACTGAATATTTTTTGAAAAACTGTACGGATCCCCCATAGTACAATTATGGCAACTGCAAGATGAATACCAAAAATTGGTGTTGTGTTGATTTAATACCTTCCATGTGTCAAATGTCCATGATATATTTTACCATTGTTTTTGTTTCATATTCAACATCACATGCAAGTGGTGCCTATTTGCCTCAGAGGATAAATTACGACATATTCAATCATTGAAAGAGTTATGATTAAAAATGTAATTTGGACTGTGAGATCATTAGGAAAAGCCAAAGCATACCAACTATAAAACTAATGTAATTGGAGACCATTTTATTTTGCTGCAGGTAATGGGTTTAAAGGCAGAGGTTGTGGGTGGAAGGCGGAGCATGAGGGAAAAGCTCCAAGCCTCCTGCCGCCGATCATGTTCACAGTCCAGGCTTTTCTGATGTCACACCCAGTGTCTGTTGAGGATTTCCCACAGCACTAAACACACTTTACTGCTGTGGCTTTAAGAGACACAAGATGTGCCCTCTTGCTACCTGTGAGCTGTGCTAAGATAATAAATCTGCCCAGTCAACCCCATATTTGTAGGTCACATGATTGGATCTGGTCTCCTGATGTCCCACAGTTCTAATTATTTACTTTAAAAATAAAATGCATTGAATAATTTAGGGGGAAATCAAAGAAATGTTACCCAATATCCTGCCTTTAGTTAATTCAGTAAATGGCATTAAGCTGTAGCTAAATCACTAGTAATTCAACCAAATGCCCTTATCGACCTCAATTTTGTACATAATGGCTACAAAATGGATAACTCGGCTTCTCCACTTTCGTTCCTGTTAGTTTGTAAATTTGAAAGGTCAAAGAACAGTTGCATGTTTTTAGATATTTCTTAAAGGGTCTTATGGTTAATATTTTTAAATAAAATGTTGTCCAGTGTTGATACTTGATACAGCTTACTGTCTCCTACCATTGTAACATACAGGAGAACAGGGTGGGCACGGTTTTTTAAAGATACTGTCCTGTTTTGTCCTGAATAAACTAGATTTTGCTAACTCTTGAAAATAGAAAGTTTTTCTGAAAATATATCCACCGTATTGTCCCTTGGACTGCCTGCTTCCGCCCCATTTGTTGTATGAAAGGGTTACTTGATCATATTTCTGTTGTAATTTGAGGAAATGGCCAAAAGTGTTTATTATGGCATTTACTCACCTGTGTATTTAGCATATGTAGACGGTTAGGCCCCCATGTAATAGTGGTTTTTATAGTGAAAATTGATTTGTTGATTGAAGCACGCTTTATGTGTTCCTATTGACTGTTTGAACAGTGTTCTTTCTGGTAAACCAGGGGACTTAAACCCTTTTTTTACAATGTTTTTTTTCAAAATTCTAAGTCGGTGTTCGAGAACTACGTTGCTTTCAATTGCCAGTAGCGATAGTTACATCCGCATTAGAATGTTCAGTTAAGACCATTCTAATCACATATGTGATCTTACACCTTAAAAGGAAGTTGCCAAAACAGTCTTTCACTTCTGCATCAGCAAGGGAGGGACACCTGGGCCCGTATTCATTGTCTCAGAGCTGGAGCGCTGATCCCGGTTCAGTTTTGCCTTTTAACTCGTAATGGATAAGGTTAGGAGATGCACTGGGTAAACCTCATCCTAGATCAGCTCTCCTCCTCCTGAGGTCCGTTTTGAGTACAGGCCCTGGTCTGGCAATGGTGGGTTTGATGTTGCACAATAGCACTCACTTCTGTTTAAATTTGCGCTGAGGTTTTTTTTTCTTGGAGATTTTGTGCAAACGTTGTTCAAATTTGAATCATTGGAGAGACTCAAGTTAGGAAAACTGGTTTGGTTAAGGACCTTAAGGCACAGTTGGGTTATTCTGTTTTGTGTGTGATGTCGTGTAACATTTCAATGGATGCTTTGAGTTAGTTTTTCCAAGAACGGTTAACAAATACAGTAAATGAGAATGTAAAGCCTCTGGTTTAATGAGATGCATGCTTTTCAGGGATTGTAGGGTCGTTTTTCAGCTGAAAGAACCTGGCTAGTTTAGTTAGTTCAGTAAATCAACATGAAACTTGAAGCTTGTTTTCCACCCTGCCTCACATCCTTGTTTTATCAGTCCTTGCAAACAGCAGAGCTCAGCCGTCAGGTAAGTTTTGGCTCCTCCACCTCCGGTCATCGATCTCCTTGGATACAGGCCTGTTTTCCAGGCCTTACTTGGATGTCCCAGATCTCCTCGTTTCTTCACAGGTAATGTGTGGTTCAACAGAGCTCTTCAAAAGGTACTTCCACAAGATCTTGTTTCAGCTGTATTCTGTGACAGAGTATGAAAAGCCAAGATTTGTACAATTGTATGTCTGCTGACAACCATCTGAAGTTTAGTGTGATGCTTTTTATAAAACGTATTTATTTCTTACTCACTTAGTTAAAGCTCTTGATGAAGATATAGTTTTACACTTCCCAGAGGGTACTCTTTCAAGATGCAACAATAATTTGAGGACTTGGGTTTGTGTTTTAACCAAGTTTGTGTTCTTTTGTCCGAATTACTGATTGTACCCAGTGTATGCCTGCAAAATTTACAGTGCTGCCAAAAATTCCAAGGTGGAAGTAACTTTTCCTGCTGAGAACATAGAACTCTGGATCCAGTCTCACCATTGTAGAGTTCATAATGGTGTTCCACAAAGCAGGATCACCAAGTTAGCTGGCTATTTTCACTAAGTAAAGTCTGGAACAGCTCTCTACTTCAATCCATGTTCCAGATTTGGCAGGGTTGCGGGTTTTACTCAGTGCAGTTATCATGCAAACTCAACAAACGTGCTTTGCAAAACCCCCCTGATATCGTGCATCTTATGTCACTTATTTGGGAGAGCTTATCCAGTAATACCAGTTTGTAGTACGACTCCCTGCCACCGCAATTTTATTATCTTTGTATTTCTGTGACAACCCCGATTGCACTACATTGGAATCCAAATAAAAGTTTTTTGTTTTTTTTTGTAATTGTGTGGTTGTTATTGTGTATGTATAGCGCCTTTTAAGTATTTTGAATTTTCAAATATAGTGAATTTAGCCAAATGTTTTGATTCTCGTGTAAAGGCGCTAGCTTAAAAATCAATCCAAGTCTTAATTTCTCAGATTTGGCCGAAGTTTTTGGTTATCTATTCAAAGATGGTTTGTCACAGCTATGCATCCTATTAGACTGATAGCAACTGGTCGGGCCGTTTTGTCTTAAATTGCATAAGGTATCTGAACTCGCGTCTTGATCGTTAGCCATATAGGAACAAGTCGATAAATTAATAGGCAGTTCCCTGATCACGTGATTATACCCCTATACCCATTTGTCTTGATGAGGTTAGTATAGTAATGCTAGTTAGTATAGAGCAGTGGTGCCCAATCATGTGCCATGGAGGGCCGAGAGTATGCAGGTTTTCATTCCAACCAATCACTCCACCTGCTGATTTTGCTAATTAGTTCTCTCCTCTCTAGTTGAAGGTGTGTTAATTAGTGAAATCAGCAGCTGGAGTGATTGATTGGAATGAAAACCTGCATAGCCTACTCTCGGCCCTCCGTGGCGCATGATTGGGAACCACTGGTGTCGTGTTATTTTGAGGGCGATTTAATTTGAGTATTCTTAATGGCACCGTGGTAAATTCTGACCTATGGCAGGACTGGCCACATAAAGGACAACCTGTTTTAATAAACTAGGCCTATTATGCTAGAAGCTTAGTGAGTAATGTGCTATATTGTTTATCAACCATAAGGACATGAGCTAATTCGACCACAAATTACGGTCTTAGTTTCATGTCAGACCAATAACATTTTATTGACCGAGTTAACAGTAGGTCCTCAGTCAGATGGGTTTCATATTGGAGCATTGAGAGATTTAAAAAAAAAAAAATGTTTATGGTTGCCCATATGATGGCTGTAGTGAAATTATTTAATTGGTCCAGGCAACGTATTTGGCGAAAAAATATATTGTTCTGTACTTCTCGGGTGATTCATTCACATTAATGAGTTGCCCTTTACTATTATTGGCGATAATGTATTCCATTTGTATTATAATGGCCTACTCGTATAGCCTATAGAAGTGTATTAAGTGTGCATGTCTTTGCCATAGTTTAACTCCAACTTTAACTCCAACTTTGGCCCCATTTGGTGGCTAATAATCAAAATTATATCTACAATAAACCACTTGCCTGATCTTTTCAGAATACAAAATGGTGAGATGCAGGGGATGGACGCTCGACTCAATGAAAACGTGCTGTTACGTGCTTGGTAAAGAATAAAACTCGCCTGAAAGGTTCGGGAATTTTGTGCTAATTTATTATATTTCCTAAATAAATACTCAACATTTGTACAGCCTTTAAGCTCTTTTTCGCTCTTGCATAGGCCTACTTGTGTAATCAGAATGTGACCACTGATAAATAGTGTATGTAGGCCTACTGTCGTGAAAAGGTTCTCCCTACCAATTTGACTTTTCCAAAATATAAGCTCAGTCTATATTTGACATCAGTAACACAACCTCTAGTTACGTATCAGTTTCTTCACAACCAAATCAAAAGTACACAACTTCAGCTTGTAACACAACTTACATTAGGCCACCTATCACAGTCAGCATGACCATGACATTAGGCTATAGCTAGGCGTATGTGATAGCATAATGTAGATAGGCTATGCCATACCTGTCAACATTGGGCTTTGAAAATAAGGGAGATCAGATCTCTATATGGGGTCCGGGGGCATGATCCTCACTGGGAGAAAATTTTAAAGTTAAAGGGATAACATGGTAGTTTACCTTACTTTCTGGTGTTTTGTATGATATTGGTACATAGGGGCACCACAGAACTATAACATTTGTATTTTCTTTAGGTTTGGAGAAATGGACTATTTAATTTTGCGGTCCCATTTTTAGGTTGTTTTTCATATGACGTCACATGAGAAATGACCACTCCCCGGTGTCTCAAAACTGTCTATGGAACATCCCCACCCACGCCCACAAAATAAAAAAGATTTGAATTTGAACTTCACCAATTTGCGCCATAACCTCTTCACCCAATTGGTAAGTTCACAGCCTTGTTACTGGTTTACACAGAGCATGATTGACGATCTATTATTGCAAGCTAAATTTGCTGAATTTATTGTTAGGCTGCAAACCTTAGATAAAAGTTAGCAACATTTTAAAACGTTCACTGTTTCAATAACCAACTTGTAACCTAACACGGGTAATTTGAGTTAGGCTAACGATAGCCAGCTATTGATAGCTGAGCACTTTCTATGTTATATGAAAAACTATTTATCATCTATCTAGTGACCGTGGCCAACCTTACTCCTTTATCTCACTTGCCCGTTGCCCCTCGGGGACAATAAAAATCTACTACCAATACAGTAGCTTGTCATGTATTTATTTTATGCACAACAATTGCCCCTCGGGGACAATACAGATCTACTACCAATAGTTCTTCCATTTTCTCACTCATATTGCTTGAAATCACAGCTGTAACTAGCTAGCTCTTGCACATTAGTTAGCTAGATATGACCGGACCGACAGCAATAATCGAGCTAGCTACGAGCATGACTAGCTAATTCAAAGCAGTTGATCTTCGTCATCATGCCATGATAAAATTATTTCGGTCCTAATACCTGCAAAATAGCCAGATAGCTAGTCTAGGTACCTGAATCAATCCTTCCCAGCATGCTTTCGATAGCGTGGCCGACTGCAGTGGACTTTTCCTCGGTGTTGTGGGAGATGCACCATTGTTGTGCTTTTAACTTACTTTTTTCAAAATTACGCAAATTCGGGGATATGGCCTCTTAGGTAGCGTGTACCTTCACAACGTTTGGAGGTTAAAAGCTGGTGACATCTCACATTGCTTAGATTAAGGATTTTGTAAACGCCTATACGCTTCCGGGTAAATCCAGTCTCGAGGTAACTATGGTTACAAACAACAAATGTGTGTACGGTGGGGGGAACGGCCTGTCAATCATATCTGACTGACAGTTCTCATTGATATGCCTACAAAACGAGGTGAACTTGTAGAATGGGAAATTTGGGCATATAAAAAGTTTTTTAGTTTATATTGAATGCACTACGCACGGGCTGTTGAATGTCATTCAAAGGAGATAATGTTCGCTTAGCTGTAGGTAAATTTGAATCTGTAGTTTTATGATACATAGCCTAGCGACTCAAAATGTGTTAATCATTTGCATGAGTGTTTCATTAAGCAATAACAAGCAAATTTTTTAGCTAATAGACGTCGGTTTTAGGTCGTTTGCAGTTTATCTCGCTCCAGTTTGCCAATGTGAATTCACAAATTTTGTAGGGCCATAATATGGGAAACAACTGTGACGGACTAACTACATAATTTTACATACAAATATAATACCAACTGTTCATTTTGATAGCCTACATGTTTAAAAAGTGCACTGTTATTTACACAAACATCACGATGGCTATCAATCATTGTCGATGGACTATGACATCATCCATTGAGCCAACCCTCCGACACATTCACTTTGATGTTACCTAAAGATAACTGGCGTGTCACATTCAACCACCATGTTACCCCTTTAAATGCATCAATCTGGTGTAGCCTACTTTAAGAGCAAAATTAGAGACTAGATCTACGTAGAATTTTGTGGTATAAGTTGTATACATAGGCGGCACGGTGGTGCAGTGGTTCGCACTGTCGCCTTACAGCAAGAAGGTACAGAGTTCGAATCCCGGCCGAGGGCCTTTCTGTGTGGAGTTTGCCTGTTCTCCCCGTGTCAGCGTAGGAATAAGCGGGTTGATGGAGGATGATGATGAAGTTGTATACATATGAATGGCGATGACGCAGTTAATTTGATAAATGCTTTAACCATTACCAGCATATATTCAACATATTTGTTATTATGAAACACGAGGGGAGAGAGAGGATGTGATAACCGTAAAATAATATTAGACGAAAAAGAGTCGCACAGTCACTATATGCTCCAATTCCATTATAAGAAAGTAAAAAACATATTTTGGGTTCGTTCTGAAAATGTGGCGGGCCGCCACAGCTTAGTACTTAATTGGAAACATTGGAGATTTTTCGGCACCCCACCTCTATCCTTGCATTACGACAGGGGTGCCCACACTCGGTTCTGGAGATCTACTCACCAGGTGATTTTACTGCTTGCCCTGCAATCTCAGAGCAAAGAGGATTGGGTTAACTAGTTCAATTAAGGAGGTAATTATAATCCGGTGGTTAAATACCTGGTTGAAAGTAAAACGTTCAGAATACATTTATTTCAGAATAGTCACATACATATGCATAATACGCATTAAAATAAGTAGCCTAATGTATTTAACTCAATCCACTTTGCTCCTAGCGATGAGACGTATCCGTCCCAATTACAGTAGGCTATTCATGTTTGTCTGAAATGATAAACTACAGCTTTAAGAAAACCCCGTAAATTTTGATGCAGAATTGTTTAAAAGGGTAGCCGCTACCGAAAACCTCAGCTTCTCCAGTTACACTGCAGGGCGATAAGATAGGAAGGTGCTATTAATAGCCAAAAGTACTTACGACCCTAGTCTCGCCACAGACTATAAAATGCACAATTTACACACACTAAGAAAATTATGCTCAGATATAGAAACAATATATATTTTTTAAAGCCTACAAATAAGCATTTGCTGTTTTCCCCTTGCTTACTATACTATATAGGCTAGACAGTACCTAAGGCACTTTCGGTTTCGAAGACACACTTTTTTCTCTCCAAAATCTCTTGTATGTTTACGAAACCATGTACTTGCCAGTATATTTAGCGACAGCTATTTTCTGATTAAACCTGGAGAGTTTATCTTGTTACATGTCACCAAAGTATCGTACAGGCAACAACTTCATGGTTCGCACAATGCAACAATGTCGCAAGCACTGGTCGAACTAACTTCTCGAGACTTCTCAGACTTGAAGCAGGCAAGTATGCTACTTACTCTACTGTGCTGCATACTGCCACCTGCTGCATTGGAGTGGGTATAGCAGGGCTTTTTTGGCAACACGGCTCCACAGAAGCATCCTGAGCAGGCCGATTCTAATGATTCAACATTCAATACCTGGCGCTGTAATGGCGTCATGGAGGCTAGTCCAGCTGCCTCATGTTCGTGTTTGTTCATTTGAATGTGTTTTGTTGTGTCGGGCTATTGTCTTTGTTTTTTTTTCATGCGCTGTGTCTGTAGCAGGCTGGATATTTTTCAGGGCACTCCTGCTGCTCGTTTGATAATATCGACGAATTGTCTAGTCGATATAATTTTGTTTGTGGTCGTCACCATGGAGACGCATTCGCAACATATGCTCGGGAATGTCCGTTGGCTCTGCAGACTGCAGCAACAAAGTTTACCATCGCTCTTCACCGGAGTTGGGGATATCGGGACTGATGAGTCTTCAGAGGGCAGCCAGAGAAGGATAACATAATGCGGGGGAGGAATGACGCAGTTCGGTGCTCTGTTTCGGCGGTGGGCAGAGACCGCGGCGCTGCGTGTATGGAGGAGAGTCATGGAGCCCGAGTTTGTGTGTTGGACTGCTTTGTGACACTGGACATCTCGGGACAGCGGGACTATTTTTTAAATCATGGCTGTATTGCGCTTCAATTCACTTGATTGATGTAATGATTCTGTTGGATGTCTTTGATATGTTTGTTTGTTTGTGTGTGTGTGTTGTGGGTCTGCCCCACTGTCTGTCTTTTTTTGTTATTGCTGGGGCTACAACTGAAGTTCCCTTGCAGGAAAATAAAAGTTATTCTATTCCATTCTATATATATATACAACTCAAAAGAAGTTAAGGGTCGAAAATATTTGTGCATATAAATATAAGCTAAAGAGCTAAAATGGTGAAGACTAATGACAAAATAATTATTTGCTGGCTCAAGAACAGAAAACAAAAAACTTTTGATTGGACACTAGTTTATTACCCTGATGAAAAAAAGTAATGCACCCCCCAAAATGATGATGTGATGATGAATGGAAAATGGTCAGCCATTTATTGCTAATATTGGCATTCATGGCATGACACTCATGCAACGCATGTGCAAATGGTGCATGAGGTGTCACAATGGGTGTTTAGAGGCAGTTTGTCAGTTTAGTCTGATTAAGTTCGTGCTTCAAATCCATGAAAAGGAAAGCTGGGTTAATTTAAAAAGTTTCTAAAGATAAGTGCAATTAATGCATGTCCCATAATAACGTGATGTTGTGAACGTGAATTTCCTTTGACCCTTTTGAGTAATATATATAAAAGCAAAATACGGGTGATTCAAGGGAAAAAATACCAAACGGGAAGACAGCGGGAGATGGGGTTAAAATACGGGAGAAACCCGGGGAATACGGGAGGGTTGACAGGTATGGGCTATGCATCTCAATGTAAGGATACGTGTATGAAAATCTGTTCTGAAAATACGCACGTTTGAGGCTATTTGACATGTACACATTTCTTACACGTATTATCCTACATCAATTTGAACCCAAACGACTTTTCATATCGTTAAAAAAGCGCAAGACACTGAGGGCTAGAAACAACAAAAAATCAACTCATGTGCAGATAGTCCTCAAGTGAATCACTGAAAAAGGAAAAGGCAGGTCACACGTGAACGTTTCATCATAGCTGTTTGAACATTTCATTGTAGGGCTACAAGTGGTTTGAATTATTGTGTAATTTTCATCCCTTTTGCGGATTTTGAATCGAGGCTACGAGTGTGTGAGACCAGAACGTTGCACGGAGGCTTCGCGCAACGTTTATGACTCATAATCAAAACGTATGCAACGACTACAGTGACGTGATTAATCTAATTATATCAATCAGACGACACCACAGAACTAAGTTTTTATAGAGGATTCTGTGGACGACACGGATGTTTAAAATCTTCTGTCAAAGGTTGTCATTGCAGTCCATGACGACGCTCTTTGGGATGCGGTATGGAACTGCAAGCTAAAAAGATAAACACCATAGTTCTACGGGATGGTACTTCCGCGCCTTTTCAGCTAACGCGGAGGCGAATTTCCACTTTAAAGCTTCCCGTGCCGCCCGGGGCCTGGCTGACCCTAACTCGGGGCCAGCTTGGGGATGGGGTGAGTAAAAGAAGCCTCTAGCGCAGTAGCACTGTTTTATTGTCAATCATGGTCTCAACAGTCTTGAATTCAGATAAACAATGCATTTTTCAAATTTGACATGTCAAAAATCAGTATTGAAATATCAAAACTTCCACCGCATTTAATTATTTTTTATTTTATTATTTTTGATTGCATCCCGAGTTTTAGCTTGCTATTAAGTTATTTCAGGTGTTCCATATGGAAACGATGAGGCCATGCACGTTAATAACGGGAGCCGATCATTCTCAACTCGTGCAATGTGGTTTGCATTCTCTCAGTTATACAGGCCCACCACTGACTTCCTGCGCACTGGAACGTGCATGCACATCCCTGATCCCATTTACAACAACCTGCACGATCCACACCTGCACCACTACTTCCACCGGCGGGAAAAGCGCAACATGTTAAAGGAAGGAAACTTCATTACAGATGACGATGAGGTGATTTGGTTGAGGATATGAGGGCTATGATGTGGATATGATATGAGATATACAATAATATTAGGGATAGGTTACTACTATTTGTCTTTTCCCTGTATATAGGCTAACACTGACCTGATGTGGTATTTTGTATCCCAGATCAGCTCACGTTTATTTTTGTTTATCCCATAACACACAGTTCTGAAAACGTGCGGGGCAGAGACCAAAGTTCTAAAAAGGCGAACCGGGTCCGATTCAGTCGCAAGTCACTTCTAATGCACATTCTGCATCACATGCCAATAAACACTTGTTAAATATTTGCTCCAAGGTGGTATGCTCTTTGAAGGACTACAACACATATGAGGAGTACCTGAGGAGCCTCAAGATGGTTGCAAACAAAACCTATGACCATACACAGGTGAGCCCCTTCAGTCCTCTTATCCAGGCCCTCTTACAATGCTGGGGAACCGGAGCCCATCCATCAGAGGCTTAGTAACAACAGCGCCATACCTGGCTAACAACATTCCCTGACCAGCGAATGAATAAGCGCCAACTATGCTAGCTAAGGACCGAAATAACAATTCTGTATACATACATATAACATAGCCTACTTAGCATTGCATAAAAATCTGTAAATCCACAAAATAACCTAAATTATATGACATGATAGGAGTCATATAGGGGGTGGGGATGGGATCGGAGGGGAGCCAAGTGTCAGGTCGAAAAAGTGAGTCTTCAGTCTGCGCCAGAAGATGGCCAGTTATCATGCTGCCCGACCACCGTTGGAAGTTTACTCCACACAACTGCACTTGAGTAATGCTGAGTATCTGCATGTTGGGTGCCTGGTTACAGACAGTGAAGATGGAGATGCTGATGAAACTCCAGAAGAAAGGTCGCATTCCCAGGGATGTGAGCCTTGCGGAACTGGTCGAGTCGATTCTGGAGGAGGACTCCGAGAATCTGCGAGAGCTCCTGCAAACTGAGGCAGCCAAGTAAGGTCAAACCAGTTCTGTGGGACAAAGGTGCATTTGTCAGCACACTGTGATGACGTGCCACCACAGCAGCGTATGAAATGTACCCTTAATATCTGGTTTTGCATTACATACAGGTGAGATCATTCTAAAATGAATGTGACAATAAGCCTATCACCGTCAAACCTTCCTTCTTTTATACAAAGGAAAAAACTAAAGGGACAAATGGAGGTGGAAAATGAGAGCGAACAAAACGAAGAGGCTTTATACACAGAACTGGTAAGAATCCCAGTCCTTGAGATAAGAATTCCAGCCACACTTGGCATTAGAAGAAAGGAATACAGGTTTTATTGGACCTATAAACCAACATGTTTCGACATTACACCTTCATCAGGGGTTACATTAAAAAAAACTTTTTTTTTAAAAACTTATGAAAGTTAGGTAGGTAGCCAAAGTTCAAAGATGAAAAATTACCCAACAAGACGTAACACTGAAACACATTTTTTTTTGTCTCATAAGAAACAATATTTTTTATTTTTTTACACAATGTGGCTGGTTTTACACAATTTTTTACGTCAGTTACTGATTTTGTTTTGCTTTGCGCCTTAGCAATAAAAAAAATGTTGGGCCAAAGGTTCCCCATTACTAAAGATCAAAGTACAGGGGGAAAAACATGACATGAACTGTGATAAGAAAAAAATAAATTTCATAAATAAACTTTGGTCCTGATAGATGTGCGTAAAGGCAAATGAGGTCTACTTCCTTGTCTTGGGCCCATGTTTCCTTCTGGTTTGGACTAATGGAGAGTTGTGCTGCTTCTCCCAGGACCTGCTGGGCTGGAAGGCTGAGGATCGCTCTCGGCTCATGCTGTATGAAAAACAGTACAGGCATGAGCAAAAGCGCGAGATGTACCTGAAAGAAGTCCAGGAGCTGAAAGATAGAAGGGTATCCTGATAGTCCCAACTGTCAAAATGAGACAAAACTGTGCAAAGAGAAGTTATTACTCAGATAATTATTAGAGAACATTTTTTAGTCTTGTAGCAGTGACTGAATTAATTAATATGTAACAAGTAAATCTTGTTAGTCATGTGAGTGAATGTGATACTTGTTAATGTGTTATGCTCACGTTGTTGTGGCAGGTCTGGCGGTAAACTCTTTGTCTTTTTCAGAAACAAAATCTGGTGGATCGCAAGTGCGCCACCAATCAGAGGAAGTTGCAGGAAAAGGTTAAAATGTCTAAAGAGGCTGAGATTAAGAGGTGCAAAACCGAAGGCCAGGATGAGAATTTTTGGCTAGGGGAGCCCCAATGCCTACCGCTGAGCAGGCCGTGCACAAGACGTCCCGTTCTGCGATTGGGACCTGCGAGAGTGTATGGAGTCAACGCGTCTGAGGCCTTTCAGGTTTGAGGAGCGCGACTTTTGTTGGGTTTGTAAGTACAGCGCATGACGTGCGGCGGTATTGATCGCCGGAGGTCTAATCACACCCCCCCGCGTCCCTTCCCCAGAAACTGCCGACAATCCAGCGGAAGGGCGCGTGCGATGAGAGGAAGTTTCTGGAAGGGACGAAAACCTCTCAGCAAAGCGTGATTAAGGAAAGTACAGCGAAGCTCCCGGACGAGAACTCCAGCGAACCGTCGCTAGGGGAGCCCCAGGGCCTGCTGCCGCTGAGGCCACGGATGGGCCGCCCGGTCCTGCGATCCGGTGTGGCGAGGGTGTATGGAGTCAAGGCCTCTAAGTCCTATCTGGTACGAACAACCGATTCTCCTGTCTGCTGCTCCATATGTTTCAGAGTCCACATCCACCAGTGTTTCTTATTGCAGATCTAATCATACTCCTGTGTCCCCTTTTCAGAAACTACCTTCACTGGAGCTGATATGCAGCGACTAGTCCTGGATGCTCTCTAAAGCCAGAGGAGTCCAAAACGAGACGGTTGTATAGGGATCTGTTGGGGCAATTTAATAGGGTCATTGGAAGGTCACATTTGATGACCGAACACGTCTATCAAGATTCATAAGAAGTCACAGAGCCTGTGATTTGTGGGGTACCCAACCCAAGAATATTTGTATTTGCGGTGGGGGTTAAGGAGGGTTATGAGCATTCTGAAGCGAAACACACCCACCTGGTCGCAAATCACTCCTTTTTGGACGAACGTGAACGGCAGATGAGGAACAGACATTGAGGCCTGATTGAAGACGAAAGCTTGCTGCGCAGCATAAACACAACATCACAGTTATTCAGAATCACAAAATCCAGTCCTTGTCTCGAGATTGTTCGCGGTAATAAAAATGTTTGTCAGATTCGTAAGTAAAGTGCAACATGGTGAGATAGATTTGTTCTTCCTGTGTAGACTTTGTTGCAGGATCTGTCTGGATTGTGTGAGCGGGTGCAACATGAGCCAGCCCTGAATGTCAAAATAGAATGAATGAATTAGTTGATTCATTAAACAGATACTCTTATCCATCTCCGCTGATAAAACAGCGCATGCACTAAAGCTAGATGAACATACAGTATAGACACATTCAAAGCTGTCATGAATACTGAAGTGGTGTTCTGGATTTCACACGCACACACATGACACATATCCACATACACGCACGCTCGCGCACACAGATCCACACGCGTATACACATGTAGACATGCCAATGGTCAGTTTCATTTCTCATTTATCTGTTGGTTCACTCTCTTATCCTGCCAGTCGTGTATTTAAACACATATATAGCCTACATGTACATTGCACACGTACGCATCAGCTGCTCACAGATAGTCTGTCTCACACACACATTACATATTCCATCTTAGACACATATTTTCTATCATATATGTTTTCTTCCACTTGCTTTCACTGTGTCATGTTGGACTTTGGGCATTCGGTCATCTCTTCAATACTGTCACATAAGAGTACCATATTGAAAGAGAGATCCATAGAGAAAGATATGAACAAAATACAATAGTTGTAGAGAAATATTAGATAAAATATCAATATTATCTTGACATTTTATGACGCCTGTTATGTTCGGGGTCCCCAAAAGTTTCAACTGACACAAAACTATTATAAAAGAAACATTTTGGCACTTTTTCTTTCACCTATAGTGTGTCTCCCAATTGACTAGCCTTTTACCTGAGGTAAGTGAAAGTTTGTGAAGTTTAAAACCTGTATGGAAAAGTGCCACCAGAATCACCCATAAAAAATAAAAAAGGGTATATTTTCTATTTTATAGAGCTACTCCACAAATGACCCCACACAACACCTTTGTATACAAAGTTAGTGCAGGATAAACGGCATTGTTTATTACATGTTTACTATTTAATTACGACAAATTGGGAAAAGTCATCTAGTGTCAACATGAAAAAATAAGGTCAAACACTGAATCGGGTCAAACTGACCCCGAAGATAATATTAGGGTTTAGATGTGAGATTTCAGAATTCAGCTTGCTTTGAAAGATGCCAGTGACTATGATTTAACGGGTGCACTTGCTAACTTGTTCCACCGCGTTGCAGGGAGGGGGTTGAAAGGGTGAGACAAAAAAATAAAAACACGCTTCAGAGGTCTGACCTGAATCGACCATGTTGGGCTCCGCCTGTTGAGTCTGGCTCCTCCTAAGGTTTCTTCTGAGTCTGACAAGTCATCAACTGAGTTTTTATCTTCCCACTGTGGTTAAAGGCTAGGGTATGCTATGAAGCATATTGTGACACAAATTGTCATACATTTTGATTTGATCTGAGGTAACAACTTGTAGACTATAGTTAAGGTTTTATAATAACCTGTAAATAAGGGTAGTCTTTTACAAACAAACAACTTGTTGGTTTCTTCCTGATGGTATTTTGTTTATAAATTGTGGCTGTAATAAATTATATTGTTCTTGTTTATGGAGACAGGCGCTGAACTATGCTTGTGGATGGGAGCCAAAATAGCCTACAGTCTGTGTGGATCTGACACATTGTAACCTTGTGCTGTGCCTGCAACGTCTCAAGCAATTTAGTTGGGCACTTCTCACCCTCAGAGTCAGACATGAAAGACTTGAATTGGATGAGTTTGTTGGCAAAGTTAATGTCCAGGTCTGATGGATATGCAGCGGAGAGTGCATTTACCTTTTCCACAATGACATCACTGTTAGACACCTGATCTGACATAAACAGAACTCCAAAGAGACTGGTCAAATGCTTTTACGTGTCCAAGCGATGTTCAGGGCATGCCACTAGCTTATCAATGACCACATAAAACTTCTCCCTCCCCTCAAGTGTCACACCTGGCTCTGAGCTCATCTGAAAATGTTTTGCTTTTTTTTTTTTTCACTGAAGATCATGCTTATATGACAGACACCTGTCACATTTAAGGCTGCCCTTTCAAAAGCCTCAAACTGGTCTCGCTGTCCTGCCACAAAATCCCTCAACGAAGACAAAAGCTGTGCTGCTACAGAGATGTCAATGTCACTTTTCTGTAGGTACATGCTTGTAGCATGGAACCGGTCAAGTATGACGTCCCAGAAATGTGCCATGAACAGCATCCCTAAAGTGTTCAATTTAGCACATAGTCCAGTGGCCTCAATTAGAGTATCTCTTTTCTCATTATCATCATTGCACATACCACCGAAAGCCTCTCTCATGTGGATGTAATTTCTCCACAGTGCCTTGGTTGACTCTACCCAAGCACTGCACCGAGTACTGGACAGCGATTTTAATGTCAGTCTGACATCTGTCTTCCGAAAGACTTTTCCCCATCCGTGTGTGAATGAAGAGCAAAATGTGTACAGTGACTGCAACATGCTACAAAACCCGTCAGCCTCTGGGCTACTGCCATCTAAAGTGTTAACACCAACTAAGTTAAGTGGCATACTCTATCAGAGGATTTTTTTGTTTCAGGTGGGCCTGTAGCCCATTGTATTTTCCTGACATGTTGCTTGCATTGTCATATGACTGACCTTTTCAGTTTGAGACGTCCAACCCAAGGCCCTCCACCATCAAAGTCACACAGTCTGCTAAACTTTTACCAGTGTAGTTCTCTTTTGGCTCAAAGCCCAGTAATCGCTCCACCACATTCCCCTGCTGTTAACAAACCGGAATATGAACATCAATTGGTCCACATGTGACAGGTCTGGGGTGGAGTCAACAATTATTGAAAAATATTTGGCATCCTGATTGAATCTCATCTGTTATTGTTTGGTGAGTTTTCTGTATACCATTAGCTTTTGAGGGTTTGCCTTCAAAGGATGGCTCTGGGGGAGTGACAACATTACTTGAAACTGATTTAGCTGTAAATTATGCTGGAACAGTATGGAATACATGGTTGGTATGGCTGTAAGTCATCAAGGGTCTGACCTGTATCAAACGAGCCTCAAACCATCACTCTGCTGCCAGATATGCAGTAGATATGGATGGATCACTTTAAGGGTTGTTTCTCCTGACAAATTTCCCTATTGTTTATTATTATTTCTGAAGTTCCCTAACGGGAAAATAAAAGTTATTTTATTCTATTATTGGTCGAAAACCACCTGTGCGTTGCAGTACTGGACATGTAGTCCGTTAAAGTGCACTACAAATCGAACTACAATCATTAATCCATTATTTAAAAAAAATTAAATTGGAACATGCGATATATGGTCTATATCCTTAGACCACACAGGCTAATCCAGGAACCTTTCGGCTCATTCTATACATCACATTTCAAGAAATAGTCGATAGTCTCCGAAGACCATTCTGTCTGTCAGAGGGAATTTACAACCGAAATCAGACTCCGCCCACGTCTGACATAGAGACAGAGCGCCACGCGTCATACTCTGAAAACCACGCCCACCGTGGGGGAAAACAATTCGCACGAAACAGTGTCACCAATTGGAAAACGCCGGTAGCTAGCTAAGAACAACTGATGTAGAACATTTAATTTCAGGTCAGTGTGAAGAACACCACATTTCAGCATGTCAAATTACTATTTTGATACCCTGTGTCTACCAAAGAGGAAAAGGTATATTGACAAACGCAATATTGTTGGACTCCCTCAAAGTCCCTTAACATTTCCTTGCACGTCTTGGAGAAATTATCCCATGGAATGGCCAGAAGTTACATAGCTATACTTTGATATTTACAACTATTGATCAAAATGTCAGCAGGTAAGATTATGGTTTAATCTAAGATCAAAACACCCAAGTCTAATTACACCTTACCAGTAAAGTTATAGCGTACTATACTACTACTATAACAATAATTATTGTTGTTATTAGTAGCCTAATAGGCTAACGTTACTTCTATTTCGCTACTATTTCGTTACTTCTAACGTTACTTCTAGAACCCGCACGTTTTTTTTTTTTCTGGCCAAATTACCAACTGTATTTTAACAAATAATTTTAGCAAATTGTATTTTATGAAGGTTCTCGAAATCTTAAAATATATCATAAAAACATGAGATTTCCATTGAAAGCTGATTTATTTTTCTTTGTCTCACCGTTTGTTAGGAATCTACACACATACAACGATGATGCCCACAACTTTTTTGTGAGTGGATGATAATATTTTGCACTTGCAAATATAATAGGTTATAGCACTCCGATTTATCCACATTCCACTACA
Organism: Ilyophis sp. 1 JC-2022; assembly: GCA_022702515.1. NCBI lineage: Eukaryota > Metazoa > Chordata > Actinopteri > Anguilliformes > Synaphobranchidae > Ilyophis > Ilyophis sp. 1 JC-2022. Next base: position 20,289,248 of record CM040403.1, read on the forward strand.
AACTATTTGCATATGGTCAAAATGTTTTGGCGTTACAGCAATATAGTTAGCCGTAAATCGTAAATTGATAATTGGATAACTTATTTTGATTTGGCTACCTGTGAAAAAAGCCTACTGCACACATAAGCATGTCCGCAGACGACTCACGTTTTATTGCTCGGATCCACTTTTCTCGTCTCCGTTTGGCGGTTCGGAATCGTTTAAACCTACAATTCTGGGTTTTTTACCTTGTTTGTAGTGCATCCCACCAAACAACAACCTTTAGGCATTTTTATGCTGTTAGCGAACAGATCGGAACGACAAGAAGGCACCGGCACTTCAAGTCTAATGGACTGCGATAGCAGGATGTGTTTTTCCCCCTGGGTGGGCGGGGCCTATTTGCGCTCTGTCTATCTGCGCTATACTCACTACAGTACTCTATCCGTTAGCTTCTTCCGGGGGAGTTCCCTGTGCGATATTATTACTGAACAAGAAATGCAGTCTGCAGTAAACCTCGTAGCCTACTTCGTTTTACGTAGTCAAGTGGTGACCGTCGTCGGGATTGTCGTTGCTTTTCTCCATTCGTCATGGACAGAAATAATACTTTAAAACAATAGGCAAGCTACGACTAGCCAACAGGCGTAGTCTACTCCCATCGCTTTGTGTTGGAAAAATGTCGAATATGTTAAACGCAGCGCGTAAAATTAACTGGAATCGGCCCGCTGCAATGAGACGGACAGCACTTATTGTGGCCGTTGCATATGGGGTAAAAACACTGTACCCCATATTCTGCAAACATGTCAAAAACAAACGGGGAGACCCCAATAGGACATCGGCTCCAAACACTGGCGAGGAAATAGGACTGATTTTGGCGTCGGATGCCGTCAACGAAGTCGCCCGCAGCAATAAGTCACCCGGAGTAAATGCCGAATTTTTCAAGCAGATACTGGGACTCCTAAAAATACTCTTTCCAAGGTTTATAACGAAGGAGTTAGGATTGCTATGTATGCACTCGATTGCTTTGATATCACGGACGTTCCTATCTATTTATGTGGCTGGGTTGGACGGTCAAATCGTCAAAACCATCGTGGAGAAGCAACCCCGAAGCTTTTTCATGAAACTTTTGAAGTGGCTTTTGATAGCGATCCCGGCCACTTTCGTGAACAGTGTAATCCGTTACCTGGAGTGCAAGCTCGCCTTAGCCTTTCGCACACGCCTGGTGGACCATTCATACGGAACCTATTTCGCTGACCAGACCTACTATAAGGTCAGTAATATGGACGGTAGGCTGGCGAACCCGGACCAGTCCCTCACCGAGGACATCATGATGTTTTCGCAGTCAGTGGCGCATCTGTACTCCAACCTCACCAAACCCATTTTGGACGTTGTGCTGACCGCATACACTCTGATACAGACAGCGAGGTCCCGCGGAGCCGACGCCGCCGGACCCACACTGCTGGCTGGGCTGGTGGTTTTCGCCACCGCCAAGGTCTTGCGGGCTTCTTCCCCGAAATTTGGAAAACTGGTGGCAGAGGAAGCACACAGGAAGGGCTATCTCCGTTACGTGCATTCCCGAATCATTGCAAATGCGGAGGAGATCGCATTTTACAGGGGACACACGGTAAACGAGACGGAATAATCTATCCAATAGGCTATCGCCAAATGTGTCTATTGTCGCTAGCCTATAGCCAAATGTATATAAAGGCTACTTCTATGATCTTGTAAGGCAATAGGCCTACTTCAAAATAAAAATGTGTGTTATCTAGAAATTAATGTTGAATAAGTCTGTCGGATGTCTTTGTCTCTAGGTGGAGTTGCGGCAGTTGAAGAGGTGCTACTTGGCCCTTGCAGAACAGATGAACCACATACTGTCCAAACGCCTGTGGTACATAATGCTGGAACAGTTCCTTATGAAATATGTGTGGAGTGCGTGCGGACTCGTCATGGTCGGAGTGCCAATCATAACTGCGGCCGGCTTTGCTGACAACAGTACGGTGGGATCTCAAGATTTTAAATTTTTTTAATTTTACAGTAGTGAAAGGTGTATTGTGTAGGCTACTGAGCATTACAATAAAGCTGTCACTCTATTAACGCATCCGTGTTTAACAAAATAATACAGTACGAATAATATTAGGTAGGCCTATTGAGTCGTCACTGGCTTCAATGTCTACTTTGCATGAGTTTTCGGCAAAAAATAAACAAGGAATAAAACAGACAACGAAAATCTGTGTTATTGCATCTTCTTTGCAGTCTGGAAATAGGTCTGAGACAAGACGGCAGCAATTAGCCTATGTTAGAGGAAGTTCAGAACAGACGTTGCTTCATTCTCAGTTTCAGTCAAGTGCCGATACTGTATCACAACCTTCAGAGAAAGAGGAAGTTTTTATTGGCTGTGTTCAAGAAAGAAAATTGTAAGCACGAATGATGTTTTACATCGTATGCTTAATAAATAGGCCTATTACTAAGCCATCGGAAGTTCCAGTGAATTAGGGATTCCAGCGATTTCACAACGATGCTGAACATTGGAAAGGCTTAGTCAAATTTGAGACAGATGGTTGGGTAAAAAGCATGCGGTGAGATTGGCTACCTCCCAGTCTCCAAGTAGCCTACAAGCAGCGGTGTCTTTTGGGGGAGGGTTGATGTTTGCCTCCTGTTTTTGCAGAGCTGGCTGATGGTCAAATGCAGGTGCGAGTGAGCGACAGGACAGAGGCTTTCACAACGGCACGTAACCTGCTGGTCTCGGGAGCCGACGCCATCGAGAGGATCATATCTTCCTACAAAGAGGTGCCATATCAGACGCACGTAGCTAGTCCTCTCACTTAGAGGTGATGTCACTCGTGTTCTCTCACTTAGAGGTGATGTCACATCTATTAGTCCTCTCACATAGAGGTGATGTCAGCCATATTAGTTCTTGCATTTTGAGACACCTAGACAATGTTTCATACAAGTTAGGTTCATACAATTAGGTTCTTCTTCTTTTTCTAGAAATAATCATATTGTTTACTGTACTGTGACATGCTTCTACGGGCAAATACATTGCTAAAGTATTCACACAATACACAAACAAGCATGTATAACTTTAATTAAACCAGTTACACAGGCGTGCCATCTGTCTTTGTATAATTATTTCAGATGAATTGAATCATTTGGTGTATGTAGCATTGGAAAACACTGCTTTGTAAGACTTGCAGTGCAGTGTACTTTTTGGAACTTTTTATGGATGCATTCATTACCCATCATGCAGTGCTTTGCCCTGTCATGCCCATGGGGGCGGCTATTTGGCTTACTGACCTGCCCCCCCGGATCTGTGTGACAGGTCACTGAGCTGGCAGGGTACACGGCCCGTGTGCACAACATGCTCTTTGTGTTCGGCGAGGTGCAGAGGGGTGTGTACAAGCGCTCAGCGCATTCCCAGAACCCCGCGGGGGAGGAAGAGGCCGTGGCCAGTCGCCCGGCACACATTGACGGCCCTCTGGGGATCAAAGGTAGCTTATCTCAGCGGTCCGGTTGCTTGCGGTTTTCACTTCAGTCGTGGAGGGCCGCAGTATCCGCAGGTCTTGGAAGCAAGGTGCATTGTCTTTTTAGACAATCCATGTCAGTGCTAAAACCTGCAGATGATACAGCGCTCCAGGTTTTTACATTTACTTTATTTTTATCTGTGCCAGATAAAAATATATATTGTCTTATGATTCTTTTATGTTTTTGCATTGCATTGCATCAGTTGCCCTCTGGGAATGAAATATAGTCTGAATATGAATCTGTATTTGAGGTCTGGAGTCAGAGACCCCTAATTTACGGCGATGTTCATGATGTTTGTTCCCACAGGGAAGGTTATCGATGTGGAGAAAGGCATTGTGTGTGTAAACGTTCCTATAATCACGCCTACTGGAGATGTGATCGTATCCAGCTTGGACTTTAAGGTGAGGGGCATCATGCCGCTATCCCAGCTGTGTATTTGTGTCACCGAGCTCTCTCTGTCCACACAGCGCTATCTCTCTCTGGACTGACAACCCTTAAAGTCCAGGTCACGTTGTCTTATCAAAGGACATCGGAAAAATTAACTCTCCTGAGCCAAGCTAGCCGTTGGTTAAACAATACAGGGAAAAATCTGATTTTATTTTTGTCTGTGTGTTCATGTGGGTGCATCCATGTGTGCATGTGTAACTCACTGATTTTTGAGAATTTAGATAAAACAAGTTTTAATTTTGAAAAGAAAAAAATTTAAATGTTAAGAAATCTAAACTTATATGTTTATAGAACAAGGTCTCAGCAATCAAGCAATATATCGGTGCAACCTCCTGATTTTGTAATTTTTTTCATAAAATATGTGTTTTTCCTGTCATTACTTTGTTTTTGTCAACGCAGTCAGACACAATACAATTATTCAAATTAGTCTTATATAGATTTAGAGCTTTTAAATCATTGTGTCTACACCATAGGCACATATACAGTGGTGTTCAAATAAATAGCAGTGCGTTAAAAAAAGTGAATAAAGTGCAAATATTTTTTAATAGCTTTTAGTTCCATATTTCAAATGTAGTGGAAACATTACACATTCAATTCCAAATCAAAGCATTAACAAATTTTATCAAGTCTGCGTTATTCTTTTACAGAAAGCAAAGAAAAGGAATATTAATCTGTTCAAAAAAATAGTAGTGTCGACATTTTTCTCTTCAAACTCAAACAAAACACTTACTGTATAAACTGAAGAAATTTTTCAAGATTTAACTTTTTCAACTTCTGGCACCTAGAAACAGGTATTTCAGCCCAGGATGAACAAACTACATTCCACAGTTCCTGTGAATTTTTGGGTTTTGCTTCAGAAACTGCATTTTTAATGTCACCCCACAAGTTTTCAATGGGGTTGAGGTCAGGGGATTGAGCTGGCCACCCCATTACCTCAATCCTTTTTGTCTAGAACCAAGATGTTGCTCGCTTACTCGTGTGTTTGGGGTCGTTGTCTTGTTGAAACACCCATTTCAGGGGCATTTTTTTTTCTTCGCTTTTCCACTGATAGCTGCTGTCGCCATAACTTCGTAAAATACATAAAAGGAAAGTTACAATTTAATGGAATTACTATGAAATTGTGCAAAATGACTATGAATTGAATTATGTTTAATTTGGTGAAATTTTATAAAATTGTTATGAAATGGTGCAACTAAATTCATTTATGGTTTTAGTCATTGCGGATACATATAGTAAGGAAATATTGTTGGCCTGCGTGTGGAAGAAATAAAGGGGAAATTATGTGTATTATAAATAAAGAGGTTAATGAAACATTACAAGCCATATTACTATTTATTTTGATCATAAATTATATTCAAGCCTCCATTGAGGATGATTTGGATGTTTTTGTCAACACCGTCAAACTAGGTGTCCCCGCCGTCAGACAGAAAACCTGACAGTGGTGACAAAAACACACTTTTTTACCTGACATGCATGAGTAGACAGGAGCCATCTTGTTTTCCCTTTGTTTTGTTGCAAGCTGCCTCTGGCCTCTACATAAAATGCATACATTTATGTCATAATTTTAAATAATTATTTCTATACAAAAGAGACAGTGTTGACACATCGTGGTCGTGACAGTGGCAACATCAATAAATATGTAAACATTTATGAAAAATAGCTAAATATTGTTGAAAATTCACTGCTTTTAGTTTTAAAGAGGTTTTTCACTCTACTCTTTCATCTGGCATATATATTATACATAATTTTTTATCAAATTGAAATGATAATCTCTTGTCTGATTTTGTGGGTACTGGGCTATCATATAATCATATAATCATATCATTTATAAAATTAAAAGCAAACGTATGAAAAAATGTTACATTTGTGCAAAAGACCCTCAGATGATCAACCCTGATTATTTTAAATAAGAAAATGTTATTAATTTTCAACGGAATTAACACTTTTTTTATTGGGATGTGTTTTCGCCAGTCTCAAGAATCAGTGAACTGTGTGTGTGTAACTGTGTGTATATGTGTGTGTACCTGCGTGTGTGTATGTGTGTAACAGTGTATATGTGTGTGTACCTGTGTGTGTATATGTGTTTGTACCTGTGTGTGTGTGTGTAACTGTGTATATGTGTGTAACTGTGTGTGTGTGTGTAACTGTGTGTATATGTGTGTAACTGTGTGTATATGTGTGTACCTGTGTGTATATGTGTGTAACTGTGTATATGTTTGTACTTGTGTGTATATGTGTGTACCTGTGTGTATATGTGTGTAACTGTGTATATGTTTGTACTTGTGTGTATATGTGTGTACCTGTGTGTATATGTGTGTAACTGTGTGTGTACCTGTGTGTATGTGTATATGTGTGTGTACCTGTGTGTGTGTGTGTAACTGTGTGTATATGTGTGTAACTGTGTATATGTTTGTACTTGTGTGTATATGTGTGTACCTGTGTGTATATGTCTGTAACTGTATATGTGTGTGTACCTGTGTGCATATATGTGTAACTGTATATGTGTGTGTATATGTGTGTAACTGTGTATATGTGTGTGTACCTGTGTGTGTGTTTTTGTGTGTGTACCTGTGTGTATATGTGTGTAACTGTGTATATGTGTGTGTACCTGTGTGTACAGGTGGAGGAGGGTATGCACCTGCTCATCACAGGGCCGAATGGCTGTGGGAAGAGTTCTCTGTTCCGGGTTCTCAGTGGGCTGTGGCCAGTGTACGACGGCTTGCTGTACAAGCCCCCTCCGCACTGTCTGTTCTATATACCACAGAGGTACTGGCACCACACACACACACACACACCAGAGGTACTGGCACCACACACACACACACACACACACAGAGGTACTGGCACCACACACACACACAGAGGTACTGGCACCACACACACACACACACACCAGAGGTACTGGCACCACACACACACACACACACCAGAGGTACTGGCACCACACACACACACACACCAGAGGTACTGGCACCACACACACACACACACACAGAGGTACTGGCCCCACACACACACACACCAGAGGTACTGGCACCACACACACACACACACCAGAGGTACTGGCACCACACACACACACACACACCAGAGGTACTGGCACCACACACACACACACACAGAGGTTCTGGCACCACACACACACACACCAGAGGTACTGGCACCACACACACACACACACACACACACCAGAGGTACTGGCACCACACACACACACCAGAGGTACTGGCACCACACACACACACACACACACACCAGAGGTACTGGCACCACACACACACACACCAGAGGTACTGGCACCACACACACACACACACACCAGAGGTACTGGCACCACACACACACACACACCAGAGGTACTGGCACCACACACACACACACACCAGAGGTACTGGCACCACACACACACACCAGAGGTCGCGCTTGGATTTTAAACTGCCCGTCAGAATGTCCGGAATGATTGCAGTTTGTCGGATATATGATATAAAATCTCTATTTTCAATGCATGAACGACAGGCAGGTGCATTTAGCCGAATGATGTAGCCTAAAAACATATGTTACAGCATTGTATTATATTTTGGACTGAAAATAAAGGAATAATATAAAAATTAAATATAACAGCTTCTAACAGCAGATAAATTACATTAAAGTTGCGCATTTGGTGTGTGTGACTGCATGCGTAATGTTTTCTCAACAAAAGAAGCTGTCTTGATTTTGCATTAATAGTTTATTAGAATCCATTTTTCTTCAGAATAACGAGCAATAACCTCATTTTGAATAACGATTTTAACATTTACTCCAAGGCAAATTGCAGAGTTGCGGAAGATGCGATAAGGAAAAGAGCCAGCAATGACAATTGGGATCCGACCTAACGTTAACGAACAACGCTTTCGGGAAAGTCGGACCAGAACAGTGTAGGCTATTAATTTAACAAGGGAAAAAATGCTTCTCCTCCTGCAGGCAGCTTCTGAGTGCGGTTTTGATCCGGTTTTTTACCGGCCCGAATGTCCAGAGGGAATTACATTTTCCGGCCTTCGTCATAAAAAAACGGTCAAAACCGGCAATTGCCGGTCTAACGCAACCCCTGACACACACACGCAAACGCACACAATTACACGCACACAGTTACACACATACATATACACACATATATTTAAACACACACAGTTACACACACACACACACACAATTACACGCACACACACTTAAACACACACACAGTTACACACATATACACACACACCTACACACTCACACATTTCTTCTACTGGTATTACACACACACACACACACACACACACACGTTCGTTCACTGTGTATTACTTCTCTAAATTCGAGGTGTCAACAGTCAATATTGTTAACAGGCTGATTGTTTAAATTTAACAAAATTACATATTATGTACTTAAACAAGCAGTGGAATAATCAATTGTTTTAATAATATAATTTGCCAAAATTTCAACAAAAAAAAAAGTGCCTCCTTTTGCCTTTGTGCCTGCCTTCTTGCGCCCTTTTGTGAACGTAACACGCATAACAGGAAGCCCAAAAGAGGATTTCTTGGCACGGTCTTGATGCAATTTTGACGGTTTTTATGTACATTTTGCAGTATATATTTGAATATATTCAAACCTCTCTTTTTTTTAATACAGTATTCTAATTCCCTAGTATCAATATATACTTTGATGAATCGATAAAACATTTAAGTAATAATAATATTCATCACAAACGATCTGTGTCAGATATGTGCAGAGCATTGTGGGAAATGGCTGATTGGTTTTGTGCATGTGGCTCCTCCTCCTCCCCAGACCCTACATGTCGGTGGGGACGCTGCGGGATCAGGTGATCTACCCGGACAGTGTAGAGGACATGCACACAAGGGGCTACGATGACCGGGATCTGGAGACCATCCTGGACCTGGTCAACCTCAACCCCATCGTCACTCGCGAAGGGGGTACGTCTCACCCACCCTCCGAAGACCCTGCTCAAATGTTCACTTCAATTCAGTTAGATTTTACTTGCGTGGTGCTTTTTCACAAAGACACTTTACAGCGGTGATACTCAAATCTGGCACACAAGGTCAGTAGTACTGCTGCTTTTCTTTTCTACTTAATACTTAATTGATCGATTAATGTGATTTAACCAGAGATTTAACTCACCTGATGTCCGTGGTTTAAATCAGTCCCTGATTGAAGGGGAAGAATGAAAACTGCGGTACTACTGACCCCAAGGGCCAGATTTCAGTATCCCTGCTTTACAGGAAAATAGTCAAATATATACACTGCCTGGCCAAAAAAAAAGTCGCACACTCTAATATTTTATTGGACCACCTTTAGCTTTGATTACGGCACGCATTCGTCGTGGCATTGTTTCGACAACCTTATACAATGTCACAACATTTGTTTCCGTCCAGAGTTGCATAGATTTTTGGCTGAGATTTTGTATTGACGACAGGAGAGTCGAACCACTCCGTAAAGTATTCTCCAGCACATCCCAAAGACTTTCAATGGGGTTAAGGTCAGGACTGGTGGCCAATTCATGTGTGAAAATGATTCCTCATGCTCCCTGAACCACTCTTTCATAATTTGAGCCTGAGGAATCTTGGCATTGTTGTCCTGGAATATGCCCATTGATGGGATAACCTGGTCATTGAGTACATTCAGGTACTCAACTGACTTCGTTTTATTGCTGCATAACGTTGCTGAGCCGAGACCTGACCAATTGAAGCAACCCCAGATCATAACACTGCCTCCAGAGGCTTGTACAGTGGGCACTATGCATGACGGGTGCAACGGCAACATTTTTTTTAGCCAGGCAGTGTATAGCTGCAGTTTTGATGCAAACAGAGTAGATGGCTATCTAACGTTAGCTAGCTTCGCGTCGGGTGGTTCTCTGCTTCCACATGCATTAATAAAATCATTAATCATATAACGTTACCACACGCCTCGCTGTGGATTATCCCTTACGTAACGTTTTGCATCATGTCGGACTCTGTATCATCGCGCTGAGCATTAAAGTGGACTTCTAGAACCACCTGATTTGAGCAAGCCCCACGTCTTAGTGCTAATTTGATTTAATAATTTGTACTGGGGATTGGTGTGTTAAGTATTGCAGGAAAATCATGGAATGTATTTACACCAATTGCTATCCATTTAGCTTCAACGCACATCAGTAATGCGGTGCGTATGCCTGCAGGTTGGGTGGTTGTGAGTGATGGTAGATGGTGGTTGGGTCAGTAATGCGGTGTGTATGCCTGCAGGTTGGGTGGTTGTGAGTGATGGTAGATGGTGGTTGGGTCAGTAATGCGGTGCGTATGCCTGTAGGTTGGGTGGTTGTGAGTGATGGCAGATGGTGGTTGGGTCAGTAATGCGGTGCGTATGCCTGCAGGTTGGGTGGTTGTGAGTGATGGTAGATAGTGGTTGGGTCAGTAGTGCGGTGCGTATCCCTGCAGGTTGGGTAGTTGTGAGTGATGGTAGATGGTGGTTGGGTCAGTAGTGCGGTGTGTATGCCTGCAGGTTGGGTGGTTGTGAGTGATGGTAGATGGTGGTTGGGTCAGTAGTGCGGTGCGTATGCCTGCAGGTTGGGTGGTTGTGAGTGATGGTAGATGGTGGTTGGGTCAGTAGTGCGGTGCGTATGCCTGTAGGTTGGGTGTTTGTGAGTGATGGTAGATGGTGGTTGGGTCAGTAGTGCGGTGCGTATGCCTGTAGGTTGGGTGTTTGTGAGTGATGGTAGATGGTGGTTGGGTCAGTAGTGCGGTGTGTATGCCTGCAGGTTGGGTGGTTGTGAGTGATGGTAGATGGTGGTTGGGTCAGTAATGTGGTGCGTATGCCTGCAGGTTGGGTGGTTGTGAGTGATGGCAGATGGTGGTTGGGTCAGTAATGTGGTGCGTATGCCTGCAGGTTGGGTGGTTGTGAGTGATGGCAGATGGTGGTTGGGTCAGTAATGTGGTGCGTATGCCTGCAGGTTGGGTGGTTGTGAGTGATGGCAGATGGTGGTTGGGTCAGTAGTGCGGTGCGTATGCCTGTAGGTTGGGTGGTTGTGAGTGATGGTCGATGGTGGTGGGGTCAGTAGTGCGGTGCGTATGCCTGCAAGTTGGGTGGTTGTGAGTGATGATAGATGGTGGTTGGGTCAGTAGTGCGGTGCATATGCCTGCAGGTTGGGTGGTTGTGAGTGATGGTAGATGGTGGTTGGGTCAGTAATGCGGTGCGTATGCCTGCAGGTTGGGTGGTTGTGAGTGATGGCAGATGGTGGTTGGGTCAGTAGTGCGGTGCGTATGCCTGCAGGTTGGGTGGTTGTGAGTGATGATAGATGGTGGTTGGGTCAGTAGTGCGGTGCATATGCCTGCAGGTTGGGTGGTTGTGAGTGATGGCAGATGGTGGTTGGGTCAGTAATGTGGTGCGTATGCCTGCAGGTTGGGTGGTTGTGAGTGATGGCAGATGGTGGTTGGGTCAGTAGTGCGGTGCGTATGCCTGCAGGTTGGGTGGTTGTGAGTGATGGTAGATGGTGGTTGGGTCAGTAATGCGGTGCGTATGCCTGTAGGTTGGGTGGTTGTGAGTGATGGCAGATGGTGGTTGGGTCAGTAGTGCGGTGCGTATGCCTGTAGGTTGGGTGGTTGTGAGTGATGGTAGATGGTGGTTGGGTCAGTAGTGCGGTGCGTATGCCTGCAGGTTGGGTGGTTGTGAGTGATGGTAGATGGTGTTGGGGTCAGTAGTGCGGTGCGTAGGCCTGCAGGTTGGGTGGTTGTGAGTGATGATAGATGGTGGTGGGGTCAGTAGTGCGGTGCGTATGCCTGCAAGTTGGGTGGTTGTGAGTGATGATAGATGGTGGTTGGGTCAGTAGTGCGGTGCGTATGCCTGCAGGTTGGCTGGTTGTGAGGGATGGTAGATGGTGGTTGGGTCAGTAATGCGGTGCGTATGCCTGTAGGTTGGGTGGTTGTGAGTGATGGTAGATGGTGGTTGGGTCAGTAGTGCGGTGCGTATGCCTGCAGGTTGGGTGGTTGTGAGTGATGGCAGATGGTGGTTGGGTCAGTAGTGCGGTGCGTATGCCTGCAGGTTGGCTGGTTGTGAGGGATGGTAGATGGTGGTTGGGTCAGTAATGCGGTGCGTATGCCTGTAGGTTGGGTGATTGTGAGTGATGGTAGATGGTGGTTGGGTCAGTAATGCGGTGCGTATACCTGCAGGTTGGGTGGTTGTGAGTGATGGTAGATGGCGGTTGGGTCAGTAATGCGGTGCGTATGCCTGCAGGTTGGGTGGTTGTGAGTGATGGTAGATGGTGGTTGGGTCAGTAATGCGGTGCGTATGCCTGCAGGTTGGGTGGTTGTGAGTGATGGTAGATGGTGGTTGGGTCAGTAATGTGGTGCGTATGCCTGCAGGTTGGGTGATTGTGAGTGATGGTAGATGGTGGTTGGGTCAGTAATGCGGTGCGTATGCCTGTAGGTTGGGTGGTTGTGAGTGATGGTAGATGGTGGTTGGGTCAGTAGTGCGGTGCGTATGCCTGCAGGTTGGGTGGTTGTGAGTGATGGCAGATGGTGGTTGGGTCAGTAGTGCGGTGCGTATGCCTGCAGGTTGGCTGGTTGTGAGGGATGGTAGATGGTGGTTGGGTCAGTAATGCGGTGCGTATGCCTGTAGGTTGGGTGGTTGTGAGTGATGGTAGATGGTGGTTGGGTCAGTAGTGCGGTGCGTATGCCTGTAGGTTGGGTGGTTGTGAGTGATGGTAGATGGCGGTTGGGTCAGTAATGCGGTGCGTATGCCTGCAGGTTGGGTGGTTGTGAGTGATGGTAGATGGTGGTTGGGTCAGTAATGTGGTGCGTATGCCTGCAGGTTGGGTGATTGTGAGTGATGGTAGATGGTGGTTGGGTCAGTAATGCGGTGCGTATGCCTGTAGGTTGGGTGGTTGTGAGTGATGGTAGATGGCGGTTGGGTCAGTAATGCGGTGCGTATGCCTGCAGGTTGGGTGGTTGTGAGTGATGGTAGATGGTGGTTGGGTCAGTAATGCGGTGCGTATGCCTGCAGGTTGGGTGGTTGTGAGTGATGGTAGATGGTGGTTGGGTAAGTAATGCGGTGCATATGCCTGCAGGTTGGGACGCAGAGACAGACTGGAAGGACGTTCTGTCTGGAGGAGAGAAGCAGAGGATGGGAATGGCCCGGATGTTTTATCACAAGTACGAGAAAAATCTGTCTGTATGTCTGTTTTTCACACCTGCATTACACCAGAGAAAACCTCATTCATCTATATGTCTGTCTGTCTTTCTGTCCTTCACATCTGTATATATATACCAGAGAAAACCTCACCTGTCTGTCTGTCTGTAATGCCTGCATTATACCAAAGAAAACCTCATCCGTCTGTCTGTCTCACCATGTGTTATAACCATGAAAATCACCTGTCTGTCTGTCTGGCTAAATCTTCTATCTTCAGGCCAAAGTATGCCCTTTTGGATGAGTGCACAAGTGCTGTCAGCATCGACGTGGAGGGGAAGATTTTCCAGGCTGCAAAGGATGCTGGGATTTCCCTGCTGTCTATTACCCATAGACCATCTCTCTGGTGAGTGAAGAATACAGATTCTCACTACGACATCTTGAGCATTTTTATGATCACCATCACTTGTGCATCTCCTGTATCTTCTGAAAATAAAAATTCTAAAATGGGTATTGTGCCCTAAACTCTTCATGCGACCTGAGCTCATCCAAATATAGATGGATTGATTGGCACTCGAGACCTTGCTTCTCAGCCAATAAGGAGGCCTGTATGAGTTTGAGTAGGTTTGAATGTCTGCGCCTAGCAACAAAAGGTCTTTAGTGAGCTTTGTCACCCTGTCAAAACTGAAATGACTCCAGGTCGCCCCCACAGACTGGCATATGCTGCAGCTTCTCGCTCTCGCTAATTCTCTCGCTCTCTCTCTCCCTCTCTACTATTCTCTTTCTCTCTCTCTCTCTCTCTCTCTCCCTCCCTCTCTTTCTCTCTCTCCCCCTTTCTCCCTTTCTCTCTCTCCTTCCCTCTCTTTCTCTCTCTCTCTCCCTCCCTCTCTTTCTTTCTCTCTCTTTCCCTCCCTCTCTTTCTCTCTCTCCCTCCCTCTCTTTCTCTCTCTCTCTCCCTCCCTCCCTTTCTCTCTCTCTCTCCCTCCCTCCCTTTCTCTCTCTCCCTCCCTTTCTCTCTCTCTCTCCCTCCCTCCCTTTCTCTCTCTCTCTCCCTCCCTCCCTTTCTCTCTCTCCCTCCCTTTCTCTCTCTCTCTCCCTCCCTCTCTTCCATTCTCTCTCTCTCTCCCCCTACCTCCTTCCCATTCTCTCTCTCTCTCTGACGGGCAGGAAACACCACACTCACCTCCTGCAGTTTGACGGGGAGGGGGGCTGGCGGTTTGAGCCGCTGGACACCGCCACGCGCCTCTCCCTGACTGAGGAGAAGCAGCGCCTGGAGACTCAGCTGGCGGGAATTCCCAAGATGCAACACAGACTGAATGAGCTGTGTGGGATCCTGGGTGATGACTCGGCTCTGAAGACGAGCAACTCAGGAGACCGAGAGTGACCGAGAATGAGACCGAGAGTGAGACAGAGACTTGACTTTATTAGCCCTTTATTAGCAGCTATAGATAAAGAGCAGATTGCTTACAAATCAACCACCACCCAAATGCAGCAAAAAAAGTGAGAGAGACCAATTTCTATTTTTAATATCAAGTGAGAAATATTAATATCAAAAGAGTCAATATCATCTGCATATTCATTAGTTCAGAGCAGTACTTTCCATTGCCAGCAGCTGGATACCACTTTTTATAACAATTACAAAATGTGATAATGATGTAATCACAATTATTATAGTAATACGTAATTACCACAGATATTTGACCATAAAAAGTGGTGCAAATGCCAAATGTTTTAGCAGTTTCATTCACCTCATAAGATTGACTACAAACGCCTGCTCTTTTAAATGGCCAAATATATTTTTTTAAGTAACTATTATATTAAGGTCCAGTTTATTTTTTTAGTATTCCTCCATTCTGAGGTTTATACAAATAGTGCTAAAAATGGTACACATTTTAAAGTGGGAGATGCAGGAATTAGTTTCTAGAATGAGTTCAAAATCTTTTTTTGGCTTACACCTGAGTTTTGTGCCTTTGAGTCTAAGCCTTTTAATGCTGAATTATGGAGGGAGGCCTTAGAATTCTGCTTGTGTGATGCTGCTTGCTACAGTTGACTGTAGTTAGTGTTATGACTGCTGAACGAGTTAAAGACAGGTCCCAGATACAGGAAATGTTCTTTCAACGTTGCTGCAATGTTTCGAACAGCATGATGCGAATGTGATTTTCCTGAAAGCAATGATTTGCAAATCCTTTTTGACCTGTATTCAATTGAAAATAGTACAAAGACAAGATATTTTATGTTAACTAATCAACTTTATTGTTTTTTGTAAATATACGCTCATTCTAAATTTGATGCCTGCAACACATCAAAAATATCTCTTCTTTGTACTGTTTTCAATTAAATATATGTAAAAGATAATTTACAAATCACTGCTTTCTGCTTTTATTTGCATTTTACATACTGTCCCGTTTGTATCTGTCTGATTGAGCTGACAGGATCTGTCTCCAGAGATCAACCTTATCAGCAAGTGTTTATGAGCTCAAAATGGTGGGTTTATCCACCATGCACCTGTTGTTCGGTTCAATTATGGAAACTCCAAAAGTAATCCCTATATCACTGTATATCACTATATACTGTATATTACAACCTACTATGTGGATAGGTGCTTATATTAGAATTGTTTGTCAAAACATACATCTTAACTCAGTGCCTTTGATGCAAAAATACTGCCAAAATAGGAAATTGTATGATCAAATATTAAACTTGTACATGTAATAGAAGAAAGCATGCCCACTTCCTGCGTCACTGATTCACTCAGCCAATCATGGAAGGGCTGGATATTGTGCGTTTTCTAGTGGGAATTTGAAAGCCATAAATAATAAATAGATAGTATATATATTTCTACCATTACATGGCCTTAAAAGGGCAAGTGATCCTTTGATAGAAAAAAGTTTTTAATTGAATTAAGTGTTTAATTGAAAACATTTAAAAGCTGATTCCAAATATGGTTGGAATAAAAACAGGCACAGGGGGAGTCACCTGCATTGAGTTTGGGAACACCTGCTGGTGTTACATGTTTTAAAGGTTTGGTACCTTGCTTAGGGGTCCCACACGCAGCCCTAGAACAGAATCCCGTTGGCAAACCTGCAGGGCACTCGCCGCCCCATTCCACAACCACTATGACAGGGGTTCCTAAACTGTGGGCAGGGATCCACAGGTGCATCCTGGGAAGGGGCGAGGAGGATCACAAGAGTTACGTGACTGTACAGTACATTCTCTACAGTCAGATTGCACACCGTACGATTGTGTTCACTCACGTTAAAAGACATTACTTTAGTTTTCCCATTTGAACATGTTAGGCTATGGGTTTCCTTATTCACTTAAGTTTCCATTTTTGTTGTAGCTCATGGATTTTGACAGTTTGGGTGCAGTGCACCATTGGCAGGGGTGACACAGGGAGAGACTCGGCGCTTTAATTGCTGATGTTGACGTTTCACGTTACCGCAAGCTTCACCCGTAACCGGCCACTGCTATTAGTGATTGGTCTGCATAGGAACCTGGGAATGGATTAATAAAGCTGCAACTTGATTTAAAAAAAGGTTACCCCTCTAATGACTTCTCAGGCTGAACTGTGGGGATATGAATGCTTTTGTTTTTTTTCCTGATTTTTCCCTTTTTCTCCCAATTTGGTAGCCAATCGGACCCTATGCAATTCAATTCCCCCCGTGTAGCAACCGCTAGAGCATCGCTGCTACAACCCCTTCGGCTGGTCGCAGGAAAGAGGGTGCCACGTCCTCTTCAGGGCACGACTGCTCGAGCTCCTAACCTTGATTCCAGCTCGCTGTCTTATGTGCGACGATTCTCTCCGAGTCCCTCCCGCCACCCCGGGAGCAGCCAACGATTGCCTCTCCCTCAAGGCGCCGGCCATACTCGGATCTGGCAGGACAGATCCTCGGGGCGCAACCGCACAGAGAGAACGTCTGCACCTCTGTCCACTGCACCATCTGAATGTGCTTTTAAAAAAAATAAAATGTGCTTTTTTTTGTGAATACATTTTTTTTTTGTGGTCTGGGTGGTCAGGATGAGGAGGTGGTATTTCACATATCACTTTCCCAATACACACACACACACACACAGATACATGCACACACTTTTCCAATATAATACATAAGACAGATCATTTTTAAGTTAAATGACAACTTGCATCTAACCTCTTCTGGTTTTTGACACTTTCTTGCATATTGCTGTGTTTTCTGTGTGGAGACCTTTGAGAGAGCAGAATCCAGTCCTCACTTTGATTGAACAGGGTCTGGGCTGCATTATCGCAGCACACCACAAGGTGGCGCCAAATGCTTTCTATTTATTCTGATCTTGGCTTTGCTTTATTGAGTACACCTGTATTCACTAAATAAATCCACACACATAATGGTTTCTTGGCAGATATTTGTAGATAAACTGCTCTGTAGACATTGTAGACACATAATGCGAGGTCACATAATCACACCCAGTTGAAAGCGTCCTCTTGATTGTCATCCATTGTCACTTTGGTGATGTCATGCCATGTAAATAACTGGCTATCCCTCCTTTATATTGTCTCGTGACTTGACTTCACAAGCCATGTGAGGACACTCGGGATATCATTCTGTCACCTGTAAGTGTTCCAAATTTATTTTATCTCAGTTTTAATAAACGTAAATGAGCCTTTCCTTGTTGTGTGTAAACGGATGTGGTGTGCAAAGACCAAACCACTCTCCCCCTCTGGTGTGTACTAAATCAGTGTGTACAGTAAACACTGTTTAATGCCACTGCAGGTTTCATGTCCATTTGGCCCACCCACGTGTTTACATGTAAATGTAATGTGAGCCTGCATTGTAAATGGCATGCAAAAAATGCTTCTATCGCAGATAACTGTTGTTCATTGTGCCCTGTGGTCACCACCATTCACTACTATAGCTCGTTTTTTTAATTAAAGGAAGATAATTTAGTTCAGTTAAAATAGTAGATTTATTAGAAGATAAAAATGGTATACACTAGCGTTTAGACGGACCTTTTTACTATAGTTATACAAATAGGCTACGTTGCCAAACGATGACCAGCATGGCATATTATCTTTCAAATGATGTTGCAAACGTATGTCAGTGTATTCATGGTGTATTCAAATGATCTCGGAAGTCGGAATATTTCCGATTTACGAGAAGAAAAAAGATTTGAATGTGACAGCCCGGTGATGAGATGGTGACGAGTTAATGACAACGATCATCTGGAAATCCGACATTCGACCAAGGTGACAAAAAATGCGTCAAAGGTAAACAGCTGAGTATCTGTAAACATAGAGAGATCTGGAGCTAGAGAGACCCGTTGCGTGGTATATGTAGTCTTTCACCTTCTGCGCTTGTTGTCATCTTCAATCGTTTTTGCATACGCTATTTAAAACATTTTGAACTGCAAATGCTGATCAGAGGCCAGCCAAACAAGCATTAGCTTTCTGCGGACGTCCATGTTTTTTTATTTTACCGCTGACCATTTGAATACCTTTACCGTAACAAACGGGACCATCGTCACAGCAAACATCACGCACGATCCTCCCGAGTTGGCCACTTGAATACACCATCTGATGTGAACTCGCAATCCAGCAGAGCGGCACAGTTCGGAAGGCGTGGCTTGCTGGCAGAACGGCGCAAGCGAAGCGCACGAATGCGCGAGTCTGACAATCCCATGCACTCGTCCCACAAGCCTGTTGGAGACGGCGCAGGAGCAGGCTTCGTGCAACAACAGCCTTGTCATTGAATTAACAGCACAACAGAATGCTTGCTCGGCGAACTTGCGGCTGCTACAACAGGCAAACAGCTGACGGAATTTGCGGCTGCGGGTATTGAAAGACCTTGTATTTAAAAACATGGTTGAGAAGCGGAGGTGAGCTTGTGCTTTTTCTGTCGTCTGGAGCGGTGGACAGATACGCTCTCGGCAGCTCACCAATATAACAAACAAATAATCCACTGATTCGTTTTTATCATTCGCGCAGTTGTTTGTAAACGCTGGTGAAAATGACCATGTCTACCGGACAAGATGAAAGCTCCGTCCGAGTGGCTCTGAGGTAAGGGATCTACGATTTAGCCTATTTTTGCTTTTGCACAGCGAAGCCAGCATGATCCCTCTTATTCTGAAGAACCTGTTATTGCAAGCATGTGTGTTCAGTGGAGTCTTAGGACTGGTATCAGTAACATGTTAAATTATTGAGGCCAAGATACAGTTGCATTTTACGTCCTTAGATTACATATAAAGCATTGTGTTAAATTTGCGATGTCCTGTTCCAGTTCAGTCACAAAGCAGCACCGCCTTTTTTGCAGCGTGCAACGCTTTTATTGTTAGAGGATTAAGCTTGTTCCACCAAGTGGTCATACGCCTGCATATAGGCCTGTACTAGTCTACTAATGTGGTCCAAGAGGTACGAACTAGACAGTTAACGTCAACGCGCTGTCGATACGTAAGGTGTCCACGCTAAATGGTGACACATGAAAAATTTCAACAAAGCATGATGTCAACGGCGTAGCGTCGTCACACCGGCGGTATCATCTTTGTTTATAAATGGATGAAATATTAATAAATCATAATATTATGCATTTGTGTCTTGCCAATGGATAAAATGTATGAATCCATTTTAGTAGTCATTATTAATAACACAGCAAGATAACTGAAAGGTAAACGGATCTCTTTGTCCACATGCTACGGAACGCCCAACGAACAAACCTTTTCATCATCCCCTTGTATCTTGCAGGAGTGGGACAGCGTTTATTGCATTTTCTAGTCAACTTTTTTTTTTAAATCTCCGTGAAGTTAGCAATTTGTCCAAAAGCAACAAAAAGGCAAAAATGAAACACATTGCCGAAAATGTTTTATGTATGAATTAATAATATATAGCCTAATAATAATGATAATAATTATTATAATAATACAAAAATCTATTATAATGGTAGTTGTTATTATTAGAAATTTTTCTGCTGTGAAATATTGATAGAAGCTGCCGAGGTTAAGTATCTCCTTTGGTTATACAGGAAATGTTTGTGTTTGAGACCTGAGCAGACAGGTGTTGGTGGAGTGATGCATTTCTCCCTTTGACACAGGGAATTTGAGAAAAGAAAGGGAATTAGCAGATCTTATCTGTGTATCTGTCTGTGATCTCGGGCAGTGGCTGTCCTGAGTTTGGGTGGATTTATGTAGCCTACTCTGTTGATGACGGCTTGAATTCTTTATCACCTTCTATATCGCAAAGATTTTTTTCCTTTTTCTTTGCGACCGTTTAACCGTTATTAAATGAGGAATTGGCAGCGCCACATACGTGTGAGCTATGTATATGTTGGAAGCTGCGTCGTGTTTTGTGGTAGTTCATGTTTTACCTGTTGCTGCTGTTTGTGTCGCTCTCTTTCTCATGGTAACAGTGACAGTCAGGCTGTCAGCCTTTATTTATTTGTATTTGACATATTTATGAGTTTTACTGCTGTGTGTGGTTTGATCACTCATGGTTTTTGGCTCAAGTGTACGGCTTACATTCTAGTTAGCAAGGGGAGGGGGGGGTGGCTCACTTCTATGTGACCCAGGTTTGCACACCAGCTTCACCTGTCACTTCACCTGTTTTCCCTTGAATCCAGAGACTGTCGTGAACACACGCTGTCACACCCACTGAGTTGCAGCTCATTAACATTTCACATAGTTGTAAGAAGTGCAGCTCGGTATGGAGACCCCTATGGAGACGTTTTATAACGTCTCCATTATAAAATTCTCTGTGCTTTGCCCTGACCTTTTCTTTACGCTGGCAGTGCTTCAACAATGACACAGCACAAGGGAGGCTAACTAAGCACAATGCTTCAACAATGACACAGCACAAGGAAGGCTAACTGAAGCACAGTGCTTCAACAATGACACAGCACAAGGAAGGCTAACTAAGCACAATGCTTCAACAATGACACAGCACAAGGAAGGCTAACTAAGCACAATGCTTCAACAATGACACAGCACAAGGAAGGCTAACTAAGCACAATGCTTCAACAATGACACAGCACAAGGAAGGCTAACTAAGCACAATGCTTCAGCAATGACACAGCACAAAGAAGGCTAACTAAGCACAATGCTTCAACAATGACACAGCACAAGGAAGGCTAACTAAGCACAATGCTTCAACAATGACACAGCACAAGGAAGGCTAACTAAGCACAATGCTTCAACAATGACACAGCACAAGGAAGGCTAACTAAGCACAATGCTTCAACAATGACACAGCACAAGGAAGGCTAACTAAGCACAATGCTTCAACAATGACACAGCACAAGGAAGGCTAACTAAGCACAATGCTTCAACAATGACACAGCACAAGGAAGGCTAACTAAGCACAATGCTTCAGCAATGACACAGCACAAAGAAGGCTAACTGAAGCACAGTGCTTCAACAATGACACAGCACAAGGAAGGCTAACTGAAGCACAGTGCTTCAACAATGACACAGCACAAAGAGGGCTAACTGAAGCACGATGCTTCAGCAATGACACAGCACAAGGAAGGCTAACTAAGCACAATGCTTCAACAATGACACAGCACAAGGAAGGCTAACTAAGCACAATGCTTCAACAATGACACAGCACAAGGAAGGCTAACTAAGCACAATGCTTCAGCAATGACACAGCACAAAGAAGGATAACTAAGCACAATGCTTCAACAATGACACAGCACAAGGAAGGCTAACTAAGCACAATGCTTCAACAATGACACAGCACAAGGAAGGCTAACTAAGCACAATGCTTCAACAATGACACAGCACAAGGAAGGCTAACTAAGCACAATGCTTCAACAATGACACAGCACAAGGAAGGCTAACTAAGCACAATGCTTCAACAATGACACAGCACAAGGAAGGCTAACTAAGCACAATGCTTCAGCAATGACACAGCACAAAGAAGGCTAACTGAAGCACAGTGCTTCAACAATGACACAGCACAAGGAAGGCTAACTGAAGCACAGTGCTTCAACAATGACACAGCACAAAGAGGGCTAACTGAAGCACGATGCTTCAGCAATGACACAGCACAAGGAAGGCTAACTGAAGCACGATGCTTCAGCAATGACACAGGAGCAGGAACCATTACCTATTCAAAAGATCTTTATGATCTGGATGTTGCATTTTTTTTTTTAAAACATCATAATATTTTCGTAGAACCTCTCACTCACTTAGTACATACTATCTATATTGAGCAGAAAGTTCCCTGAAGGATGGTAGCAAGCAAGAGTGATACCCGTTTTAAAGTCTGGAGCACCCGACCAAGCAAGTAATTATAGTCCGATTAGTATTCTACCAGTTTTATCTAAAGTATTGGAAAAGGTTGTCGCCATGCAACTGATGGATTATTTGGATTTCGCCCTAAATATTCTACAGAGAGTGCAACTTGTCTCTTTTTGGAGAAACTAAAATACTCTATAGATAAAGATAATCTGACGGGGGCTGTTTTCCTGGATTTTAAAAAGGCATTTGATACCATAAATCACAGTATTTTTATTTCTAAATTATCCAAATAAAATTTTTCCGGAACTGCACTGTCTTGGTTTCAGTCTTACCTCTGGAACCGTCAACAGTGCGTCACGGTTAATAATAACAAATCCTCATTCTTGGATAATAAAATGGGAATTCCACAGGGATCCGTACTCGGACCCCTTCCTTTTAGTTTATATATAAATGATCTTCCAGACTCATGTCAAGGAGCTGGTTTCCAGATGTACACAAATATATGTTATATATGTGTCAGGTAAGTCTGCCAACGCAGTTACCGTACAGTTGATTGATCATCTAACATACATAACGACATGGTTGGATAATTCTTGTTTGACACTTAATGTTAAAAAAACGGTGTCTATTTGCTTTTCATCCAGGAGACGACCCACACCAGACAAACTAGATATTATAAATGATGAGCTAGTTGCGCAGGTGACAGAAGTGAAATGTCTCGGTATTATACTGGATCCCCAATTAAAATTTGAGAAGCATGTTAAAAACCAGAGTAGAATTGTAAAAGTCAACTTGTACTCATTTAGACTAATCAGAAACTGTTTTTGATTGGTTTATTGCATGTCACGCCCAAGACACACCTATAATTAATGAAGAGACTAGGTTCAGCCCATTTGTACGTCGCACCGTGCTTAGCGCTCAAAAAGCACGCTGTCAAACTAGCAAAAGTGGACTTGGACATGCCCTAAATGCACTTTAGGCCATACGCTTAGACAAAGCGCTAAGATTGCCAAGATGGAGCCCGTTGTCTTTAATTATTCCACTGTGATGCACATTGAGCTTATTGGTAACAATAAAGTGTATTATTAGTATTAGTATTATTTATTTGTATTTTTTTATGGGAGGGGCTGATCACAAGAGTGGGTGTTTATGAGGAGTATTTTATTGGAGTTGAGAATGATAAAGAATTCATAAATCAATGGAGTTCAAATCAGTATATAGTTTATTATTATATAAAAGAGAACAAATAAAAAATAAATAAGGAAAATAACTTGTTGTTCTTCCCTGTAGTATTTCATATCCTCACCAGGATTCATTGATGAATTATGAGAAATGATTCATCATAAATGTTCTGCAGGAGCTGATGTTATGTAGTCATCCATATCTCTCTTCAGATCAGATGTTCAATCCAATACTTTTATCTGTTTATATTTCTTTCATTGTTTCTCAGCCTGTGTTGCTAAGAAGAATACAGTGGTGAAACAGTAATGAAACAATGAAGAATCATTTTTAATTCATTTTGTGTGTGCGTGCAGGTGCGTGTGCGTGTGCGTGTGCGTGCGCGCGTGCCGTTTTCCGCTGTTTTCTAAAAGAAATGTTCGGTGACGAGGTCTTTTCTTTTTCTTTTTTTTTTTTGCATTGCATTGTTGCGCTCTGCCGAACTGAGGTCAGACTTTGGCCTGGATCACTGAGCACTAAGGTTTTTGTGTAATGTTACCTTTTCATACTCTGAGAATATGGTAATATCTCTCTCTCTCTCGCTCTCTCTCTCTCTCTATATATATATAGCGTTACATTTTTGTGCAGATGAGGTGGGACATGTCGTTCTCCTGGTCTCAGTGTTACTCTTGGGGTACAGGCTGGGTTTCAGTACAGAGACCTCTCTGTTTGGTTGACCTTGATTATCTTCCAAGGAGAGAGAGAGATCAGTGTGAAATGTGTCTGCTGTAGTGTCAGACTAACCTCAGTATCTTTGACTCTGTTTTGTTTCATATTTTTAATATGAGATACCATAGATGTCTCAAGCATAATTTGTTATCTGTCAGATTGTCAACTACTTTTTTTTTTTTTACAATTGTCAGATTGTTAGTTTTGCTGGACTTCACGAAGAACAAAGCCGTCTCACGTCGTTGTTGTAGTTGAAGCCACTCCACATATCCGGTTTTAATTCCCAGGATGCGTTGAAAGCCGCACGCATTCATAATGGCTTACTGTTGACACCTGCTGAATACTAGCTACCATGGCAACCTCCTGATCATTACTCGGCATTACTTAGTGGGGAAAAAGCAGGGCTGGTGTTCAGTGTGAGGGCTGGCGTTATACAAAATGACTGACAGGTCTGTACCAATTTACAATGAGCATGTCTGAACCTTATTCTTCTGCGGTTTCTCAGAGAGACGGTGCCTGTCCAAACTTGCCACGCTAATCCTGTCCGCTAACAATATTTAATGCTTAATTTCCAGTTCAAAGGGAGATAGAAAGAGAATTTTGTGATATTCTGTTACCAGCTTGTGGAAAAATATGCGCGGTATATCAAAATGGTGGTAAAATGTGTGTGTAAATTGGTGTGTAAAAAGAACTGCAGATATCAGCTTACCTGTAGGATAGAGGTGTATTATAATAATAACATGTTTTTTTTTACATCATACATCATGAAAGTATAGATAGAATAAAGAGAGAGAGAGATTTTTGTGGGTGGTAAGAGGGATATCTAGAGAGAGGCCTTTCATGGAACGTGTGTGTGTGTGTGTGTGTGTGTTTGTGTGAGTGGTGAGTGATTGATTGAGTGCCCTATTTGAGTTCTAGCCCTGTTCATATCACCGCACGTCAATCTCTAATCCATCCACTTTAAATATTGCTCTGTTGGGAATAGAGAGTCTTGAGTACACGTGGAAGTCATCGCTCAGCTGTTCTTTTAGAGTCAAAGTGGGGGGGGGGGGGGGGGGGTTTCTAGGTCTCTTGAGTGTCCCTAGGTTGTGTGCATCCTCCCTGCCCTGCACAATTCTGCATGTGGGTTAAGAGTCACTGGGCCAGTGGTCACTGTGTAATCTCCCAGAATCCCCCGAGAGACGTGTGATCCTACAATGTTACCCTCTTCCCCGATGAAAACATCACCACAAGGTAAATTCTGGAGTGCTGATCTAGGATCAGTTTACCATTTTTTTTAAAAAATGTATAAGGTTAGGATATGGACAGGGGAAACCTGATCCTAGATCAGCTCTCCTACTCTGAGATGCTTTATGAATAGGGGTCCTGGAGCCATCGTATTATTTTCAGAGCTCTGCAAATGTTGCATTTTTAATGCCTTCATAACAGCGCAGACGTATTCACTCTGTGAACCTCTGTTGGAGAGGAGGTGGGATGGTGTCCGTTTTCCATCTGTTTTTTCCGTGCTGCTGGCAAGTGGTGTCAGACAGATGGAGCCCGACATGCTCTCTGTGCCCGTTTCTGGAAATTTACCCAGAAGTCTGCTCTGTGACCTCGTGTCCTGATGCCACTCGGACTTTGTACAAAGAGAGCTAATTGATTTAGCACTGGTGCTTTTCTGTGCCATTGTGCCTTTGTTTAAACATGGAACGTTTATGTTTTGTATTTTATGGCTGCTATCTTAGCCAGGTCTCCCTTGGAAAAAGAGATTTTTATCTCAAGAGACTTCCGGTTTAAGTAATGGTTAAATAAACTGAAAATGTCAGTAGGTTGTCAGAGGTGTGGAGGTGGGGCTTTCCTGAGATTCTGAATCAGGAGAGTGACATTACATTTCCATACACTGCATATGACCAATTACCTTTGACGTTGTTAACCATAGAAACGTCTTCCAGAGAGAACCGCAATGTAGTCAATTTTGAAATGGTTACAAATTAACAAATGAAGGCTCCACATTGTCCGTGTAAAATACCAAAGTATCTTCAAAACATCTTTATTTTTCTTGATATGAAGGAAGCTTGTAATAGTGTTTCTGTGTCTTAAGGGCAAACCATAGGGGCAAACACACACCAGTTAGACCTTTCATTGGCAATCAGGCCAGCCAATCAGAGCTCATTAAACAGGAGCGTTATCTTTGGCAAACAAAGGCACTCGACGCTAATCAAAGTCCAAAAATGATTGAGAAGAAGGACTGGGATGACTGGGTAAATGGTTAAAGGCTGCCGTGCCGCACGCTGCTTTTTCTTTAACTATCTTTAATGCTTTTCCCTCTTTTTCTCCGAGTCGTATATTCCACCCGGGCTCATTGGTACAAGTGCTGCCTGCCTAAACTCGTGAAGTAACCGCTGCTTCTCTTCACACCCCGCACCACTCATTGAGCTTGTACTGGCTTGAGTTGTAAGAGAATAGAGAACAGATATGGCGCCCAGCCACACACTGGAGCAGTGCCTTAACAGATACCAGACTGTGGGGCCCATCCACACACTGGTACAGTGCCTTAACAGATACCAGACCATGGGGCCCATCCACGCACTGGAACAGTGCCTTAACAGATACCAGACTGTGGGGCCCATCCACACACTGGTACAGTGCCTTAACAGATACCAGACCATGGGGCCCATCCACACACTGGAACAGTGCCTTAACAGATACCAGACTGTGGGGCCCATCTACACACTGGTATATTGCCTTAACAGATACCAGACCGTGGGGCCCATCTACACACTGGAACAGTGCCTTACAGATACCAGACCATGGGGCCCATCTACACACTGGAACAGTGTCTTAACAGATGACTGTTTTTTAATATCTGCAGGTCGGCTGTGAGTGTTTAAGTGTTTAAGGGGTGTACTTTTGGTAAAACGGCAGCGTTGATGTTCTTCTTGGTGAAGAGGTCCAAAGGCAAGCTTTAAGGCCTTTTCTCCTGTCAGGATGCTCTACTATAAGTATTCTGCCATGGCATGGAATTGGCATATAACAGAGAGCACATTATGTAAATTTGCACTTAAGAAAATTTTGTTATTTTTTTTTCATTTCCATAGAGAACGCCCCACAAAAGGAACAGAAAATATTTTCTGAAGCTTGTCCCAAGTGAATTGCACAAGATAGTGAAATCTCGCCTGGGGCGTTCTTAACGGCAGAAAATCAGGGCCCCAGCCCTAAAGCTCTTGTGAAGCAGTCACTTTCCTTAGCTATTCCTTATTGGTGTCATTGTGAAGGCTGGCCGTGAGCTCCCTTACCGACCTGAACGAATATGCAACACCAGAGAGACTGTCCAACCAAATCAACCTGCATTTAATGCTTGACCGATTTGCAACGTTAAAGGTTCATTTGATTCAGCCTGCTGTTGCCCAGGGATTCTCAGAGGGGTTATTTTAGATGGGATCTGGCTGGGGGAGCAGCCATGTTTTTTTAGTTTTTTTTTTATACCTGTAATATGATTGAGGTACGTAGCGACGCCTCTCTAAATTCTAGCTGCTTAATAATGTTATTGAATAGTTATCTGTTGGGAATAGAGAGTCTTGAGTACATGAACAATATATGAACAATAAATTAAATGTTATTGATCTGCTCAGGACTTGCACGGACACCATGGTAACTTTTATCGAGGCGTGTGATGGGACGTTACCTGAAGCAGTCCACAATGAGTGATGACAGCAGTGCCCAAGCTGGGATTTGACCAACAGGCCTCTGGTCACAGTCTCCATTCCTGACTCACTCTACTTAATACCCTCCACTTGCCAGGCTCTGCTGAGTGACATCACTTCCTCCCCCTGTGATTCTCTGCTGAGTGACATCATGTAACCCCCCCCCCCACCCACAATGCTCTGTGAGTGACATCACTTTCTACAGCCACAATTCTCTTCTGAGTGACATCACGTCCTCCCCCTGCCATGCTCTGCTGAGTGACATCACTTCCTCCCCCTGCCATGCTCTGCTGAGTGACATCACTTCCTCCCCCTGCCATGCTCTGTTGAGTCCCCCCTGCCACTCCCTCCACCCACAATGCTGGCCTGGGTGACATCAGCAGAAGATTCACCTCCAATCTGCCCAACGTCTTCTCGACTACTTATCACCATTGACATGTCAGAATCATTCATTCGTGTAGGTTTTGTCCTTGTCAGTTTATCTTAAGACAGCATACGCAGCAATTTCTGTGTTTTTCTTGCCTCGACCTCCCACAGTTCATTGCAAAGTCTTTGTCTGTGATGTCTCTGAGATATTGGTGAAAGGTTTTATGGGAAGTATAATGCAATGGCAAATTGGAACACTAGTTTTGACAGGTTGACAGGCATGACAGGCTTTTACAAAGGTTTGTTTTACAACCTAGGAAAATGAATGACGCTTGATATTGGTTAGACCACTAACACAATCAACAGATGTATGCATGTAATAAAATGAGGGGTGAGCTTTTATTTTGAAACTCGTCTGCGCATTCTGTGTTTCTTGGTTCCTGTAAGACAACAGGTTTTTTTATTACTGTTGATTGCAGAATGGGATCCTGTCAGAATGGCTGATCCGGCACACTGGTTCTGGTGTAGATTGGGTCTTCTGTGGCTAGACAGTGCCGGTGGCTGACCGTTTCCTGGGAGACGGCGATTGGGCCAGGGTGGACGGATGAGGTCATGGAGACTGCCTGTTCTATCCTGGCCAGTGAGTCAGCAAAGCTGATCAAATTAGCCCCGGCGACTGGCAGACTGTCATTAAGGACAGGATCAATACGCTCACAGGAAATGGCCTGTCTCTTCAGCTTGTGTAGTGTCTCAAAGTAAAAACCCACCAAATAAAACCGATTTTGCAATCGGCAAACAATAACAATAAATCCCAGAAAAGGAAAGCTGTAATGTCCGACTTTGACAGCACTCCTAAAAGTGATAGATCACTCCTGATGATGTAGATGTTTTCTAGGAAAGGTACACATACATCACCATTCATGCTCTTCGCTACCTGCTACCAGCTATCTTTGAGTTTTCAAAATCAGTCGTACATACATGTGTGGGTACTTGTTCTCGTCAGTCGAGTAAGTCATTATTCCTGTCTTTCCAACCTTATTGTGAAACGTGGTGTACGCAACCATCTCCACATTTCTCTTGCCTCAAGCTCACAAGGTTCATAGCAAGGATTTTTTTCTGTGATCTGTTGTTGAATGGCTTGATGGGTATTGTATTATATAATGTATGGCCAGTATAAGCATAAATAATTGTAAAAAGTATTTATTTATAAGCTCATTTTTGATAAGCTCAGTTCAAGTGCTTATCAGAATTAATGATTCGACTGATTATTAGGCATGATATTGTGACTACAGTCAGCATAAATAAATACTTATGCATTTAATTAAATGGAATTGCAGGGGACACATTCAATGGAAATGTTTCCTTTAATAAGCAGATTACCCAGGCTTCAATTTTAATACTGTGTTTATTCTGGGATTATTTTTATGAATATGAATGTCACCGAAAAAGTTGCTGTTCAAACCACGGGCCAAATTTGTCCTATTGCTGATCAGTCAAACCCCCTTTATCACATTCCTCTAATCTCTCACACAAAATAAACACATGTCATTATGGCTGCTGTAGTGTGTGCTGCAAAATAAAATTCCCGTTTCAAATTTCTCAAAAGGCTGTTTTTTTTTTTTTTTTAAACGGAGGGGATGTTTTTAGCGGGAAATTTATTTTTGTGGAGCTGAAAAGTATCAGGGCAGATAGCCTGGCTCATGTGGGATTAAAGTGGGTCACAGAGTGAACTGCAGCTCAGGCTCCTGTGGAGTCGGGTTTCAGAGCTCTTTCCACTCACTCTAATCAGAATAATGAGGCTGGCAGCTTGAGGTTAACAAGAAGTGTCACATGGCCAGGCTCTTATTGTAGTTTGACTGAATTTATCAGAACACACACACACACACACACACACACACACACACACATCCGCCCACGTACGCACAAAGGCACAGGAGCTATAAATACACATTGCACATCTCAAATTCTGTAGTACTCCGATAACCTACAGCAGAGATACTCAAATCAGGCCCTCAGGGCCAATAGCACTGCTGGTTTCCTTTCTTCCCCTTTATCAGGACTAATTTAAACCTCGGACACCAGGTGTGTTAAATATCTCAGTGGCATTCATTGATAAATTAACTATCAGGTAGAAAGGAGAACCAGCAATACTACTGGCCTCAAGGGCTGTTTCCTGACCGACAGTGTTCTGGAAAGTCCGCACACTGTTTCTAGTAGGTTCTAGAACCACACATTGTATAATAAATGTTTCTGTAACTCAGGCCATTATGGCTGCATTTCTGGTTTGTAGATCTCCGGTGGCGCTTATGTTCTCTTGCATTGTAAGTCTCTGGATAAGAGGAGCTTATTAATGTAATAAGAGGTAATGTTACATCCTTGCTTGCCTGACACTTTTCATTAATTTTAGGGACGGCTGAACTCTAAACTCTCCACAGTAACAAAAGCGTGACTTTACTTAACCTGGCGAAGTGAGCGAAGGAGACTGGGCCTGGTCTTCCTCTGGGCTTTTACCACAGCTTTGGGGGGTCACAGTCCATCCCTCACGCTCTGGTCAGAGGGTCGCGTTTCACCGACAGCGCTTTTCAGATGCACCTGCTATCTCTGCATAGGGCAGGGGTCGAGCTCTGGAGGTGACCAGCGCTTAATGATTATCTGGAAAGCGCAGGCTAACTGTCTTTAGCACTTGGCACACCCGCTTGGGCTGGATCAGTGTGTATCTAATACCGTTTCGCCAGACGAGGTCTTAGCGTCTGGCTAAAGGCGTAAAGCAGGAGCAGCCCTAACGGCGGTTGGGAGGAGGCGTAATAGTTAGGCTTTTCGGAGCAGAGGTATGGAGCGGTGTCACATTACGCCTGAGGTGACCGGCAGGTCGTCCTGGCTGCGCAGGTCCGCCGCTCTGTCGGTCACTGTGTGGATGCTCACCTCTAAAAGTCTCTTTTGAGGCTCTTTGGAAATTGGGCGGTTCCGATTTGCTGTGACAAGCATCACTCGTATTGTATCTTGCTTTGCATGACATTTTACCTTCTGGTTTTAGAGGCCATTTGAATAGTTTGGGATTGTAACAAAGTTTTTTTTTTTAAGGTGTTCTATATTTTAAGAAATGATATCAGACTTATGATATCGGACGTATGATATCACACGTCATAGTTTCAGAATTGATGTAATGATATGCTTATACACTCGATTGATTTTATGCAGTCGGAGGGTAAAGGGGGAAATGTACAGAATGCATGCGCTCTGCAATATGCCGGCGCACCTGGGATTCAATTACACCTCCTCTGCACCGCTTTTAGTGCCTGCTCCCGTTTTACGTTTTGAGCTTTTGGGTAAAGATGTGAAGATGCTTGTAAGAGAATCCCCGGCGTGTGGGATTATTGCATCTCTCAATATGCCTTCGCGGAGAGTCTGAAAGCAGCATCTGGGGCGTGATGCGGTCACGTGATTTGCTGCGTCCAGAGTCCACCCCTTAAAAAACATCTTCAAGGCTGATGTCGTAATGTTAGTGTTTAACTTTGTATGGTGCAGTGACCCGTGAAGCTTGTGTCTAACTGGGTCAGACTGCCATGTGCAGGGTTGATTACTGTACATATTTGTCTGTGTTGTACGTTTTCCTGGCTGCTCTGGGACCAGCGGCAAACTTTCTGCGCTGGCCCACGTGGACAGAAAACCATCTACACGGGACATGTTAATAGTGTATACATTCATTTGTTAAATTCAGTCAATTCTTCATTCACCATGTTAGAGTGAGAGAGAGTTTGTTTATTTAGTTCCATTTACAGCAAACAATGTTACCAGGGGCCCCCAGACAGGTGAAAAAACATACAGTATACATCTTCATCAGATGTGTCGATTCTTAGCTATTGGGCCTCAGTTCAGGTTGTTCTCTTCTTGAAGGTAACAAAAAGTAAGCTAGGGTTGTAGGTCCAATAATACATGCATAAGATAATAGCCCCCCCCCCCCCCCCCCTCCAAAGGTCCTCAGACTCACTAAAACCTCCCCAGACACTTGGGCCCCTTTCAGCACCGACTGCAGAACTTTTACCCAATTAACCTACTCGCCCTGCAGTCACAAATAGGCCGGCCTTTTGACCCCTGACCTCTGTCCCCGACAGGATAACTCTACCTGTGGAGCTGAGCGGACACTGAAGCTCATTGTGCTGTTCATAATAATAACAAATAAGAGCTCATCACAATGCATAACCAACATAATAATCATAACATTAGCATTGTGTGCTAGGTAGAGTGACACATGCACATTTTATTTTATTTTTTACGCGTCACTTCATGTTTCTTTATTTCCATTGAGAGTAGACAGAGGGATTCTATTTGACCTGGGGGTATTCCACAAATAGGATTACTGAGTTAGCTGGATAACTGCACTGAGGAAAACCTGGAATCCTCAAAAATCTGGAAAATGCACTGAAATAAAAAGAGCCGTTCCGGGTTTTACTCAGTGCAGTCGTCCTGCTTTGTGCATGTCCTGCATGTCTCCCGAGGAAAGAACTGTAGTAATGGGTTAGGATTGGATCTCAATGTATCATCCAGAGGACAAATTCTCTCGGCAAACAAGGGCGGATCTCAGTCCATTCCGCACGCCGTTGTTAGACTGTTTGCCTTTGATTTAAAAGTGAAAAGCTTTCTCTCACGGTCATTTGCACAACAAGGAAGCGTGTTCCTACTCATAGCTTTCTTATGTAATGTTTAACCCTTGATGTTACAAGCCTAGGATGACATCTTTCAAACTATTGGTGGTATTGAAAATCAGGACCCAGATTCGTATTTTGTACGGGCAAGAAATTCGGCTGAGCGGGACGGCAAGGGAACGCTTTCTCGTAGAGGTTAAAAAATGTTTATATACAGTATTTTTTCTTGGGTTAAAGTTAGTTCATGCATTGTGTTTTTATTTTAGATTTACTGGATTTGTAATGGTTTTATATGTACTGTCTGTGCTTTTGGAATTGAATGTTGGTATTGTTTGTGTGAGAGGGCATAATGTCCAGCATCCCAACCAGGCTTCAGTGGCACTGGAACATTCCACCGTGGGCTGGTTCGTTTTTATTATAGGAAATATCACATCGACCGTGAAACCGTTTGAGCTCCGGAACCAGCCGGAACATTTTGGCCCTCGTCGCCATTGTGTGGGCGAGCGACTAGGGGCCAGGAGAGGACAGGGGAGGGGGAGCGTTCATTTTCCAGGGCTGTGTCCGAATCAACGCCCTTTTATACTACTGAGTATGTTAGTTGAGTACACTGGCCCAGCAGGGGGCATTTTCCAACTCAATATTTCTGTGGAAGCCTCATGTCAACATAGCATAGGCAGGTTATGTAGACCTCCTGAGTCGTCCCATCTTTGTGACCCGTTCCCAATCACTTAAATGAGCTTTTAGCATTAATTTAGCTGCATTATGATGGATCTTAGTGCTGTGTTTGGGATCCTGGCCAGTGGGATTAGTGTGGACTCCCCTTAAAGCCCCCCAAACAGGGGGTGTTGCTGAGAAATGCAGAACACTATCAAACACCTAGCAGGAGTTAGGAGAGAAAACTGCTACTGTGTGTGTGTGTGTGTGAGTGTGAGTGTGTGAGAAATAAAAAATAAAAAAGGAGAAGCTTAAAGTAAAATTAATGAGAAGGGGTGTGACTGTTTATCTTGCATGTCTTCAGACCTTTTCCCCCATGTCAGCTGGAGAAGTGAGCACTTCTTGGACCAGAGGAGACGCACACACGTATCTGAATTTACCACAGTAAACAGGAGAACGGCACCCGTTCTTTCATATGTTAAACATGCTTTGTCAGATTTCATATAGATCTACACTATGGTGACTGTGAGATCGGAAGAAAGGCTGAAATCTGTGTGTGAGATCCAGTAGCTGCTGCAAACTCTGGCACTTGTTCAGAGCACATGCCTTGGACGGCTGCCATGGCAACGATCACCAAACGGACCGCATTCCAACGGTTCTACCTGAGTAAAGATGTCAGCGTGTTAAAACGATTACAGTGGTGAACTGCCCTAATTAAAATCTCTCAAAGTGATGGAGGGGGGTTGCGAGACGGGTAGGTGTGTCTCTGCCATGACTGACATAATTTGCCCCGCCCCGCTCTCTCCAGGATCCGACCCCAGTTGGCCCGGGAGAAGATCGAGGGGTGCCACATCTGCACCTTCGTCACGCCCGGTGAGCCCCAGGTGATTCTGGGGAAGGACAAGGCCTTCACATATGACTATGTCTTCGACATGGACAGCCATCAAGACGCCATCTATGCCGACTGCACCGAGAAGCTGATCGAGGGCTGCTTCGAAGGCTACAACGCCACCATCTTCGCCTACGGCCAGGTGAGCTGCGCTGCTTGCTCTTGTCCACTGGGCCTCACCAGATTCTCTTTTCCTGGGTTCCGTACATCTCCTCTGCTTCTTAGTAGAGGAGGTTTCGGTGCTGTATTACAGTATAGAATGTCTGTTGCCGCAGTATTGTTCTTGGCCACGCCCCTTAATGTATATTCAGAAGATGCATCATATTGCAATGTTTCAATGCCAATGGTCGGGAGATGGTACTAGCAATGTTAGGGTTAGTGGTATTGCCAAGTTTTTGAATACAGAGCTGAGTATCTAGTAGGTCTGTTGAATCTGTTGTATCACCATGTTATTGATATGGAGCTGAGTATCTGGTGTGTGTGTTTAGTCTATGGTATCACTATTGTTTGTGATATTGTTGAAAAGCCTGACCCGATGTTCATAACAAAAAGACGGGAAGGTTTCATTTACACGGCCCGTGGGGTGGGGGTGGGTGTGTGTTGGTCCCCTTGCCTGATTGGTTCTGAGACACTTCCTATTGTTGAAAGAAATTCCCGGGACCAACCAGACGTCAGGGCATCGTCTGCATGTCAATCCCCAATACACAACATCATTTGTATGTTCCCCGACTAAATGTTGTGCTTCTATTAAAAATTTATTTTCACACTATGTTATTGAATTTGGAGTATCTGGTAGCTTTGTACTATCTGTGGCAAGGCTCAATCATCACATGACTTTCTGTCATTGAAAACTGAATAGTTTCAGTTATAAAAATAAATAGTAAATAATATATAAATATTGGGACATGGTTGTCAATCATGGGAGAAAATATGAATTTATCGATTTAAGAGAAGCACAGCAGTGAACTCATAAACAAAGTAATTTATTTCTGGAGACTGTTAATACATTAATAAGTAATATTTGGGTGAGAGGCACTGCACTCCACATTTTGTGTGGTATAAGTCTATAAGAGTCAGGCCTCATCCTAGCCTTTACAGAGCTCAGAAACACAAAGCCTGTAGCCTGTCAGCACGGTAGCTACTTGTGTGCTAAGATAAGACACACGGTTCTTTTCACACAAATAAAAAAAACAGTGGCCTCCTTTAGCCTAGATTTAGCCTTAAATTTGTGTCCCTGCTTGTCCCTCAGTTTGTGAGCGGAAGCCAATGCTGAGTATTCTACCCCCAAATACAGGGGAGTTTTTGTACACTGTTACTCCAGTAATGGCATTGGACTGTGGAATTAGTTGTTACCTAAGCAGTGTAGTCTCTCTCTCTCTCTCCCTCTCTCCCCCTCTCCCCTTCCTTTATCACTGTTTGTTCCCCCTTCCTTTCCTGGAGGTCCTCCTTCCCTTGTTCTGCTGTCAGAGCCCTGTTTTTATGCGCATTGAGCAGAGAGCAGGAAACTGACAGCAGAACCCCAGCCCAGCGGAATCCCGGGCCAGCGTTGCATATTTCTGCCGGTTACCATGACAACCACACCCTTTGTACAGAGTTTAATTCTCTCCTTTTTCCACCAGCTCGCTGGAGTCAATGTCCAAGTGCACTGACCCAGTGCCGCAATCGTATCACATTCTGTGGGTCTCAGTGGTTAGTACACACATCCCCTGAACTCCCCTGACCTGTGACCTCTGACCAGTGGCGGCCGGCCTATAGAGGGCGCTGGGGCGCCACCCCCCCTCCCCCACATACAAATTTTAAAAAAAGTTTTAAAAAAATTATTATTTTTTATTATTATTTTATTTTTTAGTAGCTTAAACATGTTATATGTTGGCCTTGCGTTGTCTAAAGTTTAATACATTACATATGCATGTTCAGGGGACTGCAGGGCGCCGGTAATGTTATGGTGAATCAGAGCACTCATTCATTTTCAGGCGAGCCCCCTGATTCTGCTGCCTGATTCGCGGCCAAAAAAGTAGCCCCCGGGCGCAGGCCTGTGCGCCCCGGACTATCCTACCCTTTTCTGATTAGTCCTCATGGTTTATGATATTATTGGATTGGATTTAAGGCATGTTTATCACGCCCAGCCGGCATCTAGCAGGATATCACTGCGAGTG